>OZ007569.1:41256020-41856020 GCA_963931925.1 Onchidella celtica
CAGGTCAGGGCTGTGGAATGAATAAATAATCCGGAATGACTGTTTACTCCATGGAGCCAAATTGGATTTCTTTGCACCAAAGAGCATAAAGAGTAATACATGTATTAACAGTTATAATACAGTATAATAATCTGGAATGACTATTTTAGTATTTACTCCAAATGGCCAACTGGATTTGTTTGTACCAAAGAGCATAGAGTAATAGTAATACAGTAGGAATAACATATCGTCCGGTATTCGCCATATTGTTATATGTGCATTTTTGCCTTTTCGAGAAAATGAGGATTGAAGTTTAATCAGCAAAAGGGCTAAAACATATAAAACATTACATGACAAACACATATCTCCAAAACCGATTGAAATGACACTTATATATAACGAAACTAGGAGTGAGAGAACCACTTTCATGACAAAACCTCAAAATCGACAAAATGTCACATGCAACAATATAGCAAATACCCTTTTATAATAATCTGGAATGACTGTTTACATCATGTGGTCAAATTGGATAGCACAGTAGTAATAGTAATCGTTCATACTACAGGTATAACTTGTCACAGTAACAGTTATAATCGTGCCTATAACTATAAGCCCTTTGGTTTGCACGGTGAATTTGTTTTAGTTTTATTGAGAAAAACAAACAAAAAAACTATGTTCAATGTCAAGGTTAGGATTAGTCTTAAGTTTGGCTCTTCAGTTGCACTACAGTAAAGTGTTCGTTGGTGAAATGGCGGCATGAAAGGTTTTGGAAGTTGGTCATAAATTGGTTACACACACCAAACAAAACAAAAAGAACCAACAACCCCGGTTTGTTTCACACGAGGTCACAGAACGTGCTGAACAATGCTGCCAACAACAACTTACTGTTCCACCACACATCCTCATTTTGAGCACTCGTAAAAAATAGCACCGTTTGATAATGACACATGGGTGTGTGTGTGTGGGGGGGGGTGTACAAAACATCAAGATCAACATCACAAGTTTCGGTGACGTAAGCCTATAATTGTATGTTGACTACAGGGCCCAAATGGCCTTTACCTAAATTATTTCGTGATTTCCGCCTTTTACATACGGTAACCTTTTTATCCGTCGCCACCCCCCCCCCCTTTTTTTTTTTCGAGTTGAATTTATGAACATATTCATTTTTATGTCATTGTATTTAAATTACCTTTTTAAAATCTATAGTAAAACATTGGATGTCCTCTTGAATTGTCTAAGAGCCTCTTGTCGTTTCTTGTATTAACTGCCAATCAACGGCCTTACTCCTGATTTCAGTTTCCCGTTTAATTAAGAAAGATAATGTGCGAATAACTTCATTATAGTAATATGAGGTTTCGTTGTTTCGTTTTTCTTCTTTTGAAACACAATTCCAACTGGGGCGTCTTTCAGTATACCATATCCCGCTTGGGCATGTCTGCAATGTATAGGGATTTCACTCAAATCGCTGTAACTTCATTGATTTATGCAGCAAACAAGTACGAACGAACACACGGAGAGATTACTGGCGCGAACATTCTAAATGAACGTGGGTATAGGGAGCTTCAAGTTGTGTTTTCATGTGTACGGAAACAGAAACGGCAATGGAAATGTCAAAAATCCATCGAGTAGTCAAAAGAAACAGTGTTTCTGTGTGTACCGAAACGGCCTTTCCGTACACAGGAAAACATTCTTTCTATTTCGCTTTCATGGAAGGCATTTTGACTCTTCCTTTACCGTTTCCTCTCCCGTACACATGAAAACCCAGCCTCAGCTGTGTTTGTGCTGGAACTGATCGGATTTCCTCGAAGACCGGTAGCGGTAAGGTTTCAAGTTTCAAGTTTCAAATTTATTGTAGTTGTAGGCCTAACTGCCCATTGAAAACATACACAAGAAAGATGTATATAATTATACATGATTTCAAAAGCAACAGAAAGAAAGAAAACGTACTCCGTCTATCACTCCCTCCCCTCCTTTGCTGCCTCAGACAATTTATACATTATTTATAATAGTCGACGATAAATGCTGATAAATTAAATGCCAGCGACAATCATCATTCTTCAACTAAGTTCAAGGATACCTGTGTTCCCATTATGTCAACGGATAGTAGTTAATCAACCCTCTTGAGGTCCCAGGTGTGGAAAGAAGATACAATTTGTTAAAAATGTCTGAACTAAGATATTACCGCGGGTTCGGCACCGTTGTCTTTCCTCAGTGCCTCCATGCGTTCGTTAAAAGCTTGACTGAGTTCTTAACTCTTCGTGTGCCAAGAACCGATACATCGGTTTCCCTACTACTAGTACTAGCCACATTATTTTGTGCTAATCACCGATGTATCAATGCACAAGAATGCTAGGCTATTTTGTTTCGGGAAGAAAGAAAGTTGACCTCCTAGTTACAAATGTTGCTGTAATTAGCCTTCATTCATCTCCCCCACTATTTTCTTCCTATACACTATAAGTAAACGTGGAAAAAGTAATGGCACACAAAGAGTTAAGCTTGGGTTTTATGGCTCGTCGGCACGATAACCGTCACGGTTGAGCCTTTCCAGGTTTTTGGGGGTACTTGACAGTAGCTTGATTCCCAGAGCTTTATGTGTTATATAAATTTTCACAAATAGAACCCTAATTGGACAACACGCCTCTCCCCCCGAAAAACATTGACCTGGCTTCATAAACACATTTCTACATCCATTTATAACAAATTGAGCTCCGGAGGGTTAAATGCTGCCCTGGACGTGAAGACAGTGGCTTGCAGAAGGAAGAAGGGGTGAAAGAGAGGTTCATTCACGCATCCCTTCTTTCCATTCTGAAATCCAGTCCAAATATTTATAATATGATAACAGCAAAACGCACTCTATTCGAATTATCATATTAAAATCTAACACCCTCATCTTGTTTTACCCGCAGCTTGACATCCAGGGCCACAGAATCGGGGGGGGGGGGGGGAGGGGGGTCCCACCTTATCAAATAGAGGGTCCCTCCTTATCGAATAGACTCATCTAGCCATCAATGCGAGCCGACATAATATTGCTTTTCTTGATTGCATGTAAAGATAATCTTTCTTCTACCCCTGCACGCGTTCTTGGTTTTCTCTCTCAACATGGAGCCCGTCACATTTGCATGACAAATACTGCTTGAAAGGCGGTAGACAGCCTGTAGACATTGCAGAAAGATCGCTCGCTTACAGAATTACTCATCGTGTGTATTATATGTGTGTGTGTGTGTGTGTATGTCCCCAGTATCCGTGATACTCTACAGTGTTAAACTTAAAGTAAATGTGACGAGATCTTACACATGACACCACCACATCACACAGACACACATACACACCAACACACACACACAAACAGACACTCTTCTCTCTCTCTCTCTCTCTCTCTCTCTCTCTCTCTCTCTCTCTCTCTCTCTCTCTCTCTCTCTCAAGCAAACAAGCGAGTCCACTTGTACACAACACGAACATTAAAAGGCCCCTACCCATGTTTACTTATGTACGGTACACGAAAGTTTACACACATTCATCGAGTTCAAATGTTAAGTGTACAAATTTGGTCACCACTTAATTACCACAAAAGCATGAGTACTCAAGTTTACCTGTTGACGTCAGCCCAAGACCTCTCCTCTCTAGTGTGTGTGTACACCAGAAAATGTGAAGAGCTTGTGTGACGCGTTATAAAACTGACTAATCACCGTTGCTTGTTCAGAGAACCTTAATAACGGTCTTCTTCTCAAGTGTATGAATATTATAATTGAATACAAAGTAAAGGGGGAAAGGATTGTAAGACTAAAAGAGGCTGAAAAAGTGGTTTTCTGGTCATGAGGAGGAATAGAGGAATCACCGAGCACTCAAAATATAATTATCTTAGTTTCACAAGGGACGTGTAGAGCAAGGACCCTAAAACTTTTAGACTACCTGACCCCCTTCAGGGAGTCTCTGATTATTTATTGAACCCGTCTTTCTGGCATTTGCTAATACTAAACAAATAAATGAGGTACATAAGTCACATCAGAAAGAAAAAATCATAAGCAGTGGCTGACCTACTATGAAACCAGTGATGCTTAAGCTTCAGGGCCCCTAATCTCGGAGGAGCCCTGAAGATACTTTTTTTAATGAGTAAATTTTGAATGTTGCCCTATTGTTGCTGGCTGCGAAGGGGCCCCATAACGGTTCAAGCCCCAGTAGGTCCGCCACTTATAATAAACATGATTAAATACTAGGTTATAAAATACATTTAAAGTAAATAACATTATTGAGATTACCTTTTCTCCTGTCCTAGTTACCATGGTAGTGCGAAGTGTGGGCTTGATGAGCACTAACAAGAGCATCGATATTTGGTTGAAGATTGGTAAGTTTTAGCCTTAAGTCACCACGTTTTTCTAAGTTTAGTCTATTCCTTTGCTTCGTTAAAACTGCATCCGGGTGACTAAATCCAGCTTCAACCACGAGGGAACTTGGGAACGTGAGTAAAAAAGGCTCAACGGCTGCACACAGTTTTGGGTATTTAGTAACAGTGTTTATATTTCTCCAGTAGTCATTCAGATTTTTGCTGTTGAACAATGATTTAGCTTCCAGATCCACATACATGTCAATGAGCTCATCACGTAAATCGGGTTCAATGTCTGCATTTTCTATTTCCAGGTCAAATGGCGTGATAATCCAGGCAGGTACTTTCATTTCCTCCAGGTCCTCAAAACGTGTTTTAAAATCTTCACTTAATTTTTCAAGGTGTTTTACGAATATCTCCAGGTCAGCATCTGAAATCTTGCCATCTTCTCTTCCTTCCAGTTGCTTTAAATTTGGGAAATACCGGAAATCTCTGCGTGCCAGTGAAGATTTGAACAGACCCAATTTGACTTGGAAGCCTAACAGGATTGTGCGGGATTGAAAAATTGTCACATCTTTATCTTGAAGACGTTTCTGTATGTCACTAAATTTTGTACACAGCTCTGCCAGATAGAACAGGTGGTTTTTGCATCTTTTCAGTTGATCACACAAGGACGGGTCAACGTACTGAAGAAATTCGACAGCCGTATCGTAGGAATCGACAAGCCTTTGCAGGTTGACATCTGATAACGGCCCTTTAATCTCCTCAGGTGAAAGTAACTGATTCAAACTTTCATCGTTTCTTTCATACGACATTACAGACAGTCGCGAGTTCAGTGGATGAGCTTTAAGTTTGTTAATTGATCTGATACACACGTTCAGAGCCTCGTGCAGTTCGCCGCTGAGTTGCTTGGCTACAAGATGCTGCATGTGTGATACACAGTGAACAGTGCGTACGCAGGGAATTTTTGCTTTGAGTAAAGTGACAAAGTCTCTGTATGGGCCAACCATCGCTGATGCTCCGTCCACAGCTACTGCGGTGATATGTTCCAAAGGAATATGATGTTTCTCCAAGTACTCTTCCAAACATCGGAAAATTGCCTCGCCTTTCGCATCAGCTTCAAGATTCTTGACAAACAGAAGCTCATCAACAATGCAGTGTTGGCTTGGACTCCGATACCTAACATAGGCCATCAGAACATTTGACGTGCAGAATGTTGACTCATCCAGTTGGATGGAAAATTTGCACTGCTGCAGCTCAGAAACCAATGTTTTCTCCACATCATCAGCCATATCATCAATGCGTCGTTGCACAGTACTTGCGCTTAATGCCAGGCAATTTAGAACAGGTCGAGAATCTTTCTTCATAACAGTTTCAATTACTTCCTTAATAGCCGGTAGTATAATCTCTTCACCAATAGGATACGACTTTCCTTTCTTTGCAATATTGAGGGAGATCTTGTATGACGCTCTTAGACCGCCTTCGTTATCAACCGTGGCATTGTCCTGTACAAATGGCTTTAAATTTGGCCGATTTCTGATTTGTTCTTTCAGTGCCTCAAAATACTCGAGATCCTTGTCTAGCATATCAAAATGAACCCTTTCCATATGGTCTTTCATTTTGGAAGGTTTCATGGCGTCATTAGTGAACGTCTTTTCACATATCAGACACATTGGCATTGTTTCATTGGTAAATGAAGGCACAAATCCAAATTTCAAATACGACTGTGAATATTGTCGACACTTCTTCTTGGCGGGAAAGAATGCCATAGTGCATACGTGATAATATAGGACCTAAATTATGGTGAAATACACAACTAGTCGCTTATTAACACTGCTCCGAGAACTAACTGTGTAGAGTATGCACTGGTTAGTCACATGCTGAAGCCCTCGAGAAAGAAAGATCTGCAGTTATAAAGAACAAACCGTCTCTCACGACACCAGCACACTCCAACAACACACTCTTTGTTGTCTTGAGGAAAGCCTGCCACACTACCCACAAAGTGTAGCGTGGCCTACTCCAGCTCCGGCGTTTATCGACCCCCTTTTGACCCCCCGAGGCTTTTATCGACCCCCTGGATTGTCGCATCGACCTTTTTTGGGCTGATATCGACCAGGTCGAGAGACCACCACTGCGGCTGTGTCCTTTCCTTGACACTTCTTGTTTTTCATAGGCTACAAAGTTGGGAGGTCTTTATCGTGTATTTATTTGTACCAGGTCGGTGGAGTTATTCAGTTTAGAGACCCGTGTACAATAATAATGGTACTTAAAAGGCTGTATCAAGGAAAAGAACATATTATTCCTAGAGATTGAAGTGGCAGTATCCAAGAACTCACTTTCTGAGCCAGATAAAGGGAATGTTAAACTGTTGTTGTTGTTCATCAAGCTTCAAAATCTGTGGCGGATCGGGGGGGGGGGGGAGGCGAGCACCCAGGCGGCCTTACCTTCCCCGCCCCCACCCCGGGATGAGAGCAGTAACTCTAGTTGTGGAGAGGCAGCATGTATGTGTGTCTGTCTGTGTGTGTGTGAGAGAGAGAGAGAAGGTTATGAGGATGATAACAATATTGATGAAGCAAAGATTGGGAGGGGAGGGAATAGAATGGGTGTAGGACAAAGGGGGGAGGCAGCTAGTGCCCCCCCCCCACTCAGCCACTTACCTCATCCCCACCAACCACATAGAAAATTCCCAGATAAGTCACTGTCCAAAGGTATCGCTTAACCAAAGTTTGTTTTGATCAATAAATAGAGTCGAGAGAGAACAAGAACAGGGAATGATGAACACATTAGTCTTAACGACGATGAAGGATGAATGTCACAAATGGTTTTTTTTTAGTGAAAACAAAGAATTGGACTGACCATTCAATTGGCCCTCATTCTTTACACTGAATCATGTACACAGGCGGGCGGTCGGTCGGTGTACGGGTGTAAGGCTTAACTATGTACAACATGAAAGTGGGGCAAAGCAAGACAATAAATTTAATGTATTTAGGAAACCGATCGGGAAGAGGCGGGAACGAGGTCATTCAACGCTGAACGAAGAAACATATAATGATTGTGTGCGTCTTTTTCGAATGACAAAGATCAACATCGAGTTTGGGATTCATTTGAAATTTTGCATGGGCTCATATTTTGCACTAGACCATAACTAATTTGTTTATTCGTTGGGCTAGCTTGATGTTGAGTTTACTTCTTTAAGCTTTGTACAAAATTATAATTAAACCTATTTATTTTAAATTTTTTTTAAAAGAGGGTGGGGGGGGGGGGGGGGGGGTTTCTACAGGACTAAACTAAAAAGTGTTAGCTTATTCAATATGGACAAAACTATGTATATTTTCTTTCTTTCAATTCATAACAAAAGTAAAATACAGTACACATGTACCAGAGTTTCATCCCCACTACTTTTGTGTGGATAAAAAAAAAAAAAAGATAAAAGTTAAAAAATTTAACATTTCAGTTGTTACGGCTGTTTCCCCTGAATGTATTCTGTTCCAGGGGGACTTTCTTTTAAGGGTGCCGGTATTTGTTGAAATCGATCGCAGTTGTACAACTTGGACTAACTTACTTAGCTGGAAACTATAACACAATAATGTTATCACACAAACTTTCCAGTGTTGTGCGCAATGCAATTGTGTAGTGCAGGAAGAGGCGCGAGACGAGGAGGAGGAGGAGGAGGAGGAGGAAGATGTGGAGGAGCTGGTCAAATCGTTCATTGCTTGCCAACACTGCAGATAAAATTACAGTGCAGTTGTGTGTGTTCTGCGCAGCCCTGTTCGCCCCCTCCCCACCCCCCAACCCGCAATCCCCACCAACTCCCTGCTCTTCTCCGCCTTCATCTTCTTCTTCTTTCTGTCGCTCTGCTTTACGAGAATTGACAGACGAGAAGAACGCAGATCTGTCAGGTGTCTCGTGTTGGCCTTAATGATGTCCTCTGTTTACAACAGAGCGATGTTTTACAGAGAGCGGACTAACATGGTTGCGGAAAAAAAAAAAAACGCATGGTGGCAGGCAAAGAAAAGAGGTTGGTGGGCATTTGGGGGAGAGGAAATCCTTATGTTATCATTAAACAGAGAACGGAGAGTGTTCCGACATGTGTTGATATTATCCCTTGTAAATTTATCTCACTGAAGGTGAGGTCAAAATGGTCTCCTATTAGTTCCTGTTCTTAAAGTCATGGGATTTTGTTATCAGGAAGGGGTCAACATTTTTTTTTTCGGGACCCCGGGGGGAGGGGGGGGGGGGGTCTTATCTAATCTCTCGCTCTCTCTCTCTTTCTCTCTTTCTGTCTCACTCTCTCTCTCCCCCTCCCCGCCCCCCCCACCCCAAACATTTGAGGTTCGTGGGATGGATTGATGATGTTGCCCTCAGTGTGGAAGTTATTGTTGTCTTGTTGTTGTTGTTGTTTTTTTTTTTTTTTTTAAAGGCTACCACTGAGGCAACCCTACAATCACCTATGGGTGTTTAAAATATAGAGGCTGACACTGGGGCAATCTGTATACATAATTACTTCCTTAATACGAGTAGAGAATTTTCTCTCGGGAGATTGCGGTAAAGGTGATGATGATGATGACGACTTTCACGATGACTATTATTTTAGGGAGGCTGGGAGGAAGAAGAGGAAGAGAAGCACTAACATTCTGCATATAAACCGTTGTTATATTTGTTCTGTTATGCAAACTGTTAGTCTTTGAATAATATTTTCCCTATATTTAGATTGTTATAATTATAGTATAATTACAGTCGGTATGCAAAATGCATGTCTCAAAATAATTGCAGATCATCAATGAATCCACACCTTTCCTTCCGCCTTGTCATAGACATTCGTGATAACCGACATTGCTGTCTATTCTGCTGTGTTATGGAAAAAGACTTTTACCCCAGAAACAAAATTTTAGGGGAGACGCTGAAAACATTTCTCGTTGCGTTCCTTTTTATTCTTCGTTCAGTTCCCAGTTCGTAATGACCAAAAAAGCTACATGTGTTGGGATTGCACCGTAAATGTTTTTCTTTGAGTGCATAGAGGCGTAAACTTGTAAGGAATACAGAAGGATTACGGCGGGACCATAAAAATCTTTCGGATAAGGAGAAATTTCTTGTTATCAGCCTTCGGTTTAAGCGGATTTCACTTTATTGGTTGAACAAAAAATATAAACCAGAAAGAAAGACCGCATTTCGTTCTGTAAAATGATGTGAACATGTGAATATAGTCTGGTTTAGTATATACGGTATTCTTCCACGGCTTCATTGAAAAATTCCTACACGTTATATAAAATTCTTTTCAGATCTATACCCAAACAGTTTTGAGAATTTTACCAATGTAATAACGTTTATACGGAACTATCTAATCGCTCTGAGTACCAAACAGAAATAAAGTACCCAGATGAGATCGTGAAAGGCTCAAAGTGGCCGTTATCGTACCGACGCGCCGTAAAAAAACCAAACTCAGACTGAAACTCCATTACATGGTGGTCTCGCCTCTGATATTCCACTCTGACCTTTCACCGTTTGTTTACCAGATCTGAGGTCATAACTAGACGACTTGACTAACACTGTGACTAACTACCACTACTAGCTGACTGCATACCAGTATTGTTGCTGTAAGTTGCTGTGCTGTCGGCGCGGTTAATGACGGGCAAACCACAAACTCCCTCCGTCAATCTCAGGGGTTACACAGGTCAATCGCACTTCAAACGCGCACTTTTGGCGCACGCGGCAGGAGCGTAAACAATACCACTGGAGTTGTTGACCTGTGAGGAGAATGTCTGGGAGCATTTAGCTTGCAGAGACCTCAACACCTGTAACGGAAGAACACGATTATTGTAACCAAAATACTCTTTGGCTAGGCGTTACTACGAGTCAGAAGACGCCTGTAATTGCCTTGCCAGTCAACAATGTGATAACTGGCCTGTATTTTCAAGAAATAGTCTTGTGGGTTGTCAGTATGATAACTGACCTACAAGAATAGTCTAGTCAGTCAACACTATAATCATTGGCCCAAAATAGTCTTGTCAGTCAACAGTGTAATCACCAGCTTAGTATTTTCAGTCAACAGCATGACCAGTAGTAGCATAATTATATGTCTTGTCAATCAGCAGTATGACAGCTAGCCTATATGTCTTGTCGGTCAGCAGTGTGACAGCTAGCCTATAGGGCTATAGTCTTCTCAGACAACAGTATAACAGCTAGCCTATATGTCTTGTCAGCCAAAGTATGACAACTAGCCGATAGTTTTGTCAGTCAACAGAATGACAACTACCCTATATGTCTTGTTAGTCAAGAGTATGACATTATGACAACCAGCCTATACGTCTTGTTAGTCAACAGTATGACAACTAGCCTATATTGTCTTGTTAGTCAACGGTATGATAACTAGCCTATTGTCTTGTTGGTCAGCAGTATGACAACTAGCCTATTGTCCTGTTAGTCAACAGTATGATAACTAGCCTATTGTCTTGTTAGTCAACAGTATGACAACTAGCCTATTATCATGTCATTTCAGTCAACTGTATGACAATTAGCCTACAGTCAAGTTGATCAGCAGTATGACAACTAGCCTATATGTCTTGTCAGTCAGCAATATAGCAGCTAGCCTATGCGGCTATCGTCTTGTCAGTCAACAGTATGACAACTAGCATGTCAATGTCAGTCAAAGTATGACAACTAGCCGATAGACATGTTAGTCAACAGCATGGCAGCTCGTCTGTATGTCTTGTCAGTCAACAGTATGACAAGTAGCCTAGATGTCTTGTTAGACAACAGTATGACAGCTAGTCTGTATGTCTGGTCAGTCAACAGTATGACCACTAGCCTGTAAATAAATGTCTTGTTAGTCAACAGTATGACAACTAGCCTATAATTATGTCTTCTCAGCCAGCAGTATGATGACTAGTCAATCCAGTCCCGCGAGTCAACACTGTCATAGCTGGCCCACAGTCTTGTGAGTGAGCATTAACATTTCCGTTATCAGGTGTTCAAAAGATGGCGCCAGTCGGTCGACACCTGACAACAGATTTACAAATTCCACAGGCGACTGGTAACAAAACAAAAATAGGGTCTTACATGAGATCAATACTCCATTAACTACAACAATAAATGTCCAAGGGCCGAATCTTACAGCGGAGGACAAAAAAGTATTTTGTTTGAAATGTATGCGTGCGGTCTTCTACTTGTCAGTAAGTATAATGAGCGGGGAGGGGAAGCACACAAAGGGTCATATCTGTATCCTTGGTGGAATTCGTACGGCGACTTTTTTTTTTTTCAAACTTTGTAGTATCGATCTCGTCTGGGATTTTCATAGGAAGGGTTGAAAGGTCATTTACTTTGAGCCTCCCCCCCCCCCTCCCCCCTCTCCCGCTTCTGCCGCCCTCATCAGGGCCTCACTTTGTTCCCACTGACGCAGAGCCAAGAAATCAGCATCAATTATGATAGCGGTGGCTACTGACGATAGTGTTGGCCCAGGAATGAGAATACTGTACTATTTTCCCTATCACTCTCAGTCTCAGAAAAAATATAGTACAAACTTGGGCCATGCCGCTTGGCAAGGAAACTACTAGAATGTGAATAGCCCTTCAGTGTACTTCTAGCTCAGCTCGAATATTCACATATAAATTGCGCCCCAAAGGAATACACGATCACTACAATTTAGCCAACTTCGGTGCAATCGTCCTTCTATTAGCATCACATTACAAGTATTAGCGCTAGATAAGGAACTTCTAAAACGTGATAATTATTAGAACTTTTTCACAGGGCTATTGAGTCCTTATCATCTTTACTGCAATTATGACTATTCTAGGAAACCGGTCAAGTTAACCGTATCATTGATTTCACCATTATCACTCTTCCTACCATAATCATGCCTAATTTTCCTCCCCACATGACCATTATGACTAAATTTATTTTATATAATACCCCGCCAGGGGCGTAAACGTGGGTTGATGGCGCCCCGGGGAAAAAAAAAGAAAACAATAACGGCCCTTGAAACTTATACGTGTATTATATTTCCTGTGTATGTACAGTGTGTATTATATGTAATATTTTTAGATTCCGTCTGAATTCTCATACAAGAATAATGATATATTATATTATGGCCCAAATTTGCCACCCAGCCATGTGCCACACATGCCCCCCCCCCCACTTTAGTTACGCCACTGTATCCTACACCACTACTAACTTTCCGAAATAGCCGCTATTGTAGCATGCGCATTGCAAAGTATCAATAGGCGTACTCAGTGCCACTAGTCAAGTTGATCGAGACCCCCTGACAGCAAAATAATGAGCTCTGTGCTTCACCCTGTCAGGACCATCAATTTACTGCATGCAAGCACCAGCTCATTTGCGGCCACATTCAAGAAACTGCGTTCCAACCGGTGACAAGCATTGTTCTGTGCCTACACTGATTTGGCGTTGTCCATTGGCAGGACAGATTACTACTGGAACATGTTTACACGATCCAAGGGCAGAGCTAACCTTTGGGAGATCAGCGGTTCTTTATGTGTAAATAGAATGTTGAAACTCTATTTTGCGAAATGTAAAGCGGCTGTAATCAGATTTCAGAGGCACATACCGGTGTAACAAGATGAGATAACGCTACCCTCCAGAGTACTACATTATTGATCCGACGGGGCAGAATGAAATACGCCCGTGTGACTGTTCTTGAGAAATACCAAGACCAACCAATAACAATCAACAAACCTCTTCTGCTCTCGCGTCTAACAGGGACACCACCATACAAAGACCCCCACCACTTTATCTACTCCAAACTTTTTAATGTTTCCTCAATTTTCAGACTGCATGCGTCACTTCATGTTTTGTGGGGTTTTTTTCACTTCTTGACCCAAAAGCTGCCTTCCTGATTTTGTATTTTATACCAAAAGATCTATTGTGATAACTGAAAAAGATCTACTGTAAAAACGCAGAAAATTACTTCACAAATTGTGCCTATCCTCTCCAAGCACCAGATATCTATAACAGTCCTACGTGAACTATACCGCATTAAAAGTACTGCTAATAAAGAAAAAGTTCGGAGTGACAATTTTGGCCGTGTCGCTAAAATGGGTTACACTTGCACAGTCTATTCCGGAAAACTGCAAGGTTTAGGGTTAGGATTTATGTTTGGCTAGCCAGAAACAATAACCTTTTCGTTGGCAGATTAACCTGAGAGTGAGAAACGCTTAAATTGACCAGAAATTGCCCCCCCCCCCCCTAACAAAAAGGTTAACGAAATATAAAAGCCACAGTAAATCTGGGGGTCGACCAAAGTCAAAATACGGCGAAAAGAAAATGTTATAATAATGAAGCAAAGCCTCACATAAGAAATAATACAGAAACGACACAACAAAAGTCGAAGGATTTGTCTTCCCCCCTTTGGGTTTTATTATATCGTTTCTGTATTATTTCTTGAGCTAAGCTTTGCTACAAACAACTTTTTCTTTTTGCCGTTCTTTGGCCCAATTTTAGCAAAAGAGCCTCTTGCGAATACTCTGGCTAGATGGCCCAAGCAGCCTCTACCAAATAATTTATCCACCGATGTAGTCTGAAAGATATTTTGAAAAGTGCTCGTTTCACTTGATCTTACAGAAAATTTCCACTTCTCCGATTTTCTAAAGTTATTTTAACTCAAAATGGCGGCGGTGCATTGCATGACAGTCTACATCTCAATTTTTTGGTGACGTAATGAAATAAACCAATAGCGAGGTGATCAGTGAGCCTAGCAAAGAAGTGGAGCCGAGAAATTAATTTATCGAACTATAATTACTACCATAGTGGCTCCCACTGTCTAGGCAACCCCAATGTCTTGTTTACCTAGAGTTAATGATGGGATTCCAGCGAATAACATCAGGGATTCCATTTCTTCCCTGACTACTGATGCATAAAAACTGATAAATGAAAACTGCCAATATTCGTAGCAATAATCCAATACAGAACACTCAAATTCGCCTCTATATCACAGTTTGGGAGAATATAATCACTGTTTACGATATTATTACCATAATACACTGCATCAATAAAAACCATTATTACTATGTGGTTGAATACAAGCCCAGTTTCGACATGTGCACATTACGGACTCACTTTCATACTATTTGTTTGGTCAAGCAACTACCTAGATAGGCAGCATGCCTTCACACCTGCCAGTGTGGCATGTCAAAAAATGTAATCTCTTTCATTCCGACTTCGACTTTGTTTTTAACCTGTCTTGACTTATCTAGTTTTCAGACGCTTTCCTGTATTGAAAAAACAAAACTGGCTACTATAAAGTGCGCATGCCTGTCTTGCACTGTCTTGTGACACAAAATGTTAATACTAAAAGCTAGCTTGAAATTTCATTTTTCTTTTGGACGGTCGAAATTTCTACATATTTATTTATTTTTTGTGTTTTGTATTTTGAATACTTCTTTAATCCCATTTGGTAAACTTGCCTTGGTGTCATTTCAGTCCAGTTACAACTGGAGCAGACACATCGTCGCCACAGTGCAGCGCTAGTCGGCGGTTGCTTGGTTGTTGTTTTTTGGGGGGGAGGGGGGGTGGTAGGGATAAATTTTATTAAATTTGCCCGGGCAGCGGCCTGTTCGGCCTCCTCTTCTCGATTTCCAACTGCCAAGGTATCTTTATAGTGCTCAAAGTGCACACTGGCCCTCCGAGTTCTTCGTCCTTATCCGATAAGACTAGGTGCTCGATCCTACCCACCACGGATCAGAGATAAGAAAATATGATAAAAAAATCCCCAAATTCCAACATGTCTGCGCCGACCGGGATTCGAACCCGGTACTTTCAGCACAAGAGGTGAGCACCTTGCCTCTAGACCACCGTCGTATATAATATACTCCAAACTATTTTAACCCATTAAATATTTATTCATTGTGCTGCCACTTTGCGCAACTGCTAGGTTGTTCTCCCCTCTACCACGAGGTTACTGGCACAATAGCTCTATCGAGTTGCACAGGTCCAAAAACAGAAGCCGGCTGCGATAAATCTCTGTTTTATGGCAGTATGACTTCAATGACAAAACGATTACCGTACCTTTCTTTACTGGGCTTGATGGTCTGATGAAATTCCTCAGTTATTTATTATTCTCATCAAATGATATTACTATTATCATGACCATTGTTAAAATTTGTAAAGAATAGGCCTGTACATGTATACCCTGACTTTTAATTTTCGTAATAAATTATGGTCAAGATCTTGCCTAACTCACTTATAATATATTAATTCTATAGTTTTATACATTTTTTTTTTACTTTAAAAGTTTCTCCAAAGTAACATTTCTCTTTCTCATCTTGTATTTTTATAAACAGATAAAAAAAAATAATCATAAGTTTATTCTGTGACTTGTTGCATTCATGTACTGTTGAAATAAGTGTCATCTCCAACACCCACTCTTCAAGTGATTCACAAGAGGCCAAACGCAAGAAACAAATAAAATAAAGACTTCAGCAAGGCAAAAATGTTAGATGAGCTTTGAACAGTAAAGAGATTTTTTATTTTTTCTAGAACACTTGCAAGTCTGAGCTGTTCATCTTGTAGCAGTGATGTTGAAGATTGTATGCAAAATTCAATAAAACAACAAAATTTACAGAGCGATTATGATGACTGGCGGGGCTGAGACAACTGAGAGCCGCTGACCAATCAGATTTAATGCACTTTGTACATCCGTAATCATGTTTAATTCCTTTGCCAATCAGTCCGATACCGATACTGTTTATCGAACAGCGTGGTCAGGACTAGAATTTTGGGTAAGTTCCAGTAGCAGCACTGGAAACTTTCTTGTGCTGATTTTTTAAACGGCAGATTTTCAGTTCAGTCTGTGCTTCGTATGCTAGGCCAAAATAACTTTGCAGATTATTATTGGCCACCCAGTCACACTAATCTTTGCCTAAGAGTATTTTTACTGTTATTAAGTGTTATGTCACATTCGACGATCAAAAAGTGTATCAAGTATTTTACTGTTATGTCACATTCGACGATCAAAACGTGTATCAGCTTGATACGTTAATAGATCTGAGAGTGGGTGACCCAGTAAGGAGACAACATGATCCCCTCACAGGACGCATGCTATGGATATTCAGACCAAACAATGAACGGATCGGGCGAGGCCATAGACAGCCAGCCTGTAGCCATGTAGCCCTACCTAGGCCTACCATAAAGAGCAATAAAACTTTCAGGTCTACTCCTATAGCGCCGCCTGTTCCGATACTGCACACACTGTTATCAATATTCATAAGTTGCAGACGGTTCGCGCCCGCTATGCACGCTGGGGACAATTTTGAAACGGCAGTTTGGATTGGACGAAAGCGTTTATCGTTTACTGCCACTGGTACTTGGCTGGAATCCACCTTTGTCGCTGAATGATCTAACGATCTGTCATAATCGACCTGTCACTGGTGTAACCAATTTGAACATGACAACAGGAGTTACGTTAGTCCCACAGTCTGCCCTGTGTAATTTCTGTGTCAGCTAAATTTAAGAAGAAAATCGTTTTGCATAAAGTGTGAACAAAACTTGAAGATCTTTTAAGTAAGAAAAACGAAGTGGAAGACAGCTACTCTGTATACACGCTTTTACGAAAAAGATTTAGCCTTGCTTCATAACATACATTAATTGTGATTTCATTTTACTATTTTTTGTACGCGTTTTCATCGATGTATCAAGATGATGTATATGTAAGGGCAGCGTCCACGATAGTTTGATAGAATATTATACATTGATTTTTTAAAAGTTTGGATAAATAAATGCTCACGGTGAGCTGGTGGAGTGAGGGTGGGGTGTTATATATTAATAATAATAATTTTTGGCGTAATTATTAACCCACATTGTCTTTGCCTTGAGCAAGGTTGCTTGAAGAACATATACATTTATGAATTTGTTAATACGTGTATTATTTCTTCTAACATGTGTTCGAGGATAATATTTTATTCAATTTGTATCAGCAGACAAAGTACCCGAATCCAACATGAGCAGTTCTAGCACTGAATAACGTTGTTAAGACAAACAAGCATAATAAAATTAACCCTTGGCTTTACCCGGGATAAACCTGCTTCTGTTCTTTTCTAGTCCACTTTCTCTCTCCCTCACGCTTCAGTCTTTCTTTCACTCTCTCCTTCGACGATGACAAAAAGGACCCCTGATAGAATGTCTGCTACTTTGAATGACTCAGTGTTGCTGCTTTGAACGCTGACGAAAGTTGCTGCTGATAAAAGGTGAATAACGAAAGCAACGTTCGGCCAAAAGTTAAAAAACAATATCGAACAAAATATTCCTCATTGACCCTTATTATGTGGGGCTTCACTTCGGTCCATTCGGACCCTATCAGACGTCTAAAATATGTTCATGCCTTCGCAAAATGATCTGGCATTTCGTTGCCTTTTCATAATTAGGGCCTATGTCTTCTGGGCTCTAAGTCTTCGACATGACTTACTAAAACACAATAATATAATTTTTTTAAAGATGTTTGTCAAACAAACATATAAAAAGCAAACAAAACTACTCTGTTCCAACAACCAACAAGCACAACGAAGAAAGAATCTTTAAATACAATGTACTTGACTATCCGTTCCCAAGCAATTACACAGTAAGACTGCAGGTCACTACCCATATCTCTAGTTAGTCGTGGAGATAACCAAGCTCCTACAGCCCACTTGATTTTTTTATTTATTTATTTATCCCATAATGTTCAGATCAACTAAGGGCAGCAAATCAGGCCCGTAACTGTCTGGCCCACATCTGTATTGTCGAGAAAATGCGCACTCAAGCCCCCTCCCCTTTTTTTTTATTTGTAAAAAGGGGGAGAGGGAGGGAGGGTGTACATGTGGCTTACATATATTCAAAGAAGTAAATACACAAACATGGACGATACTGTAATGTGACAAGCCATGAGTAGTCAGCTCATGTTTCGTTCTCTGAGACACAACCGTTTTTGCTATTCACTGACCTTTCTGGGGCTCCCAAAGTATGCCTTGAATAATAAAAATGCCCAAAACATAAACATCTATTTGAATGAAAAACCAGGTTGTCGGCTAATTTCACCTTTTTTAAAAGATATTATGCTAAAGCTCAAACTCATCAGTTGTAAAATTCAAAAATTTGAAATGGCATTACCCCAAAGGAAGGCAAAGACGAACTTAATGATAAGGCCGCAAGGGAAAGGGGCGGGAGTGAGAGGAATAAGCAGGAACATACAGGCATGCCTCGCACCCTTTTTACATACCTTTGCTGTTAACAGTAAACCGGGCCAAAGATTTTACACGTCACACCGGGCGTAGAATGAAAAAAGCATGAGGGATATACGCACTGTGATGCCAAAGAAAAATGAGAACATAATGACAAAGAGTCTAACCGTTTTGCCTTTCGTAGTTCCCCCCTCCCCCTTTTCATTCTAGCTGACATTTCCAATTTGCTCATTGTGACCTTTATCCTCATGTCACAGTGGACCCAGTGTACTGCAAACCCCATAATGAGTTCATACACTTAGATTTAATTAAATGAATACTCCCCTTTTCATCTGATTTCAGTGCAGCTATACATGCAAGATATTATCAGTGTCTCTGATTGTTTCACAGATGAGAAATTCAGAAAGGATTGATGTGAAGGAGGGTGGGGTGCGACTTTAGAGGTATTTTAAATATCAGTTGATTACATACAACATGGGGTGGGGAGTGCCTGACCAAGTTTTGTATTCAAGCTGTCATAAAAGTGATAGCAGATGTCATAGCCAATGGTTATTCTGCATTAGGCGAAAAAGGACATTCCTGACGCGAGTGTCCTGTTCCAAACAAGTGAATTTGATTGTAAACAAAAACTGAATAGCTGAATTTGTTATCACCATAATGGTAAAAATATGTTTCTTCAGTTTAGGACATTATCTTCCTTCTTCGTTAAGAGTGGGGTGAAAGAGAAGATATCAAATCTTTATGTACAATGGTGTTTATTCTTGCTTAATCAGACAATGAAGTACTGTGTTGCTGCATTCCGCTCTCATTTCCTTCATACATTCTCAACACAGAGGAAGACCTGGTGCAGGCGGGTGTCGGTCTGAGGTCACCTGTCTGTGATGGTGCACCGACAGCACCGTTTGCTCCATTGCTGTTGACCCCGTCTTTGGTTATTGCCCCACATACGAAGTACGGTTATCAGTCACAACAACATCGCAGCCCCAATGTGATATCTGACCATTTATTAATCGCATTACGATCTTCATTAATTTGCAAAGAAGGAGATAGCAACAATAAACTTCCCTCGCCCGCCACCGCGTTTCGTGAACAATTTGTGAGTAAACGGACCTATGTCGCATTGCAGATCCCAACGAACCAATCGCGTTCTCCGTTACAAATCAGTAACGCTAGAAACATTTGGCGCGGAAGCTGTGTAGTCAAGAGACCGGTGTGTGAAGTGATGCTAATTTCAGAAGAAGTAGTTCGAAGGATACTGTTTATTTCGCCTTTGAATTTCACTGCGAGTGGATTACATGCTTGCACGTTGAATGAAAACCTGTTTCGTGATTAGAATTGGATAGTCAAACCTGTAGATGTTCTGGTAAGCGAGTGATTATTCAGCGCAAGAATTTTTTGAGGCGCCAAAGAGAAATTTTCACGGATACGGAAGTGATTGTTGACTCATCGCACGAGACGTAAGGATTACTATTGTCCCGAACCCGGCTTCAATCCAAAATGGTAAATATTTATCTATTTGCATCGCAGTTTTGTTTACAGATTAACAAAAATAATTTTCATCCACGACTTTATTTCATGCCTTATTTATTATCTGATACATTCGTAGTTAATGCAAATCACAGATTACGAGTATGTGTCCGCGGCATTCTAAGTTGCCGCCGAAATGCATTTTCGGTTGCCAAATGTTTGAAGATAATTTACATTTAAAGCAGCCAGTGCACGCGAAAGCAGTTGTCATATAGAAGTCTCAGTTTGACCCAAAGGAGATAATGAAAAGGAAGAAATCTATAGGCTACATGAAAGATTGTTATGATAGGCCACGAAATGCACATATCAGTCGCAAATGACAGTGCCTTACTCTATTATTGTGACTTACAAGGTAGCGCCCCCCCCCCTTTTAAAAAAAAATTAGGTGTAACGATCAGAGTATAGCCTATGTCGATTTCTGTTACCTTGTGCATATGGACCAGATTGGTCTCATCGGACTAATCTAAATAAACATCTTAAGTTTGGTTTTTCTCCACAATTTTTTAAAATGTAAAGCTCAGTCCAAGAACGCGCAGTTACAATGAGCTCTATTGAAAATGGCATGCTCTTCAGGAGGGCTAATTAGATTGTTTCGGGGAGACACAATAAGCACCGCTTCGATCACATTTTTTAGGCAAGCGACATCATCAATTCTAGATCTAGACTCTAGATATATCTAGATCTAGAATCTAGACTTTAGATTTAGGTCTAGATCAGAGACTTCGATCAAAGTTGAGTGGTGTAGAATTAGGCTCTAGATCTAGATCTAGCCTAAGTCATGAGTAGACCTAAAAGAAAATGGTCAGTTATCAGAAATCCAATTTTTCACTTGATCCACATTCAGCTCACTAAAATTTAAAAAAACATTACAGGTGCAATCCAAATACCCTCGTGAGCACCAGGGTGTGGAGAAGAGTTGGCTGCTCTTAACGTCCACATGGTTTGCTGCATCTGGACAAAAAAACATTTTTTTAGCAGTTTATCATAGTATCACTGATCTATAGATATATCTAGATCTAGATCTAGTACGTCAAGATCCAGTTCTAGTTTGACAGATAGTGTCTACTCTAGGCCTAATCTACTTGTTACTCAGCCCTGGGTATTTTACTATTTAGTATAAACATCTAGACTCTAGAGCTAGACTGTTTTCTGGTGGTGGCATGGGTTGTACAATTGTATTAGATCTAGATCTATAGTGTGCTGGATTTCACTGCAGAGTGATCCTTTGTTATTGATGGGCATTTGTGATTGAATAGCCCACAAAGTTCCTGTCTATAGAGTAAAAAGATTTCTTTGCTATTCAGATGCAGCTGAAGAACACCTATGAATCAGAAATTAAGGAATAGTGTTGACATTTCTACTATAAAGAGGTCTGCTGCAACCATTCAGTGGCATGAAGTTGGAGTTTAAAGAAATATATTTAGGTGGATAGTAGGCCTACTTTGCTAGTCAGTCTGGTGTTAATTCTTTGTCAAGCTCAGGCCTAGCTAGATCTAGATCTAGATCTATATGTTGGTCACTGATTGACAAGATATTGATAATGATAATAGCCTATCCAGTCGGACATGAATATTCACTTTTTCGCATTGTCCTCTGATGTAGGCTAGATCTAGAACTAGACCAAAAGTCACATATTTTACTATTTATATTTTAAATTTTAGGCATAGAATTTCAAGACCTCCTTCAAAATTACTTCCCCAGTTCTCCATAGGCCCTCTCATGAAAAATTTGCAGTTTTGTTCATTTTTTCTCCACCTATAACTGTGTTCTTATCTGTCAAAGGAAGAAAAGGCTGGTCTATGGCAGTTGGGCATTTGCTGGTTTTTTATTCATAATCCTGAGCCTACTCATAGTCATACCAGTCATCTACTAAGTACTAGATCCAGGCCCACATAATTAATACATGTGTAGGCTGCTCTCTAAATTGAGTGTCCTGTATTCCCATTACATTTTTCATACATTATTTGCAGGGGTAAGCCCAAACCGTAATGCCTCTTGTATTCAGACAAATTGCAGCCTGGGGAGGAGTACCTTACTCGAGCGCCACTTTTTGATAAAAAACCCTATATATTTTTTCGGTACTTATTAATTTTGTTAGTTTATCCAATTGTCATTGGAAAAAAAAGCAATGATTGATATGTAACGACGTGAGGGTCTAGTCAGTTTGTATCATCGAGGCCGTAGGCCGATGTTCGTCTGGGCAGTAGTCAGATTGACATATCAGGGAAAGCCGCCGGGGTAGCTATATACTGGCGCTCGAGTACGGAACTCCTTCCGCAGCCTGCATTTAGAATCGCATATTTGCAAAGAACGTGACACATTTTTATGATTCGAATAAATTTGATTATGCTTAAGGCCCACATGCATAACCACAAGTGCAGACAGTACCTTGTGTAACAGTTAATAGCTATGTTCCTGTTCCGATACAACCCTGTTCACTGTTGCCCTATACATGGTTTTTAAAGCACGATTTTTACATTATATATTGGTCAAAAGAAGACCCAAACTGGAATTAGGAAGATGAAAGCCAGAAATTTTATGAGTTGGTTCAAACTACCAATGTTCTGAAACATAGCGCTTAGCAAATTTGTTTTTCTTTCAGAAAGAGTAGGCCTATTGAAATGGAGTAGTAGAATCAGTTGCTGTTAATCAGTGCACATGCAGTGCCATCTTTTTCTCCAGGCAGCAACTTCAGCAATGGAGTATCATACTGCTGATTTTTTGTTGTTGCTTTAGTCGTTAGCCAACTTGATTTAAATTTTAAAAATGCTAATCTGGAAAGGGCCGGCAAATTCTTTGTGATTATTACTTATATTAGTAATATTACTCCGATATTTGGAGTAATTGGAGGTTTAACAGTGATTTAACATTTAATTAATGCCAGCCAATGAGTATGATTGAGCATTTCCAACCAGAAAGTGAACTTTCAGGTCAGTCGAGTGAACTCAAGATAAATAGGAAAATGAAACTTTTCTTTCATTCGATGTCAGAAAAGAGGGCAGCCATATGGTGCATTTTATTTATTCATATTTGTTCAACATTTCTGTTTTCACAGGCTGACCAATTGACAGAGGAACAGATTGCAGGTTGGTTGTTTTTTTGTTTTTTTTATTAATAATAATATCAAAGAGATGAATGGTTCGAGCATTTACTTTTTTGGGAAACAGTAAAAACTTCATTTGTGTCTTGATTTTATTAAAAAAAAAATTTTTTCTCAAAGGGAAGTTTAACTGTTGTTTGAATGTAAGGGACAAACAGGTTAAAGGATTTTAATGGTGTAATTTGTTCATATGAAGAGCAAAAGATGAATGCTCACAGTAGATGATATCACTCAATTGCTTTTTTATAATACACATTTTGGCATGCACAACTAATTACTGAGAGTGGTCTGTCAAACTTTTTGAAATTCTTCTATTGTTTCAGTGAACTTTATTAAATTTCTGTCTTCTCCAAAGTATTTCAAGTGTAGCACTAGCAGTGTGTAAAGAAGATATATCCACATACCTGTTGGCAAAGTGACACACCATGGAAATTAAATGCCCAAAGCTAATTTCACAACTTTCTGTTCCAGAATTTAAAGAGGCTTTCAGCCTTTTCGACAAAGATGGTGATGGTACCATCACAACCAAAGAGTTGGGAACAGTCATGCGATCTTTGGGGCAGAACCCAACAGAAGCTGAATTGCAAGACATGATCAACGAAGTCGATGCTGACGGTTAGTTTTACTTTTCATTTTACATTCAAATTCTTGTTGGGCAATCTGTGGTTATATGATACTCTGCAGATAGTATTTCTAGCAGATTGATTCAACGCACTGGAAGAAAACAAACAAATACATATAATGATAATATCATTGTTTTCTGTGTTGCCCTTGCATGTTTCCTGCGTCAAAATATTTTGTCAGGTGGAGAGGAAGCCAGTAGCGGAATGAATTTATTGGACAATTTGCAGCACGCTAATTTAGCCCGATTTAAAGACTATAAAATTGTAGGACATTCCTGATGGTCATTTGATTGTAAGTAAAGACAAAGAAGCAATAGTGAAATTTCAAGATCTTTGGGCAAACCTGTTTGAGGGCACATTTCTGTTTATTTTTTTAGTAAAGACTGCTTTTCACTGCTGGAACTTCAGTTTACAGTAGGACTAATATTTCAGTGAACCTCTGAGATTCAGTCAGAGCATGAGACACGTGTTTATTTTGCGTTTGATAATTGATTGTGGCAGTGGAAAAATTTTGACTCTTATTTGGACCAGTGTACATAAATGAAGTTTTCTGGCAGTATGAATTAATTTGTATACGAGAATGACTTTGCAAGGCAAATATAACTGGAAGGAAGTGGCATGTAACAGAATGGTTGCAAATGTTCTATAAAGCAGAAGAGGGGTTCCTGTGAAGATTTACCTAATAGCCTGTTCATTGATAATGATATGCTACATGTCAGCAAATCACAATAATATAAACAAGGTAATTTCCCAGGCAACATTAGGCCTACTTATTTTTCCTGTGATGAAAAGTTTTAACTGTGAGTGTGAAGTCATAACCAATTTGATCATTGTTTCACCCTAGTAACTGAAATAAGGAATGGTTAGCCACAGTCAACCTTCTTTGCTTGTGGGAAATCAGTATTTTAAATTGTCCGGTGCCACACATGCACTGAAGAATTGAATGTCATTCCAACAGCATACGTTTTCGGTCAATGGACTGCAGGTTAATTTAATTAGAGTGGATACTCGTCAAGTGTTAAATAAATTATTTTGTGAAAGCAAGTTAGGTTCTCCATATGCAGGACTTGAGCTCCATTATTAGACGATCAATCTGTCGTTGGGATTGTCATGCAATATAGACCCAAGTATTCTTCATTATATGCGAAAAATGTCCCCAAAATTGCAAACAGCAAATTGTCTCAAATTTCTTCAGTGTTGCACGTTATTACTTAAAGCCTGTTCTGGCAGGTGCTGATACAGTAATTCAGTCATAATTTCCCCTTGCCCAGGAAGCTAATGGTTGGACTGCTGGTCAATGTTAGCCTAGATAAATGCATGAAATGAGGTGATTATTAGATTAAATCCATAAGTGAAACAGTAATAAAACATCAACCATGCCGTTGTGCGTTTGCCTTGCTCAGCACAGGTTGTTTGAAATACTGTTGTTGATCAGTCAAAACCATCAGGATGAGATTTGCAAAGGGTGTTTCAGATAATCAAGGTCTGGGGTGATCAGATTTAGATCCAGATGTAGACACTGAAAATGGATGGGTTACAGATGCAGTCTCACTTATCTTTTGTCTCTGTGCCCTTCATTGAGACGCCAAATTTTACACAGCATTGATCTCTGTGACAATTCTAAACCTGTTGATTTCTTCATTCAATTTTTTTTGCCCGCCATATCCTTTCAAATGGATTTATTATGAAGTTTTAAAGATAAGGTAAAAGTGGCCAGCTCTAGTTCCTCAATGGTCTAGTATTTGTCATGAAAATGATGAATGAAATTACAGTAGGTCAGAAACACTTTGACAGGTCACGTGATCCTGCTCAACTTTTGACTCCCTTAGAAAAAGTTCCTTGCAAAACAATCTTATTTTCATATCTAGCTCAACTCGTGTTATGGAAGCTTACATTATATGAACTGGCTAAATGTGAGAGAAGTTAATTTCAACAAAATGTAAAGTCAGTTTGGGTTTTAATTATAACTAAATAAGCTGTGCTGTAGATAGTTTCTTATATTCACCAGCTACCAGCTAAAGCAATATCACATAAATGTCTTGCTTTTGACAAGAAATCGACTGATCTATCTTGCCATATCCAGATTTGAAAGCTTGTTTCCCAACTTCTAATCAAGTCACTTTTCAACTGCCATGCTGAATTTTTTCGTTCATACTTCCATTTTCAGTGGGGAGAAAGTATAAAATCCATTGATCACTTGCATCCAAGGATTTTTTCAAATTCCAAATTAATAAAATTACAGTAGACCTGGAGGCTATGTGGAATTAGCATTTTGATGAGTGATTGTTCATATTTTTTTTCAGCACCACCTATGCAAAGTTGAAACTTATCATTCATAAATTTAGGAACCACTAACCTTGGAAGTTCTTATATCAGCTGGATGTATAATGTAAAAGGAGTGGAGTACGCTAGAATGATACCAGCAAAGAGTCTTTAAACATGCAGTTTGACTGGATCAGTTCAAACACTATTTTTAAGTAGTAATATACTAATAATTTAGTAGTAGCATATGCTTTGTAAGATAATTAAGAAGAAACATAGTAACTTTCTATTAAATTTTATAACAAGGCAATTCATAGGGGTAATGAAATGCAGTTTGGCAAGAAAAGTATAAAGTATTAATAAAAAGCATCAACGGGTTTGTTCTGTCATGTATTCCAGTTATTTTGATCCCCGTTTAGTCCGGGGCTGCAAAAACAAAAACAAAAAAAACCATTGCAAAATACATATGTACAATGGTTTGTTTTGGGTTTTTTCTCCTGCTCATGTAAAAATTTGATTTTGGACATGTAGACACTGGGTGCTATTTTCATGTATTCACCCTAACATTTCTGGAAATCTGGACATGGTGGCAAAGTAACACATAAAAGACCCCTTAACTTCAGACTTGTATCAACAGTGTAACAGAATATGTTTACTCACTCGGGCCTATCCCAAGTTTATTGGTGTGGAATATTCTGACAGTATTACTGCTATTACAAAGGGTGAACATAGCCACAATGGTCTTGTGATTCTTTGTTTTTACTTTAATATGGGAAAGTTTTTACAGAGTGGTGCACAGCCTAGTATGAGAAATTTCAACTTCCTCTCCTAAGCAACGGCATCTTGACACACCTCATTGGTCCTTTTTTGCTGCTAGGTGTACAGTGACTTATGTTCCTTGAATTCAAGTTGTAAAAATGTCAAGTGTCTTACAGCTCTTGTTTTCCTCTTATTAAGTCTTATGGTCATATTTGCGGGTGTGTCGTGGTGAACATCTGTTTTTACATTTTCTTTCATTTTTGTGACCTTTTTTTAGCCATCAGTTACTAGATAACTAAAATAAAGATACGAACTTTTGTTCTTAAATAATATTTTTTGCCATTAAAGAAGAAAATATGTGGGGTTTTTGGTAGTTTTTTTTGTTGTTGTTGTTGTTTGTTAGTTGGTTGTTGTTTTTATTTGTTGTTTTTGATTTATTACATCTTCTTTAAAAAAAATTCTGGCTAGGACTGACAAACCAGGTTTCAGGAGCCAGGGCTGAGTAAAAAGAACTTTGTTTGCTTGTCATGTTACAAGCACACACTAGCTGGTAGTCGTCACGACACTTATTTATTTGTGAGATTTAGCATTGTTTTGCTTTCTTCTTTCAGGGAACGGTACAATAGATTTTCCAGAATTCCTCACCATGATGGCCAGAAAAATGAAAGACACTGATAGTGAGGAAGAAATTAGAGAAGCATTCCGTGTCTTTGATAAGGATGGCAATGGGTTTATTAGTGCTGCTGAGCTGCGACATGTCATGACAAATTTGGGTGAAAAATTGACAGATGAAGAAGTGGATGAAATGATTAGGGAAGCAGATATTGATGGTGATGGCCAAGTGAATTATGAAGGTAAATTTTTTATTCTGTTTTTTTTTTGTTTTTTCATTTCTTTTTCTATCACATTATTTTCAGGAACTTGCATTGGTTGGTTCCTGTTTTGTGTTGTCATTTTTTTGTTGTTGTTGTTTGTTCATGGTTAACAACTGGCTGGGTGATTGAGTAAGCATTAAATACATCATTGACCAATTTCTAATTACTTAAAAGGTCTGCATTTCAAAATATACATAATCTGCAGAATAACAGCAGTCTGCAGTGTCTTTGGGATTAACCCTTTCACACTTGGAGTTGAGCGCACTGAATAGCCATGAAATCTTGATGTAAGGGATGTAACTTCGTCCAGAAAACATACACACAATTTTTAAAATTTCACAAATACCTTTTTTCACAAAATTTGTTGAAATTTATATATTATTGTGCAGAAATGGATACACAATAAAAATTCACAAAAGACTACTTACACTGGCTGGTTTCTTCAGAAAAAAATATTATATCCAAGAATTTTGAGGGGGGGAAAAATTCACTTCACATAACACAGTTCCTTGCACAGTCTAATGTTACACAAATTACACCCGGAGTTTACATTTAGATACAGTAACGCTGCCGTTCTGGTCGCTGGTTCCAGGCGAATTCTCAAATAAATTGTATATTTGTCTGTCAGTTGCTTCACGGCAAAGGCTCAAGAGCTCCTCGGTGACGACAGAAAATGCACGCAACTTCAAGAATCTATAAAAAATGTTATTTCTCAACTGATTTCGTTCATTCAAAGACTGCTAGAAAGGGCGCCTTTCCTATTATTGATACAAATATCTCCTATGTGATGTGATTAGTGGATTCTGTCATATTCTAGACATCTTTATCAATATCATCGATTCATTTTGACTAAATGTTCAATCAGGCCCACCACACAAAGCGTAAGGATTAATTTTAAGCACAAACATCATGTATGACATGTGCTGTCTGTTAATGACGTCATATACCAGTTAAGTTACATGAGTGAAAACATTTGAAGTAGCAACATGATTTATAGGTGTCACATTTTTGTTCCTATGTGGTATCTGTTGAATGTGAGGGAAATCAGTGGTTAAAGTAAAGATAGTGTGTAATTGCTTGCAGATTTGATTTTTATCTGAAATAGCTTTGACCAAGGTAAAGGTCTTTCTTACTCGTTACTACCATGATACATAGAAATGCACGGGCGAGTTTGAGGGCATGCCTTTTTTTATAATTAAATGTAGGCCTGCCGTTCCCCCTGCTTCAACATCGTTAATTATACAGTGCTGAATATTGAGTAGCAGTCACACTACTTCATATATAATCCATATTTAAGCCTTGAGTGGCAGTTGACAAAAATTTGCTACAGCTCCTCACCAGGATATTGTCTGTACTAAGGAATTAGGTTTACCCAGTACAAAAATTGCAAATACAGTAAAACCTCATTATACCGCCAAGTAAGGGGCAAACAGAAAATTGGGGTACAACGAAAATACCATGTAGAACAAGGGAAATAAGTAAGTAATTTACCAACATTGGACTGGCTAACGTCTAAAATATTGCAGTTATCTCCCTTATCACTCCACTAGACATAAACCTCCATTGTAATTTTGAAGTTTACATTGCTTTCATTTGTATTTTTTTGTTGTTGTTTTTTGTGTTTGTGTGTTGGAGTCGCACCTTAAGAGTAATAGTATTATGTATTGCAACACGACAAATGACGCTACATTACAATTCAGCAACAAACTTGCTTTGTTTGCATCGTACCCTACGACCGGTATGAATCAGTTGAAGCATCACCTCGCATGCGCTTAAGTTCGTTTGCAAACTCCCTATTGAACTGTGACCCGTCTTTCCCACTGCATGCCCCATCAGTAGGCCTATCAGGACTTCAAAAGCGAAGACTGTGTAGTAGGATTGGTGTTTGAGTAACAAGCACAGACTGTGGCGCCAAGTGATGTTCCAACTGTTAGCTGGATTTAGGTAGATGTGGGGGTTAAATTTATGTTGGCGCTATAACGAGCAATATTTACTATACTCAAGTTATGAATATAGCAGTCAAACTGTTGGCGGATGGCGGTATAACGAGATTTTTAGTGACTTGGTTTTCAGGCTTTAGAATGTGCCATCTGCTTTTACCCATGTGTACTTGGGGGGGGGGGGGTGTCGGGTCAGTCAAAGGACGAAGAAAAAGGACATCCTGGAATGGTTGCATCCCTTTTCTTCATTAAGTCTTGGAAACCTTTTCAGAACATTATTTATCATCAATGTAAAATATAGCAACACGGCTGGAAATTGAAATTCAAAAATTGTGAATTTGGTGGGATATGTCCTCAACCCAGTTCTGTAGCAGTAGTATACTGTAAACTTTGGGGTGAATAAAGGCAAGGAATTTAGATTACTTTATGTAAACCTATTTCAGCAGATATGAGGGGGTTTGTTTTATTTGTTGTTTTTTTTTAATGGTAGGAACTGTTTGTTAGTCGTTTTTACTGGTGCTTTCCCTCACTTTGTAGAGCTCAGTTTTCTTGGCAGTTAAAATAAACTGTATAATCTGGTGTATGTTCATTTTTCACTTAAATATCTGTCAGAAGAACGTTCATTTAAAACTGTTTATCCTGTTTTTATGCCAGTCGGTCTGGTACCAACTACCATATTCCCAAAGAAATTGAAATTTCCCGGTGGGCTTTTTTGGTCTTTGTTTACTTCTGTAAACGGCCAAGGCAGGCCTTTTTTAGTTTTCATTTCCTCAACTTGTGTCAATTTCAATGCTTCAACTGTAGTCTCTGAGTTTCGGTGAATTTTTAAAATGTCACTCATAATCACCAGGGTCCACTTAGATAACACATCACATAAACTAGGCAGTTCAGTGGAAAAAAATTCAAATTTCACCAAAGACCACCGATTTCAAATCTTTTTGAATATTTTAAATACACATGTATCTCTATTTGTTGCAAAGTTGTGATTTTTTTTCTGTATTTATTTCTGGCTTAATTTTAGCACTAACGGCTGTGACAGTATGGGGCTTATGACGCTGGCCGTCGGCAGGGGACATTACCCACAATTTCTATGTTATCAGATACAAACGAACGCTGTTGAATGTAAAGAAGCATTTTTGTGTGAAGCCTAGCGCCTTGTTGCTTGATTAAATTAACTGAATTTTTACCATCTCCAGAAGAAAAGCCATTAAAAACATCTAAGTGAAGTTTCATAAACATAAGACAAGTACATTTTATGCACTCACAGATTCAAAATTCACCTCATTTTTGAATCAAAATATTTCTGGAACTATCGAATCGACACAAACTTGGAGAATGCCATTTTGAAGAGCGTTCATTCCCCCTTAAAAATTTGCATCAGGAGTGCCGACAAGTCATCATTAACAAAACAAAACGCACGGTTTTCAAGGCCATGTGGATGCGCGAAAGTCACGGTCGGCAGCAGGCGAAAAATTCTGCTGCGCAAGCCTATCAGAGCGTCACTGAACTTCCCTACATAAACCGAAAGTTTTGAAGAATCTTTTTTTTTTTTTTTAAATTTAAAAGAAATACGTAGGTTTAAGGCACAGAGCCAGAAAGAAGAATTTCTCATACATGGGGGTTTTTTTTCATTTCTTGGAAGGTAGTTTTTCAAATTTAGCCAACATAAAACTGGTTACTCCAGAGGATTCCTGGAGTAGATTTAAATCAGAATTGACAGGACTGAGTATAACACTTGTCATCATTTTTTGCATTGTATAAAAATGTACAATTTTTGTTTCAGAATTCGTGACGATGATGACATCCAAGTAATGATTTGAATGGTGTATGCTAGCTATCTCCATCCTCATTGTTTTCTACCACCGTCATCTGCACATTATGCGAACAAAAGAGCTCAAAACAACTGCTCCATCTGATGATCTGGACATCGTTGCAGCATGCCGGACTGTGAATGAACTGAAAGTGAAATGATACTGTCGTCATTCATTCTTATGACCTAATGTGTGACCTGGATGAGTGCAATTGCTGTATGTGTAACTGAGTGATGCAATCATGACATCATACTCTGTCTGCTGATATTTATACATTATAAATGTCAAGTGTGGTATGGCTGGCATACATGGGTCACATTACAAGTTTTTTTGTTGTTTTTTTTCTCTCACATAGGCCAGCATAGCCATTGTTTTTGTTCTTTTTGCATATTTTTTATCTAAGATCTAAAACATTTATTTTCTTATTCTCTGTGGTTTTGTTTCTCTCTTACTAAAGTGTTGTTACACTTGTTTCTTAAGTGCTTGCGCCTTTGGTAAAATGCCACATCTGGTCAAACATGAACTACACATTTGTGGGGTTAAAATCTAAATTTGTCCTGGACGTGACAAGATTAAATGTTATTGATTGTGATGGGTCTTGTGTGGTGTGTGTTGGCAAAATATTTCTTGAGTGGACTTTCTATGTGAGATTTCATTCATATTCTTTCCTTCTCAGAATTATGTGGCACATTGCAATGACACAAAGTGATTTTGTGTGTGATCTTTAGGGCTTGGACATTTCAGTTTTTTTTTGTTTTTGTTTTTTTGTGTTACATAAAAAGCTTGAATACTTCAATCACACCACAAATTTGCTTGAGGCACATCACATGTAAGATGAAGAGTGCATTCAGAATCCCATTGTGGTGATTACCCTAAGCTTCATTATAATTCACGTTGAAGAATTTGTTCCTTCCTTTTTATTTTTTTTTCCAAAGTTATTAATTGTATGTTGTTTTGGGACCATTACATAATAGCTATAGACAAGTCTCCGAGCAGGTTAGAACTTCTTTCATTTGATCTCTGGACTCCGATAAAAAGCCTGCTTCCAGTGGAGTTTTTTTATAAGTCCAGGGGTTCAGCTCTGCTTTCTAGTGTCTTCATAGCTTGTGTAATGCTGACAGTGTAGTAGAATCCAGTAGATGGAAAGATATTTTCTTCTTGATCTTTTAATCATTACAAAATTTTCATGTTTTTCGCTCAGCAAAGCATTTCCATTTAAAGGGAACTCATTCCTTAATTGCTTGACACAATAATTTTTACATGAAAATGGCATTATTTCTTGCCTTTACTGGCTGTTTTTCCCAAATAAGATAACACTTGATCTGCTACTTTGCTACTTTCTCTCCTAGTCCAAGGCTAATACCTTTCCTCCCTTACTGCACTCACTAGTCCTTTTATTATTATTTTTTAAAATCGTAATGTTTGTCTTCTTAAAACAAACAACTTTGTAGATGAACAATAAAAATGTTATTGCTCTACAGTCATGCCCTTTTTGTTTTTTACTCTGTACTGGATGAATGACATTTTTGTTGTTGATTATTGCACATATTCTAGAAAGGTGGAGGAGTTGGATTGGAAGTGAGATCCCAGCAATCTTAGCACTGGTAAAAGATTTGAAGTACAATGGAGGGTGGAAATTTAAACACTACAACATTGTGGAACAGCTGTGCATGCTAGAAGTAGGTAGTTCAAACTGCCCCGCTGAAGGGGCGAAATCCCGTTTTGGCATAATTTTAGGCCAGCATTACAAGGATATTACTGCTGTGAGGTAATGTAAAACGGCGTGTATCCTACATCAAAATAAAGTTCAAGTCTTCCTCTGTCAAAGTATATTATCTTTTGTATTGTTTAAGGTGTGTAGCTGTGTGTTTTTATGGCTTGAATAAGACACAGTCTTGGTGTTTTCTCCCTGAGCTGCACATACCAATTTGACCCCCTCATAACAAAGGACCGGGGCGCATCGCACCGATGTAGCGCACGTTTTTGAAAATAACTCACACAGAAAGCCAGATAAATGAGGTTTAATTAAATGTATTTTTCATCCTATTTTAAGTAGAAATACCTTCAAAAATCATTTGTTGAAAAGTTTGTTGATCGAGAAACTGGCAGAAACTTTAATTTTTAATAGATCAGGATCAAAATTATACGCAAATGAACCTCAGCCTTTGTATTTTCAGGGTGTGCCAAAATTAGACTTGGGGCATGTTTCGGCGCCTTTATAGACCCACCCAATGCTTAATTTCATCACCTTTTTCTGATACTCAGTGCTAAGTCAATGGCGACGCGGTTGACCTAATTTTCAATTTAAAAAAAATAATAAAAACGTTATTTTGTCTCCCTTGTACTTGTAAGAGTTCACACAAAATTGACGTCGGATGACGTTTGATGATTAAAAAACGTGAAATGAGATGCTTGTACTACATGCATATTTGTACCCATCGAAAAAAATTGAGCGTAATGTACACCCCCTTGACTTGGAAACATAATTTTTAATGCTGTGACTCAATAAACAGTCATTTTATGGGCGGTCAAAGTTGCAAAAGGTAGCAAATTCGAGATGTTTTTTCACTTTCAGAAAATGGCAAACGACAGTTACAGTGTACTGTAAATACATTATATGTAAATGTACATATAATGTATTTACAGTAAATTATTATTACATGTACATAATTTATGGGACAAAACACTAGGTAGTACATGTAGATGCTGCAATACTACACACACTGATTCACCACGGATCATTAGTTACAGTCCTTGCTACATGCAAAATAATTGGCCAGTTTGTCTGTTCATGCTACTATTCTACTAATTTAGGTCACAGATTTATGCCAAAGACTAAAGGGAACTTGTGGGGCACCAAGAAACTTCAAAGCCAAATCTTATTTCCTACTATTGTACTAGGCAAAATTTGCCAGTTTTAGAGGACCATTTCTACACTGAATGCTCTCTCTCTCACACCTACACACATAGAAGAAAGAAAACTAGACCCTTGAGTTATTGGGTGTATCAGTTAATAGTGCTACATGACGCACAAAAACGGCAGGAGAAGAAATAATGATCTAAGCAGGCGAGTGTGTGGTCCAGGGGAGGTAATCCAGGAAAAACGAGAACACATCGGCCATCTAGAGTTACATGCTCTTCTTAAATCGTACAGTATTGTGCTGCAAAACTGTGTTGATAAGTTCTCTAGTGCCTGTGACAACTTTGGCCTCACAATAAGCACAAAGAAGACGGAAGTGCTCCATCAGCCTACTCCAGACGACAAGTATCCTGTGACCCCAAATATCAAAGTCCATGACAGTCTTCTGAAGGTGTCGGAGAACTTCACCTATCTTGGCAGTACACTGTCTTCCGCGGCTCGTGTTGATACTGAAATTCTCTCAAGAATCAGCAAAGCCAGCTCTGCATTTGGCAGGCTTCGAAAGAGAGTATGGGATGTTGCCGGCATTCGCACAGACACTAAGCTGAAAGTGTACAATGCTGTGGTCCTTCCCACCCTACTCTATGGGGCTGAAACCTGGACAGTGTACCAATCGCATGCCAGAAAGCTAAATCACTTTCATCTGGCCTGCCTTAGAAAGATCCTAAGGATCAAATGGCAGGATAAAATTCCAGACACTGAGGTCCTCAATCGTGCCAAGGAATTGAGCATCTTCTGCCACCTGAAAAAAATTCAGCTACGTTGGGCAGGACATGTTGTCAGAATGCCCGACTCCAGACTCCCTAAGCAAATCTTCTTCTCTGAGCTCTCCAATGGAACGAGGAATGTTGGGGCCCCAAAGAGACGTTACAAAGACACTCTCAAGCAATCACTGAAGGCCTTTGCCATTGATGTGAGTGAGTGGGAAAAGCTCTCGCTTGATCGTGCAAATTGGAGGGCGGCCCTTACCAGAGGCAGCAAAGCATGGGAAGCTGACAGAGTCCAGCAGGCTATCAAAAAAAGAGAACGGCGCAAGAAAAGGCCCAGTGGTACTGAACCAACGGAGCACTCTTGTCATTTATGCGGAAGGGTCTGCAGGGCAAAAATAGGACTTATCAGTCACATGAGAAGCCATAAGTCATGAAAGAACAGTCTTTCCATTCTGTCCTCTGTGTCCTTTATTTCTCTTTATTGTCCATGTGTTGAAATTCTCAACAATTTCTGTTCTTTATTCCTCTGGTGTTGTTAAGGTCATCATCATACCTGATGGGCGAACTATTATTATTATTATTATTATTACAGTATTGTGCCAACCACAAAAAATACACTGTCCAACTTAACACAGTACACTGTACCGAGTCTTGACAGTCATTTGCTATAGCCGTTGGCATGACGGACGGCATGGGATGGTCCTTTCCTTCATTCACCCTGTAACTGTAATAGATTTACTTGCAGTATAATAATTATTTTTTGTTGTCATCGTTGTTGATCCACTTTTTTGTAGATCTTGAACTATGCTCCAGAGATCTGCAGCTTTTGTGATTTTAAAGTTATGGACTTATAGTCAAGGGTCACACATTTGGAAGGACACTTCGACAAATTAGTATTCAGTGAAAAGTCAGCATAAAGTGGGCCTGATCATCCTGTGCAACTGCATGGGTGTATGGTAGTTGGTACAGCACTTATTCTCCACTGGCTCAGACGATGGTTTTATTGTATTTCTTAACAGAGTCACAGTTAGATACATGTTATTGCTTAGGTACATTATGGTTTCCAAATTAGTCACCGCCAGTACCAAGCTCAAGTTACGAACTAAGCGTGCATGACCAAGAAAAATTTTGTATGAATTTAAATGATGGAGCAACATCTCGTGACTACTCTAGTTTAATCGAAGATTAGGCCCTGGAAGCATTACGGGATAGAAGATCTTTAAAGCTTAATTGTAATGGATATTTAGCCCCAGACTAAATTGCTGTTCAACTTAAAACAAAACAATCAAAAACTCCTGACGAAGGTTGGTAGACGCGGGGTCTAAAAGTACCCAACACCGCCAGCAGCCGGCTGAATAAAGTTCCTATGGTAGGTAGGATAGAGCACCTAGTCATATCAGACAAGGACGAATAACTGGAAGGACCCGTCTGGACGTTGCGCACGTTGAACACACTTTAATAATTAATTTTGGTGCGTTTAAATCGAGAGGTGCAGGTCTAACAAGGCCGCTGCCCAGACAAAATTTTTAAAAAAATAAAAACTACCTCAAAAACACACAAAACTTTAACAAGAAAGATGGAAACAAGAAAATTGAGGTGTAAATGCCAAAAGCAGCGAACCTCCTACAATAAAGATATTAACAGCAGGCAGCTCCTTGTCTTTGACTGCTGTGCGAAGCCCATCGATGTGGCTACTACAGCTACCTGGTGGTGCACCACGGTGCCATGGGACGAATGTTACGAACTACTCCAACTGCAAGAAATAAATGTTTGAAAGAAAGAGCCGTAATCTGTGCCTATTTCCTCAAAATATTGCGTTGCCATTATTACTGCATTGTACTAGGGACGTGGGATAGACGGGGAATAATAGTCCAGAGCCATTTTACTCATACTGTAATCTGTTAATCACAATTTGTTGGTCCTCTAACCTTTGCATAAATTTCCTTTGACTCTTTTTACTTTTTCAGTGTTCTATTAAATGAACAAAAATGGAGCCATGAATGAGGAGCTGACGAAGTACAAATTAGATAACACCCTGCCACCGCTCTCGTTGATCTAACAAAATGTATAATCTGGCAACCGAATGGATAACATCTACCGGAAGTCGGTTGTTTCCAGGGACGCCCCGATATCTGTAGGCTAACCACAGACCATACTACAACCAGAGTGGATGCGGTTCAGTTAGTAATAATGACACTGCTTTAAATTTATGTAGCATTATTGTAACCTCGTCGAGGCTGGGCGGTTCAAATAATTGCCCTCATAGTAATAATTCTCACAGGAAGTAACAAGAGCCGCATTTCTGCAGGCAAGCAGAAGGCCTAATATTGTTGCTACCACAGGTGATCGTCATATTAAATTGGAAAATCGCGATAGCCTACCCAGCATGACCCACTCATTGGGAAATAAGCCGCCAAGAAAAGGCCGGGACAAAAGCCGAGGACTGAGTACTGTCCGTGGCAAAAGTTATCAACATCCTTGGGAAGTAAGTGCAATTATCATGGCAGATCTAGATCTAGGTTAATAGGACTATCCCCAGGCTGGAAGAAAGAATTAGATAAAATGTATGGCAAGGTTTAGAGCATGCGAGATCTAGTAACTTATAATATGGAGCTGTGATATAAGAACTTAGCAATAGCGAACATAATAATACTCTCAGAGTTGGAAGTGTGGGTGAGGAATTAATTCAATATAGGCTAATTTAAGATACTGAGTTAAGATCAGTCTTAAAAGAGTTGCGATGATAATAAAGAGAATAACTAATAAATATATTTTTTCGCATATGATTTCAGAAAACTTTCATCTTACAGCTAATGTAAAACTGCTGCAAATATCATTATTTTCTTTTCACAGGCCTAAATTATATTTTGTTTTTAATAATTTTTGCTGGCCATGAGCTATCCCAAAAACACCACAAATTTTCCTGATATTATAACTAGCTGGAATCCTATATATTTTACTAGTAGAGGTACCCAGCAATGCTCAGAATTAGCCTGTGTCTCCCCCCCCCCCTCCCTCTTTCTTTTTCCTTCCCTCTTCCTTCCCTTCCCCTCCACCTCACCTTTCTCTCCATTTCCCTCATCCCGTTCTCGTCCCCGCTTTCCTTCCTCTCCCTACCCATCCTCTCTCCTTCCTTCCTCCTCTTTCTTCAATAACCTAGTTACTGTGAAGGTACATTTCATACCAATTCTGATTCTCCAATGGTAGGCATGTGCGCAGGACAAGAATTAATGAACAGCAGTATGTCACAGGCTAACAGCTTGATGATCCTTGCAGTATTTTGCTCTTTGTCTCTCTTGTGACTTTCTTTTTTTGTTAACATTTAAACAACCTGTCATCAATGGTCCATATAAAGGATAATACAAATTTTCCTTGGGTGGTGCTGAATCAGAATATATCTTAGGCTCTAATTCTTACAAATGGTTTCAAAACAAAACTCAAACACACATACACATGTATCTACATGAACAGACAGCTCTCATTTATGTGTATATGAAATAATAATCATTATCACTTAATTCAGCTGCATAAAAGCAGTTCACATTTTATTTTTTACCGTAAATTTTAGTACATAATCAGTTATACTGAGTCACTCTGCTAGTTATGATGTCTATTAATCTATAGGCCAAGGAACACACCTCCATTTCATGCAGTATTTTATTGAGCTGTTTATTAAATTTACAACTATTGAATCAAAAGTCATCATTACTGACAAGTGATGGTAAAGGCTCAAACAGTTTTTCAACGGCTTCAGGATAGCAGCCTGTGAGTGACACATGTTCCAAACAAAAACTTAAAAAATAGGTTGGGAATGAGAAACGGTATAATTATCAAGATTTTGAGGGTTTGTTTTTAATGTATGAAAATAGCATTTTGCTGCTGTTTAACAGGCTGGTTTGACATGCTTGTAATTTGATATTCTATAACAGAATCGGTCATTACTGAGTGATACTTATGATGTCCCAATCACTGGCAGAGAGACATGGTGGAGATGTCACATTAGAGTAAGTCTAATCATTCATTCTACAGTTTTGTTCTATTTTGCATACATTTATGCTACAAGTTCTTCTATCTGCATGTTGATTTCAAATACTTTTGATGTAATGGTTTTCTCATATTTTTTGTTGCCGTTAAATCTTTTCATTCATTTTTTTCTTTTTAATTAATCTCTACGTCTTTGTTTTTTGCAGCTAAAATGCAATAATATTTTTAGAGGAACAAGAAGATGAGACCAGGATAATTCAGGGGCATCATTATTGATTAAGATAACTCAAACTCTATCTGATAAATGTGAAAAGGTAAATTATAAAGTGACCTGGAAACAAACAAAAAATTACCATGCAATGTGCATTTAAACATATTGATCAAACAGAATTTTATTATGAAGCCCTTCAAAAATGAAATGTAACAACTGACATGAAATTAATTAATCAAGTGAATACAATTATCAGAGTGTAAAAATGTAAACCAAGATTGCTTCAACAAATGCACCTACTTGTTGTGGCGCGTTAAGTATGCCTACAACTTTGAAAACGTAAAACAAGCAAAGATACAAAGATTTTATCAATTCAGGGATGCAAACAGTCTGCGAAACATTTCTTAAGGAAAAAACATTCTTTTTTGCACACAGCTCAAAATTGCCTTATGTGATACTGTAAAATCTAAAAATCTTCTAAATTTCTAAAATCATTGACTGATGCTTATAGTTTATCATGCCACACAAAGATTTCTTATTTGAATTGTTAGCAATATTCAGGTTTTCAAAATTCAACCAATAAATACTAACTAGATGTCCCAGTCTTGGTTCTGTCATTTTCTTACCTTTTTATAGCAGTCAGTCAGACAAATTTAAAGTTTAAATTAACACATTCAAACATTTATTTATTTATTTATTTACTAGCTGAGGTGCCTGGCCCTGCTTGGGGTATATCTGTTTATTAGTTTCAGTTATGTTCAATAGTGAACACACGGCAGGAAGTGATAACATCATGAATTCATGGAAAAGAAAGGAGGGGGGAGATGAAATTAGCGAAAAGTCACAAAAAAATATTTCCCCACCATTTGAAGTCTCCAAATCGAAAAAGGAACCTTCTATGGATCAAAATGAAGGCACCTGTAAAATTTCAGGCAAATCCGAGCTGTGTGATTGGCGGTGGTTCTTGTTAAAAATCCCCTAGTCTTTTTTTTTTTATTATATAAGGTTGATTGACTGATTCATTCATTCATTCATTTGTTTATCTGTTTGCATATCCACATGAATGCCTTTATGAATAATTCTCTGCGAATATGAATTAACTTCAGGTAACACCTGTACCAGGGTCCTATGAAACTACAGATTTTATTCAGGACTTGGAAAAGAGGCATAACACCTACAGATTTAAGTCAGATGGACGGAAGCTACCTTGTGATGCGACTGGGAAAGGGGCCATCCTTTTGCCCGGAGGCTATGAATATCATGATTTTATTGAAGAGTAAGTGGAAGAGCCATGAAGATGCCAGATGGTGGTACAGTATGTAAGGTTTGATAATGACTTAAGAGGAGTTGGTACTGGAACTATATATTAACTTTTATTGAGGTATAATTGGATTTTCAGATTAAAATCATGTCACTTTCTTGAAAAATGGTGTCAACGAAAAATATTTTTTTTTATAACCAAGGTGTTTTTTTTTATAAAAAGAAAAAAAAAGTGACACGATGTTTAGTTTTCTTCACAGCCACTGATTTGTCAAAATATACTCGGCCAAAAAAGAAAGTGTGCATGCACATGAACGCAGTAAAATCAGCATTTGTTAGCGAATGGCAATAACATTGAACACAATATCCTCACTGGGTACTGTTAACAGATCCGCAAAGTAATGAAGCGGTTAGCCCAAAACAAGGGTCGATATCTCAAAACAGTTGAAATCACGTGTTTGGTCAGCAGGAGTGAATGACCGCTTTAAAAGCACAAAATTGATGTGTGGCATACAATGCCTCATAAACTCAGAGAGATGATGCTGCAAAGTAGTCATTGCAGCACAAAGAGGAGGTACTCAGCATTAAAAAGTGACACTCATTTTTGGAAGAATGTCCCCAGTTACGTGAATTATCAAGTTCTTCAATAAGCTTTCAGTTAAAACAAACTTTACCATTCCTTTAACATTTGACCAGAGTGTCACGAGCGAGTGAGCGAGGATCAGTAGTTACGAGAAGAGGGTTAGAATAAAGTTAACCCACGGGCCACGGGGTAAGGGAAAGCGTGCATGTTGTGAGTGGTGGGGGTCTGAATGAGGCGAGAGAGCTGTATTACTATCACTGCACACTAAGACGTCCTAGGGAACGGACGCAGGAGAAAGCCCCAGAGGGCGAACATAAGGAGAGCAGTCGGAAGACTTGGGAGTAGTGTTTTTCCAGTGATGACTGGTAGGTGAAACGATGATTGATAATAGTTATGATTGATGTATTATATTCGTCTATGACCATGATGTAAATAAGTATATGTGAGGAATGTGGAAGTCCTTGATACTGTATATAGCAATGTGCGCCATGAGCGATAGATGAAAGTTGAGTTCATGGATTTGTAGCGAGAGTGAGTATTGTGTACTACGGTGGAGGTGTGTTACCGTAAGATGTTTGGTGAGTGAAATGTGAACTATTGTGTGTACGCTTCATGAGTTGTAAGGAGGGGTGAAGTGAATAGAAGTGGTATGGTATTATACCAATGTAATGTTATTCTTGTAGGTGCCGGGGTCGGCCGCCTACGGTGAGCACAGGGGATAGGCCAGCATAGGGCCGGAGGCCACATATAGGCCAGGAAGGAAGCTGTCGGTGCAGGACAGTAGAGGCACATGAGTCGTGGCAGTCTGGCCACCGACAGGGACGTATATGTGATCGTGAATGTGCTATTGAAATGCTAATGTGCTATTGCCATGTTGATGTGCTATTGAAATGCTAATGTGCTATTGCCATGTTGATGTGCTATTGGAATGCTAATGTGTTATGGCAATAGGAAGGGGCTATTGGGAGACTGCGGTGCCAGTGAAATATTAATGTGCTATTAAGACATGTGGAGGAGAAGCTGAGACCGAAGTGTCTTTAGAAAGTAACTACCGGGTTGTGGACCCGAGGAAGAGTGCATGTGGGAATAAGGCCGTTGGACGGCAGTAACTTGAATAATATAATGTATGTATGTAATTGCACTGTTATCCTTATCTTTATATTTATGTTAATAAATGTGTGAGTCTGATGGGTTGTTCTGTTAAGTGTTATACTTGTTCGTTCGTGATTGTTGTCCTGTTATAACCATCGCATCTCCCAGTCTGGGATTTGTGACACAGAGTACCATATGCACTTGTAAAATTTCATGTCGATAGGACATTTTATAGTGAAACAGTTAAACATCAATTCACATCAATTCACATTTTCTTTTTTGGCGATGGCAATGCAACGTTGTTCCTGATTCAATCTTGGCATGATTCAATGTTGCGGAAATGTCACATATTCCTCTCTTTTTCCTATTAACAATCGGGGTTTACTTGTTAGTGACCTGAACTACACATTAATTTTGCACTTTTGAAGCGGCATGTCACTCACACTGAAAAAACATGTGATTTCAGTTTTGGGGCCAACTGCCTCATTACTTCGCGGACATGTTAACAGTGCCCACTAATGCAGTTTGCATATAAATATTAATTTGACTGCATTACTGTGTATGCACACTTTCTTTTTTGGCGGGGCATATTGGAACATAACTCTTAATTTCAATTTTTTAAGTTCACAGTTGATGTATTATTATGATCAAAAATGAATCTTGAAAAATGTTTATACATTATTGGTTCAAAGGTTCTTGATAGGATAGCAGGTTATCCCACTGGCATCTTTATGCTTGGCAAAGAAAGACTGGAAACACCTGTCGTTGTCACAACAGATGTCAGGAAACTGGCAGGAAGGAACAGACGCGGTTTTCAGAGACAAGAATTCACAAAATCTCCTTCATCATACATATTTTGTTGCAATGCAGTGTTAAAGAGTTGAAGGGTTTAATTTCTGTGTCATGCCCAAGTCACAAAAGCAACAAACTGAGATATTAAACAGAAAGTGTTCTTCGTGCACAGCTTGACTCTTATTAAAAGCTTCAGCTCTTTCAAGGTGCCACACTCTAGCTGTAATAATAAATGTCCTTGGTTAATGTGCTTTGCAAAGAAGACATTATAATGGCTGATCTTTATGCCCACTTTACATTTTGTTTTGCATGGTATCATATTAATCCTTTGCAGGTTGCAGAGAAAACATAGTGGACTGAGGTTGTATTATATTTCCTGATCTATTCTGTAGGATATTGTTTGTATTTTAATCTATATAGCCTGTCACAGAAACCTGCAACTTACAGATTTAAGGCACAGCCGAGGGACGCCTTTGATGTGCTCAACTTTGGAATGAGAGATAAAGTAAGTGCAAGGAAACTTCATTTCATTTCCTACATTTTAATGCTGCATTGTCAGTATGCTTTCATATCACATGATTATACTAGCTCATCACATTCAGTAGCAGTCAACGTTAATGTGAAAAGTTTTGTGTAACTCTACATTTTCAATTTTATACAGGAAACTGTTGAAACAATTTTGTCTGTGTCTAGACTTTTGCTGGTTTGGCTATTTATTTTTCATATTTCAAAACCAAAATGAAAACTTGTCATAATAATTTGGGCTAGAGATTTCATTAATTTCAAGTAAACCAGTTTTTTTCTTCAACTATAAAATTATATGTCCTTCAAATTTGTTTGATTTAATGATAGGGCCAGCAATATGTGCAAACTGTTTCTTTGCGATTTCATGTGCTTTTTATAGATTTTCTTAAGCAACTGACAATCATAGTGAATTTGAATTAGTATGCTGGTTTTTTCTGTTTTAATACCTAATTTGTACTGCCTAGGCTCTGTCACTGAATTTTTTTTTTTCCTCCCTGAATGTAATCTGTTTGATAAATTTATTGCGCACTTATTCCACTGTAATTATTATTTCAGTGGCATATATCTACCCGTAGATTGCTTTCACATCGTGAACAACATATTTTTTTTTAATTTAAGGCAATAACTGTAGCTCCAAATTCCTATACCATGGAAAAATACATGGCTGTTGATGGAGAGAAAGCACCAGGGAAGTAAGTAAATTTAAGGAGCTTCATTTATGTTAATGCACCATCAGAATCTGAAGACAAATTTTGTGTGCGTGGGGGGAGGGGGGGAGGGAACACATGGGCAAAAAATGTGATAAAACAAGTGTCCACACTTCTTTGAAAACAGTGAGATTACCTGAAATCATTCAATAAATAAACACTTCAACCCGGTAACAACAAAACGTATGATAGAAATTAAATCACTTACATCATACCACATAAGTGAATGAATATGTTGTAAATTAGAAAGCTGGACACTATGGTTGGTACAACTTGCGGCCCACAGGTCACAATTGATTTGAGGTCTTTATTTTAGGAGGTTCGCTGCCGTTGGCATTTACACCTCACTTTACTTGTTTTATTATTTCTTGTTCTGGCGGGGGGGGGGGGGGGGGGGGGTAGATGATATGGATAAATTTTAATCTATTAATTTCAATTTTGCCCGGGCAGCGGCCTTTCGGCCTGCTCTTTACGATTTCCAACTGCCAAGGTATCTTTAACGTGCGCAACGTGCACACGGGCCCTCCGAATTTTTTCGTCCTTATCCGAGAAGACTAGGTACTCGATCCTACCCCCCAATAGGACCAGGGACTTGAGAATATGAGAAAAATCCAATTTCCAAGAACTACTCGATCCTACCCCTCAATAGGACCAGGGACTTGAAAATATGAGAAAAATCCACTTTCCAACATGCCTGCACTGCCCGGGTTTAGAACCCGGGACCCTTGGCATGAGAGGCGGGCACCTTGCCTCTAGACCACCTTGTCCCCTCCACAGGTCACAATCCAGCCCTTGAAGACTTTTATCCGACTTTGCCCAGCCAACAGAAGAAGCCTCCTCTGTTTCTCATAACAGTATGATTATTGAATTATTATCTTTTTTAATTGAATTATTATCTTTGTTTTCAAAGACTGTTAAAAGATTCTTGTTAATGCTATCAAATTTGTGCAAGGAATAGATCTGGGTTTTTTTCAGGACATTATCTGTGTCATAGGTTTTTGCTCTTACAAATCAGACCTATCTTAACCTTATGTCATCTTAACAGCTAAAACTGAGTGGCCTGTCAGAGGACTGAAATTTGTATCTGTGGCACTGACTAGAGAAGGACTGGACAGTCCTGCCTTGAATGGTGATTGCATGTATTATGAAAATAATGAATTCTGCTGTTTTTGGTTCACCCTTGATAACTATTGTTAGGAGCACTGAAAGATTTGACAGCGGACTGTCACATTTCATAAGGGAATTAAAACTTTTAATATTACTGATGTTAAAACTGAACGAGTTACAAAGCATTCATTTCTTTCCTTTATCAGGAACTACATGTTTCGCTCACAGTCTAAGAGATTTCCTACTCAGACCTTCAAGCCGGTGAGTCATTTTGCAACTTTCCAATTGCTACAGATACATGACAGAGTTAATTTAAAAAAATTTTTACCATAGGGGTTATTTCAAAGAGAGCGATGATGCTTGTCTCTGCAAATATTTATGGCATGGAAAAATATTTGATTATTATACATATAGGTACAATAATTAAATTTTTAAAAGTTTTATGTAATTAAATACAGTACATACACCATCAAAATTGTGTTTTTGGCCTTTGACAATGCAGTAATGATCAGATTGCTTATTTACAGAGGCCATGGCCTGTGGGGCATACAGGTTATGGGGGTCCTTCTGATGGTTTGTAGATAAGGTAGAGTTTCAACTGGTTGAGTCACTCTGCTTAAAACATAAGTGTGGGCTTAGTCAGCATTAAGAGCCAAGAAATTGGCAGAGAGTTAATTAACATTGCAGTTAGAGAGTAAATTGGGCATAAAGTATAATGAGGAATAGAATTCCTGATTTATAAACCAGCAATTACTTGACTAGGCTAGTGGAAAAGTCTGAGAAAAGTCTCTAAGACCTGATAAAACTTTTACAATATGGTCCAATTTGATATCCGAATGTCCCTAGGGTTGACAGTTTTTCCAACATATAAAAGCATTTTATGAGTGTGCAGATTTTCAATTCTATACCATCCATTACTAATAGCCTATAGTGTCCCAGCCAGCATCTCTTTTGTTGATCTGACTTAGGTTTGTGTAGGATTTCCATAGATTTGGTAGTTTTACAAAGGGGCAGATTTCCTGCATCAAAACAAGGGAGGCAAAATGCTATAGATGACAGACCTGCTTTAGAATATGTCACTTCGAAGAGCAAACTGGAGGTCAAATCTGTGTCGCTGGACTGATGTTGATGCTGCTGGCAGGGTTGCTTTTAATTAATCCAATGCCCAAATATTATCGTCTCTGCAACAGAAAGATGGCCCCTCTCCTGGTGCATACAGTGTGAAGGAAATTACACCAAAGGCACCTACAATAACATCCAGTTTCAGATCAAAGACTCCAAGATTTCATACGTCCCACACGGTATACTGAGTGCTAATTATGACCATAGCCATTACTATGATGTGCTGTGTTATGCCAGACACTTTGTTTGCTGTGTTGTGCCGTAGTGTGAAATTGTATCTGAAGTTGGATGTAAAATTTGTAGTGTTTTGGGGATTGATCATGGCCGGCAAGAACTATGAAAACCCAAAGGACAGCAGAAGTAATTTAGACGTGTGGAAAAACAAGAAATAAGTAAATATGTTTACAGCAGTTTTACATCATTTGTAACATCAGAGTTATCTGACATCATATAATAAAGAATATTTCTTATTCCTTTTTGGGCTGCCCAACACACAATTTTAACATTGGAAGCTTTTGGCCGCCTACCTTTGACTTCATCAATACCTTGAAACAGGAATGAAATAACTAGAGATGTGTCATGCGGATTTCCTCTGAGACAGTAAAATTTAATCAGTATTCAGTAGCAAAACAGACAGAAAAAGCTGGAAAATTTGGTTTGTATCTTTTTTCTTTTCAGTAACAAAGAATGGATATTCAGTATTTAGAGACTTTTATCAAAGTACTAGTTATATAATAACAGGCCTTATAAGCATCCAAGTCTGGAATGTTCAAGCTGCATGATATTAAAACAGAAAGTTAACTCAACATGAGGTCAGGAATAATTTTTCTAGTCATTTTGTTCTTTAAGAAGTTGCTTCTCTTCAGTTACAGTTTTACATTGAATTTCCTTGTTTGTGATTACACTTAGCATTTCTTTAACTTTGCAGTAACTGTGTCTTGGGGAAAAAAATAGGGATAAGGTTGCTGCAACCATGTGGTAGCAGTACCCTAAGGGCTGAAACAGACCAAGGCTGGTGTAGGCGCCAGACCGGTGACTTGCCGCCCATAAATTTTGTTCATACTAGCACAATAGGCACTGCTCACACAGCGACCCAGCGGGATGCTGTGGGCAGTGCCTGTTGAGCTAGTGTGAAGTGCAATTTATGGGCAGCAAGCCTCCAGTCTGGCGCTTACACCAAAACAGACCACCTGGTTGCGGGCACCATATCACAAAACAATGTTTCAACCAGGTTTCCTAACCTTTAGTGGACTTGTCTGTAGATGGCAACATAAAATTCTTAGTCTAATGCTGTTATTGAATGTGCCCCTATGTGTCATAAATGTAATTAATTTGATGTCTGGCTCAAATAATATTGACACAGGAATCTTATGTAGTGGATCTGCAGTTAGCTAATAAGTGCAGCAGTATGAATCTTTAAAATCACTGCAGCTGTATTTATCATAGAATCAGAGCATAAACGTACTGTGATTACTGCAACCAGGTTATTTCATAGGTTTAAACCTCAGTTTTTACTGCAGTCTAGTCTTAGTGATGATTGAAATGAGATTGTTTCATAATGATTAAACCTTACTAGGATTTTCATAATGTTTAAACCATAGTCATTACTTTAACCAATATTTCATAATATTCAACCCCTTTATCAATCTTCCAACTAGGTTATGTCATATTGATCAAAGTAATTACTCCAACCAGGTAGTCTCATTATGACCAAAACTGTAGTTTCAGGCAATTTCAAAATGATCAAACATCTGTGTCAAATACACTGAATTGTATTAATTGCTGCAATCTTGGTGATTTGCAGACGAGTAGGCTGATTCATAGGGACTAAATCAAGACTAAAGGGGTCAAGTTCTGATGGCCAGCGGATGGAAAAAGTAAAGTAAAATAAAGTATGCACCTCTCTGTGGTGATGATTAAAGTCTTGGTGATCTCTGTGATAATTCAACTAATCAAACATCAGTTATTTCTGCAGTCAGATGGTTCTAATTGATTAGGCCACACAGTTCAATACAACTAAATTATTGCAACTAGGTAGCAGCCCAAACAGGAAATTTGCCTTCAGTGTAAAAAACTGCATTCCATGTGTTCCATAATGTTCGAGATTAAAAAATTACAATATCCTGCTTTCTTTTTGATTGGTTAAAACAGAAAACCTGGTTGCAGCAACCTTTAGAGTACTGGTTGCAGTACTCAGTGTGAAAAATTAGTGAGCCTTGTTGACATTTTTGCCTTGCTGTTTGCATTGAATTCCATTTTATCCTCGGTTGTTGTTACTTGTACGTGTGCACCCCAAGTGTTTTGTGCTAGCGGCACGTACATTTACGTACCTATCCTTAACCCCATCACTATCCTCAACCCTAAATCTTATTGAATTCCTAGCCCCACCCCGTATCCTTTCAACCAAAGAACAGGAGAAAACAAAAAGAAAATCTGAAAGAATAATTAATTAAGGCTGTTGTTAGGAGTATTTCGGGAGGAGCTCTTTAGCTGTGGAGTCAAAAAAGGCTTTGAATTATGTACCTTTAGCACAAAAACTTGGGGTACATACGTACTTGTAACAACATTCTTTACCCTCTGAAATGAGGCATCCAGTTGCTGGCAGTCAGCTAATTTTCTTCCATATGTCATGGCACTTTAATTTGTTGAAAATTTATATTTGTGTTTTTGTTTTTTGTTGGTGTGTGTCTCAACCCCCTTCTCCCCATCATCCCATTTTTGCCTGACCTGCACATCATATGACTGACTTGTTGTGTATATCTTGTGGACTGGATCAGTATACAAGAAAGGTAATCTCACGATTTGAATGAGTTACATGAGAGACAAAAGTTGAGTTTAGAATGAATATACCATGAATCTTAACAAACAAACATGTCAATCTAGTTATTAGTTTATAAGAAATATTACAAATAATTTTGTATTATAGGAAATATGAGAACAGTATTTTAAAATGCTTGACACTCATGGAAATGAACTGATCACAATTGTGATTTCCATCAGTATTTCTTTTCACAGACAATATTTAACAAGGAAGAAATGTACCTAGCCACAAAATCTCATCTATTTGTCTCTTATTCATGAAATATTTTGTAAATTTTAATCTCTTGTTTTTGCACTGCGGCTATAAGACATGTAGAATTTATATATACATAAGCACCTATGCACCAAATTATTTTCTGCCATATAAGCATTTCTTGAAGACATCACATGTAATTACATCCGTCTTCACATTTTATGAGAATTAACAAACTGACCCAGAAAACACTTCATAAATTAATTTATAGTCACATATATTTTCACCTTGTAGAAGCAAACATTATTTATGAGAATTAACAAAATAATTAATTAACAAAGGACCCAGAAAACACTTCATAACTTAATTTATGTCACATATACTTTCACCCTGTACAAACAAACATTGTTTACTTTGAGTTAATTTTTGTTCCCTAGTCTGGTAGGTGTTTCACATTTTGCTCTTCCTCTTTTTACAGTCTTTTCAGGCTTATTCATTTCTTTCAAATTTTACTTGTGTGTTGACAAAACCATTTTCCATCACTACCATTCTGAAACACAAGACATACTGAATAGGTTATTCTTAAGACTAGTGCCATTTCACCTGACATAATCATTTGAAAGAAAACTGACTTAACTCCTGAGTTTTTGTAACAAAAAATGTGGCAATGCAATTTTTGACTGCCAATGTCATTGCATGCCTGCATCAAAAACTGCCTGCAACAATAAAATCTAGTTACAAGTCACAGATTGCTGCTTCAGATTAGTGCACCCATGATCTTTTCTCAAGGTTTCCGTTTTTAATGGTAGCCTGCCTAAATTTGCCTTCATATTTTATGTCACATAAATGCCCCCACCAAAGAAATCCAGTGGAGACTAAATGAAGTGCTGCTTCATTCTAATGTTTTTCGTTTGATTTCTTTTCTGTTAGCTCACATGACAAAGATAATGTCTTACGTTCTTACATAGACAAACATTGCATAGGCTATTTGCACCGCTTTTATTTTAAATTAAATTTTTTAAAATTCCACAGACAGGTACATATCAAAGATTCTGCGCAAAAACTTTGATAACCTCTAGACCAGTGTTTCTCAAGGTGTGGCATTGCAATATTTTAATGGGGCATGTGACTTCAGAATGGGGCTTAAGGATTTTTCATAGAAATCTTAATTTCACTGTGTATTTTAACTTAACTGTGTAGATAAGCTGTGTTTGTTTATGAAATAAAGTTTTAATGAAAACTTCTTTTGAATGTATATATGTGACCGGCAAAGTATGAAATCAGGCAAGGCATTCTACTGAATACCAAAAAGGAGACAACAAAGTATGAAGTATTTAATATTATACACACTGCCTAGGCATTCTAGAGAATGCCAAAAGACAATCAGGTAAACGGTAAAATTTTTCCACCAGTAGTAGGCGTGTGACCTTTGACACATGTATGCTTGAATCATCATTTCCGTGTTAGCTTGAAAGAAACACTTTCTGATTGTATTTTCATGCTTATCTTTGGTAATTCACCTCTGCTACTAGTTAATCAGTACTTTATTTTTGAAAATAACTATAATAGGGTTTCATGTGTTTTAGTTTCATATTTCACTAGGTATGGCATTGTCCATTTTAAAAAAGGCTAGAAAAAAGAACAAAAAAATGTTCATGATCGTATTTTCATACTCTGCTTAAATAGCCAATTCACTTGCAACAAGTGAATCGGTATATTATTATTTCTTTCATTAAGTAAGCTGTCATACGTTTTAGCTTCATACTCGTATATTGCTAGATATAATTCCATGATTGTGTTTTCATACTCTGCTTACTAATTCATCTGCAACAAATGAATTAGTATATTTAATGTAATATTAGGATCTTGTACTTTTTTGTAGTTCTTATTTGATTTTCAACAGTTTTTTTCAATTAAACAACGGAAAGAAACCTTTTCACGTTGTTATTTTATACATTACCTCGATGAGGCTCGCATATGTTATGGTGAACGATCATTCACATATATTGGCCCCTTAATGTGGAACAAGTTACCTATGGAACTGAGACAAACAAAATCATTAGTAAGTTTCAAAAGGCAGCTAAAGCATTTTTTGTTCCAGCAGGCTTATTTTTCTTGACTTACCTGAGGGGAGAGAGCATGTGATAGAAGGAGTGAGAATGTGATGGGAAGGGAGAGAGAGGGGGTGGGGAGAGGGAGTGTGGGAGAGAGAGGAATGAGTTTTTATTACTTGTAAAGCGCATTGAGCATTTATTGGAAATGCGCTATATAAATGTAATTTATTATTATTATATAATGCCTAGGCATACTATGTAACAAATCAAAATAACATTTCTATTTCATATTTTGCCTTATTTGTCTCGGCATTCTATAGAATGCCTGAATTCCACACTTTGCCAGTAATATATACAGTGAATATAAATATTTTTTAAGTCTATTTGTACATACTGTATACTAACTTTGTCTGACCATGGTAAGGCGCACATTTTCTTCAGAAAAGTGAAGTGTGGCATCGGTCAAAGAAGCTGGAGAAACACTGCTGTACACCTGCACTGTATATCAATACAGTTGTGCCTAGATAGTTGGATAAGCAAATAAAAAAAACAAAAAAACGGCAACTACATCCATTTTTATGTATATATATTGTTTTGTGCGCCAACAGTTACTCTCCATGCTTTGCAATGCACAGTCTCCAAATAATGCCTAAATCTGCCACTGTCCTAAAAAACATTATTAAAAAAATGTTGTAGCAATGATTTTCATCATTGGAACTACAGTTTGCTGTTAATTCTCTGAAAACTTGTCCTTACTGTACATTTCCCTTAGTGGGAAGTACTTCCTTCCCATATGTACTTTTTGATCCGCTGTCATTTTCTTTGATGGCGTATTTACACTGTTACTAACAGCAGTTTTCGCACAATTACTAACTTGGTTCATAGATAAATTTTCTTAATGGAAATTTATGAAGGAAATGGCCATATTTATGTTACTTCACTATTATTTACTTTGGATTGCATTTGGTTGGATTGAGGAGTAAATATTCACATATTCCAATTGCAACTAGTATCGTACTCGTCAAACAGAAATTTATTATCAGAACAATAAAAATGTTTTATTTCCACTAATACTCCAGCTTATAATATAGTGCATGAGTGAAAATTTTAAACAGTTTGTGGTAGGAGTTTCTACATTTTTTCCTTCTGGCAATGAAAAATAATAATTTAGTATTTCCAAAAATCTGCCTAAAACAGTCTCATTCCCTGCCAGAACAATCTGGAGGCTACCACAGTAACTCTTTACAGTTGTGTCTTGAACTCATTTGACCTTCTGTTGATTTTATCTGCAGAAAGTTCCTGGTCCGGGCTCTTACGCCAAGGCATATCAGCACCCGATTCCTCCTACTATTTCCAAGATGGGACGACAATATGGCCTGTTTTTTACTAGTGAATTTCAGGCTTAACTAAAAGCCTTCTCTTAGATTTGTAGTTTTGTGTTGTGAGGCTTGGTTATTCTTAGGGTAAAATTCATTTCCTTCCCGGCGCTGCACTGTGGCGACGACGTGCCTGCTCCAGTTGTAACTGGGGTGCAGTGGCACAAAGGCAAAATTTCCCAAATGGGATTAACGAGTTATACAAATACAAATACAAATATTACATGTGATCTTTTCACCGTTTCCTCATTTACATTTTTGCCATTTGCTGTAATTTCATGTAATCCAGATTTCTTTCATTTAAAAAAAAAGAAATGAAACTATGCAATGTGATGCTCTTGATGTGCAGTTTAGTTCTAGAGAGAAAGAATGCATTGAAATTTCATAACAAAATTTGTCAGTAGGAAAACTGAAAAAGCAGTTGAAAATCTACATAGAGAATAGGAAAATGTCATATATTATACCTGCTAGTTTTGTGTGACATGCCATGACTAAAACTTCATCAGTGTCCTGCCTGTCATCTCATCTAAAGACATTGGCAAATCTAACTTTGAACGTTCCTATGTTCTAGCTCTATTTAATTACAGTTCATGAACTATTTTACAGATATGAGGCAGGTTTTGGCTCAAGAGGCACTTAAGAGGGTAGATATCACACATTCTTTGAGTTAAAACAGTCTGGGTATTTCTTCCCACACTCATTCTTGCCATCACTCAATATTCATGTCATAATGAAATATTCAACTTTTTTTCTCTCTCTCTTGTCCTTGGGCCTACCATATTATCTGCCAATGATAATCAACAAGAATTTTAGTGAAAATTCAAAATTGGAACAAAATATACATTAACACCCCTTTATTTATAATACATTTTTTTTTCACCTCTATTTCTTTAACAAGTCAGAGCTGTCTCTGATTGCCTTGTTTATTAATAGTTTACCCATATCTGATTTCCTGAGTTTTGCAAAACTTTCTGTTCTTTACACATGTTGATGTACTCACAAAAAAACTGAAGCTTTGAATTTTGAACAACTGGTATTTTTATATTTGAATTGTGCTGTAGATACCATTGTTGATGTATAACGCTATTACTGGGTTACGAAGCATCACTGGTGTATAGAGAGGAGTTGATGGCGGTTGGTGTAGCATTATCGGTGGGTAGTATGACGTTGATGACCTAACAACTTTCTTATTCTTAAAAGATCACCAAATTCATCTGGTCATATTGGTTTGCCATGGCTAAAATTTGAATCTCTGGCCCTTGCTCAGAAAAGGCTGGACAATTCTGGTACAGTTGACAGTATATAAGTTGTATTGATAATGATCAACAAACAGTAAAGGAAATGCAAGGCTGAAGCAGATGCTCGGGTTTTTCAAAGAGATAAGATGTGCAAATTTCCTGCCAGCAAACTGTGATATATTTATTGCATTTAGTAACATGAAGTCTCTTCCTTTAAATAATCAGTATTATAATGCTTTAATTTACATGAGAAATCAAAATATGGTGTCTCTGTAAGCCAGTTGTACATAGCATGTATTTTTTTGCCGAGGATGTAGAATGAGAATATATCCCTTTTGTCTATTGTCACTCCATCATGCATTTGCCCCCCCTCTTCTCATTAAATCTCAGCCTCCAGTTTTAACTCACATATCCCATTTACAAGCCATGTGATCTCTTTCTCATTCATTCTGAGAATTTTTATCATTATTGTTCTGTTCAGTTTTCATCGCAAACTTCATACGACCAGTATTTCTGTCTGTATTTCTATCAGTATTATAATAAAATACCCACTGGACAGTTTAGTACTGGCGGTTATTTTGGCATACTTATGTTTATTTCGTCAGGTATTATTATAGTTTTAAATTTCTTGGTGGAGATTATGTTGAAAAAAATTTTTTTTTTTTTTTTGGTAACCCTAACGTTTAGATCTACACTCAAATGATTTCACAGGAGAAATTATTTCAAATCCGATACATCGATATGTAATAATTCTTTATATCATAATGTGGCAACAGAAAAAAAAATGGAAGAAAAGAATAAGGGAATATTTTGACAGCCTTTCAGAATAACATACTGACTGAGGTTCAAGAACAACTGTCTACTTTTCAGTTCTACAATAATTAGGATCTAGAAAAGCAAAACTTGGAATTTCACAATTCTTCTTCTGCTTTCGTATTTGAAAAATGTTTATTTAGTGGCAAGAAAGAAGAAGTGTTGCGAGTTTCAAGTTCAAATAGTTATGATTATTTCAATGGTGTTCTTGTGAGAATTTTTTGTTCAATATTTCGAAAGATAAAACAACTGATCGGTCATCAAGCAGAATATGTTATTTTGTATTTTATTCAGTATCCATAAAAATGGAAAATGTTCATTGGCTCAATACAGTGTGATATGGAAATAAAAATTGTATTTTGGTTACAAATACATATGTGTGTATATCCTTATTTTATTTTTCTTTCTGTCATGATGTGAAAAGCTGTACAAGCATTCACACTTCACTACTCCCCACACCAGTTGCAAAACTATTCTGAATCGATAGACATGCATTGTGATCTCTTCGTTCACATTTTTTTTATCATCTGCCCAGGCAACTTGTTATCAATAATAATAAGGGTTAGATCTAATTTTTGACACAGAGCAATACAATTGTTTTAATGTCTAATTTACTGACCTTGTACCACTACTGCAATACTCACTAGATAAAATGAGAAATAAGCTTTAATACCTTGACATGAATCATGACTAGCTCATGGAAATTTGAGGAAAGCGATAATTGCAGCACGGGTTCTAAAAGCAAGTGTTTTCCTACAGACACCTCATATCTGAAGAACATTCTGAATCACTTTCACTTATGTATGAAAAAATGTTTTAAAAACAGAACAAAACTATGTTTACGATCTCTCATACCTTTACAAAAAGCAAGAATATCTGGAACTTGTTCACACTTTCCAGTGTTAAGATGTTAACTTGGGTCTTTAACTTAATGCGGCATCAAATATGACATTTGCAAGAGAGACTGCCACTCTCACACTGGTCTCCACAGCCACAGACGACGCTGCTCCAGGCAAGTAGATGGACGGGACAACTAATACACTGTAAGTACATTCATGATCGTTTGCGATTGACAGGCGCCTTACATTAACCTAATGAATGAATGAATAAAGCTTTCTCATATTCAAAAACAAATTATACAGTCAAATAAATGCAACGCATTTATATCAAATGGTGAAAATTTAATTATTCTACATGGAAAACTGGTGTGGACATATCACAATAGCATAAATATGAATTTCTAACATGCAGATTTGAAAGAAAAAGAACAGCAACAGTCAGGAATGGAAGAAAACAATTTGCACAATCTATATGAGGGGCCACTTGTTAAGCTTTGGAAAAAACAGATCAGCTACTTTTGACTATACTGGTCAAAGGCAAAAACATTTCTATGATTATTGTTCAATCACTGTCTAACATTCCACAATCAACTCAACAATCTCTCCTCCCACCACATACAAATGATTTAAGATATCATTTTCAAAAAGTGATACAATCAGAGACTTATGATATACAATACAATACAATATAATATAATACAATAGCCAAACTGCACCGCTCTACACTGTTTGTATGCAAGCTTTCTTCACATTTCCCCTATATACTAATAATATACTAATGAACAGGGTTTTCCACTCATCAAGACATTATTTATGTATCATTTCTCTAAAAAGTCCATAAAAAAACTGCCACCCATTCCTTGCCAGATGACTGACTAAGCTTATTCTAGATTTTCTAAAAGACAATGATTCTGCTAGAAGTCTCCCTAAAAAATACAAGACAAAATCTGAGGTATGTTTATCATTCCTGAAATTTTACTTTGATGCTGTTAAAATCACCCTCAGTAACACTTAAACAACCTGCATTTCTGTTACTAAAGCATAGATTTACAGTAAATGCTTCAACAAATTCACACAGAAAGACATGTACAAATTAACTTCATGGAGTCATGAGAGAGTATCACAGAATCTACATTATTGCACACAAAGATGACTGTTATGATACATTTTATAAGGCATGTCATTTTCAATACCATGTCCTGTAGTCTAAACATGAGCAGCACTGTTAGACGGACTGCTGAGAATACTCTTTCCCACATTTCAAAGCAACCACATGCTTATCAATATTTATATGACTGCACTATTAAAATCATCTAGAGGAGATATCAGCTGATGTACATGAGAAAAAGACAGCTGTATCATGCTATTTATATTTATTTAAAAAAAAAAAAAAAAAAAAACAATTCTTGATAATAATGTATGGAAGCAACAATAATCTGTTTTGGAGGAATGTTTGCAAGCTGATGCAACTAAATAGTGGCAGGTAAAATATTCTCTTGGATTTCCAGGAGATTTGGCAGTTAAAATATGGCAACCTCATCAGACTAACATATGCAATAATTTACATATTTGAACATGCCCACAAAAATGTTTGTAGTTGCTAACTTATCGGTTACCATGGTAACGCCGCCATCTTGAATTTCACCTCCATGTAAACAGCTGTTTTCAAAACCTAAAGGCTCCGTCATTTTTCAACAAATGATCTTGAAATTTTGTATGCTTATATTTCAATACATAATAAAGATATTTTAGTACTTTTTTTTGGATATCTTTGATAGATGTTTTTCTAAGAAATTCTGAAAATTGTATATAGCGCATATGCATTTTTCTTGATTTTTCACCACAAAAATGATAGATTTCTCGTAAACTATAAAAGATACTCAAACGCGGATACTAACTTTTTTAGTATACAATATAAAGATGCTATAGTCCAATTTTCATCGAAATCCAACAAAATATAAAAAAGGAGTTAGGAAATTAACGTAAAAAAAGTAAGTTTTGAGAAAAACGTGTTTGAAAATTTGCAAAGGTTTTTTGGCTGAAAAAAGTGTCTGGATGTTTACCAAATGTCTCAATACATCCCTGGCCGTTCTGGATCATTCATACAAGTGGGAGATTCCAATATAAGGGTCCATATACCACAAATCAGCCAGAAATGGCGTTTCATTGTGTCTTGAACTGGCAATTATAGCGTATTTTCTTCGTTTAGAAGCGAATATTTTACTCCACCCTCTCCCATGAAAGTCTTGTTTTTTTATGGAAAAACGCTTAGCTAGGTCAAATGAGTATCAAAAACGTAAATAGAAATGGTTGAACCTTCCGAAAATCGACAAAAGCAAGAATCGATATTTTGAGCCAAAAACTCGATTTCAGGACCCGTCCCCCCCCTTAAATCAAATACAGCCACAGGAATAATGGTGCAGAAGGTGAAACCATGCAAATAATAATAGATATGAGTGTGATTTGCAGTTACAGAAGTTTGGATTCAAGATCCACATCAAGCTTGGGAAGGACAAAACTCCCATCACGACTTGCATTGACATGATATTGCATCAGAGTTTTTTGGAATCAGTGGAAAAGTTTGAATATGAAAGGCATGAAAATTTGGCACCATAAAGCATCTAACATTAAATGGTGGGTTTTTTTTGCTGTTTTTTCAAACCATGGAAAATTCTCCCTTTGTTCTGGGTGGAGAAGTAGCTTATTTGCTCTTAATGTTTTGTTGAAGACCTAAGAAAGTATGAAGAATAACTTCTGTGGATAAGTTCAGCTACACCTAGTTCTAATTATTTAAGTCTTGCAATATCTCAAAATTGACCAGTTACCTTCAGCCAGGGACAAAGTCAAACAGTTCAATTTTTATTATTTTCAGTGCCAGGACTAATTTTTATAACATATGCACCAAAGTCTGTAGCTTCAAGAATTAGTTACAAATTTCTCCATATATAACAAAAATCTTCAGATCACATTTCTTGTAAATCAAGATAGTATTGTTATTGCACTCAAAGAATTGAGGTTTGCAAATATTCCATTTTCCTAGGAATAAGGAATCACAACTATTCTCTCACTATTCCAAGTTCACCATGGGTCTTTTAGATTTTGCCCCTAAAAAATAAAAAATACAGGACTGCATTGAAATGATTAAGAGCAAATATCATGCATGAGTCATCACTCTCTGAATAACATTGAAAGGGGCCACAGGACATGTTGATTCAAGCATTGCACCCGTCATATGACAATTGCTAGCATCTTCTGGTTGGTTGATGGCTTCTAACACTGTTCCTAAAACAAACCTGCAAAAGATGGAAAAAATTTCAGTTTCCTGCACCCAACTCAGAAGCCTGGAATATATTAAAAAGTGCTCATGTCTATTGCATGATACAAAATCATTTGCAAATCACAGTACAAAATCAAAAAAATTGTGGCCAATTCATTCAGTCAGTAGTTTTTTTAGCCTTTTAATATACAGCTTACTAACAAAAATTTCAGTAATATTCGTACAAATACTTAAGGGTTCATGTTCTTTCATACTTTAAATTGACTGAAAAAGAAAAAAACAAACCATTATTTTAAAATTAAAATCTTAAAAGGCTGGCACACTGAATTTTCATCACTTTTTGGTACACTTCAATTTGCAGACACTAAATGCACTGCAGCAACAACGTGTCTGCTACTGTTGTAATTGGGCTGCAATGACACTAAGGCAAATTTCCCAAATGTGTCAAAGAAGTATACAAAATACCCCAAAAAAAGTCTGTAATAAAATTTGAAAGATGTATTTCTTTATGAATATTTTTTATGGTAACAAAGAAGGACTCTAAACATACCAAGCTTTATGAAAGCAGGGATCCAAGTTGACAGCATCTCTGAGGATTTTTTCTGCCAGTCTGTTGTCATCAAGCTTGTGTAAAACAATGCCCTACACCAGAACAATAAAATGTCATTATAAAGTGCCATATCCAATCACACACACACACAAAAAAAAACCCTAATATAAACAAACAATCAAACATACTTAAAATGCCACTGAGATTCCACCAGAAGAAAAGCTTTCATGACCACTCTATGCACTGAAGAACTAAAGGTTAATTCCTAAGTACTCAGCAAAACCCAGTTTAACTGGTGCAAACACTGAATAGATATAATATAATATTACTAAACCCCGCATTATTATCTTTAGTTAAAACATCAGCACCTTCTACCCTTGTGAGGTGTGTGAATACAAATTCTACTGCCTATGATGTGTGAAATCTGCATTTCCTCTACCAATTTCTGAGCAAACCTGAAACTTACCTTGCATACAGACAACATGGGTTGAAACACAACAGCAAAATACCCTAGCTTTGCATTTTTGTTATTTTTTTATACTATTTCAAAAGGAACAGCTGCTCATGCTCAGAAATAATGTTAAAAAGACATTGAAACAAAGACATTAATTCTACTACATGATGGTTCCCGGAACCTGAAAATCAGACTGCTGGAGACTCATGACTCCAGACATCAGGTTCAGGCTGGAGAAGTGTCAAGACGAATATGATGATACTTTGTTACTAGTGCTTTGTGATGGATGCAGAAAATGTACTCACAAGATGATAGAGCGACTTGGTATGTGCTGGGTTGACAGACACAGCATTTTCGTAACATGTTCTTGCTTCTATCAAGAACCCTTTATGTTCTAACACCAAGCCTCTCTGGGAAATGACATGACAAATAAAGAAGGTCAGACAAAGCACATTCTATTTCTGTTATAAATGCAGCATCTTCACTGAATGACTTGAAAATAATTCAACTCTTTCATCTAAAAGAGGAGAGTTTTTTTCAATGATGGCAAGGTATTTTTGTGCAGAGACAAAAAATATATGAGGAACTGGATTAGCTCATTTCCAGTCATAAAGAAAAGGGGAAAAAATAATCAACATTGAAGTACTTTTTAGTACTGAAAGGTGGCTGCAATCTTGAGTGTAGGAAAACTCACCAATCCAAGTTCTTACCCGCTGTCCTTAAACTGCCCTTGTATTCAAAGGCTCAGATTGAATCAATTCTGATGTTTAACTCACCATGAAAAATACATAAACTGAATGTGGGAACAACTGGAAAGTTTCTTGAACACATTTCTGGGCTTCACCAACTTGATTCAAGCTCAGATAGAGTTCAGCTGTTAGAAATAATGAGAAACGCACTGTCAGCATTTGGTTGAAACAAGCATACATTATTATGAAAAACATTCATGCATGAAAAATGTGCACTGAGTGGAAACAGAAGAGAAAGGGAAGGAAAGAGATGGAAAGGAAGGATGAAAAAAGATTTCCAGTTTCTTTTACAGTTAGCCAAACTCTTTTTTTTATAAAATATGAACCAACTGATTAAAGATTTATCATTCTGTTTATGTAAAAGAACCCTGCTTATTAATGTTTTACCTGATGAATAATTGGAAAAAGAGAAGGGGATCCACAAATTTTACATTTGGTGTCATCATCACACACTAACATATTGCCACCTAAAATCTAAAGGTACAGGCACTGCATAGTACATGTATCACACTACTCAAATGCTCAGGTAATGTATGCATCAATGGATGAGACCTATTAACGTTTGGTAATATTGTGATTCTAGTTTTCTTCAATCTTTATTTAATTCTATAAAAGTGAAGTAGATATTCAGCATTTTATGGGTGGAACCAAGGTGCATAAACATATGGACCTTAACTAAAAAGCTAAGAGGAAGCAAAGCAAAAGCTCTCACCCAGATTCAACCATATCTGAGCTTGGATAACCCATGACCTCTGAGGTCCAGCTCGTGGCTGGAAACTGCTGTTCATAGAGGATGCCAGGTCAGACAATGCTTTCTCCATTCTAGATGCAGCAATGGATTCTGCTCTAATTGATCCTGGAATCAAAGACAAGTAAATCTAAACAAGGACATAGGAGAATTTTAAAAACTGCACCTGACAAAGTTTTACAAAACACCTGCAAACAAACATCTGCTAGCTCCACAGACAACAAAATTTCCTGAGACATGGCAATTCTAGTGCTGCAAATACAGATATATTCAGATTTCAAATATTTAACATATGAACTGATGTAAAACATTCCAACAATGACTGCTCTAACTTCCAAACTTGAATAAAAATAACAGTACACAGGTTTCAATGATTAAATGCATGGCCTCGATGGTTTAAACCAGTCCTTAACTAAGGAAAAACCCCTAAAAATTTACCCAAGTATTCCACAATACATTCTTTCTTCATCTCTCTTCTTCTCTCTAGGTCTCAGGTTAGTCAGCTTCTGATCACTTCGCTTAGTACACGAACGCTACTTTGATGCGCAATAGTCCAGTCCTCCATAATACCGCATGTCTAATCTAGTAGGTCCAATTTCAAAAATACTCGATCGTGATTATCCGGGCAAAGTTTGGTTCTTTTTGGATGGACTTAAGCTTCTGTATCTGAAAATTGAAATTACTATGATCTTGCAGCCCTACCAGTCTAAAACCTCAGGACACCAAATTGGAGATTACCTGAGCCTCTTTCACTGTATTCATTGAGGGTGATCTGAGCCAAGCTTCTCTTGTCCCAGGTTCTCTCTTTTGCCCTGGACTTGCTGTCTGAGCCACTAAAATATGGAATGATTAGTAAAGTCAAAGAAACAAATTTCCATGAAAAATTACATTTGTTCAAGTTCTGGTACGTTTCTCTGTTTGTATAATACCAAGACTAAAATTTCAACAAAGATGGATGTCAAGCATGTAAATTTCAAAATTAACATAACTTGCAGTTAGCTGACAAGAATTATTCTGTAATCTGATCTGTAGCTTAAAAGCCCACAGATCAAATACTGTGAGAGCACATTTCCATGCACCAGTCAATAAAGGTAGTTTTAACAAAAAAATTGTCAGAAAAATGAGCTACCAGGACTAGTGTATACACAAGCTTGGCTCCTTCTGTAAATCTGTATTGAAAGTACCGGTTGAATGACTGTACAAAAGAAAATGACGATATGCTTCCATTTTACAACAAACGCACGAAGAGACCATATTAAAAAAAAAATATTTGAAGGTCAGGAGGAAGAAAACCAGAAGAGGGAAGAAAGAACAAAAGGGTGGAGAAAAGAAAGAAGTGAAAGAATAAAAGTGCAACTAGAAAAATTAAATGCACCAAACAACAAGCTTCGCGAGGGTAAGTATAGAAAAAGTATAGAGGCTAAGAACGATAGATGAAAGAACACGGCTAAATAACTATGGCCACTTGGGGAGCACTGGTTCATTTGCTTATGTTAAATATTCTAAATTGGGAAAAACAAGAATAAATTTCAAATATTTCATTACTCATCAGCTACGTCAATTTCATGCAGGTCCTTCCACAGTTTCAACATCTTCTGGTAGGTGGCCAGTGCTTCTTCAGGGCCCACAACAATTTTCTCCAGTTTTGCCTTGGTCATAAGTAGGCTGGAACATACAATATTAAAATGCTATAAAAAAGTTTCACAACAAATAAAGCATGTAATCTCTTGTAGTGTAAGTCAGAAGAAGACAAAACTCCTGAGTTGCAAATAATTGAACAGTTTCTAAACTTATTAAACCACATTCATCTTTATCATTCATTTTTCAATTAACCATATTTATACAAAAAGGACCATTTTTCCTATATGGCATAAAAACTTTTGAATCAAATAAGTATCACAGCCTACCCATCTACTCCCGATTTCAAGTAGGCATTATATATTGAAGAATGTGTAAAGCAACATTATATGTTCCCCCCTAAGAAGTACAATAACAATATCTGTGGTGGTCTGGGAAAAGTGCGGAATTGTCGCAAATTTCACTTTGTTAGTTTTTTGTGGTTTCTGAAACTAGATCTTTTTCTGAATACTGTAGTTTTTAAATTTTTATTTATCATGTCTAGGTTTTTTTTTTAATGTATTTTTTAAGATGCCAGGTCACAGAACATACAAACTGAGAAAACGCACTTTAAAGATTGTGCAAATTATTTATTTTGCTAAAACAGCAAAGACCCAACAATACATAACAATTTAGTACACAAACATGAAGCAAAAGTTACTATTTAATAGTCGGCAATAACATCAAGCAGGCCATTTCTATCAGTTGTTTTGATTGAGAAGACCGGCAATGAACAATTCTTCTCTCTCTCTCTTTGGTCACCATTTTGAAGAATGTAAACAAATGAAAAGTAGTGACCAAAATAAAGCCGTTTTTTTTTATAATTTCAAACTTGGTAGAGTACTTTACTGATTTCTTTTTGAATTTAAAAAGAATAAATTTCACTAAAATTATACATTTGATATTCCATAATAATGATTTGTTGACAAAAATTGAACAAAACTTTCGATTTTTTTTTTTTGAAGCGGAAGTCGATCTTCCACCTTTGGTTTTTGAATGCGTGGTGAATCAGTGTGTACTGCATTCATGCGCATGTGTCCCACTTAGAATGGCGATGAAATTTCCAACAGATTGATGGGCAACATGTCGATTTGTGTGGGCTCTTTTCATTGCAAAATTGTGGTGCAATGTCCGCACGTCAAATCAGAAATCCAGATAATCAATAGGTAGAATGCGCATGACGTCACAGAGTGCTTTTGTTTTGTTCTTCCGCCAAACAACACGGCGGGCAGATCGGCTGACGAGTGTAACTTCAAGATAAAAAACCGGTTAAAATGCCTGCTGGTTGCATTGCAGTTGATTGTTATGACAGGGGTGGAAAGGATGGATCCAAGCTGGTCAAATTGCCTACCATCCGTGCAAACAAGGGCAGGGAAGTGAAAGAATTGACCGAACATCTCCCATGTGCGTGTACACACGTGTCATTGTTTACTGTAGTGAACTTTTTTAAAACTCGCCGCCGATTGGTTCGCGGTGCCTTAAGTGCTCATAGTGCAAATCAGCTAATGAATCAAAATCAATACCACCATCACCAGCCATGGTGAAGCGTGGGTCCGGACAGACAAGATGGTGGATATGCGCATTCTACCTATAGGCCTCGGAAATCTTCAAAGTAATCACATTTATAGTTAGTGTTGCAAGTTGATATTTTCCAGAGCATTAGATAAGTGGCTTAAAAACAGAAAACAACCAATATCCAAAAATCGACCTCCGACCCCAAAATCAACTTATTTTGCCTATAATCTCTGCAAGCTGAATTGTGACAATTCCGCGCTTTTCCCAAACCACCACACATATAGCAAAAAAACTAAACTGACAACATTTCATCTAACAAACCTTAAATTATCAGGATATTCTTCTAATGCTGCATGAATTAATGCCATGGCATCTTCATGCTGTTTCCTTGCAGACAGAAGCAGAGCAAGGAGATGTAGGGAGTGGATGAAGTCATTGCGATACCTCAGCGAAATCTTGGTGTAAATGATGGCTTCATTAATCTGCAGAGCCAAAAATAGATCTATACTAAAAGCCACGTTGAAATGATCAGACTTCCATCAAGATTCAATCATCAAACATCACATGAACATCACACAGTAATACCATGAACCACTCTTTTTTTACTGAGTCACTTCTGGAAAGGCATCATGTACTTTCTGTACTTTACCTGTGTTTCATATAACATTTACAGACTAATGCATACAATTGAAAAAAAAAGCTACTTATCAGCCAGAAAAAAAAACAATAGCACTTGTGCTGGCCAACTACCCATAATAAATTTGGTCTCAATCTCTACTTTACTAAACAAGTTTTGAAAGATTCATGAGTGTGTAGCACAACAGAACCGCAAAACAATCAAAACTTGTATAATGCATTTTCAATTAATGCTTAAGTTTTGTAGAGTTTCCTGCCTCCTCAAATGGAACTTGATGTCGACAGTTTCTGGAAAAACCACTCAACTCAGAAAATTTTGCAATTTAGAGGACCTCAATATTTATCAAGTGTAAAAAGTGGTAAGACACTCCTCAGGTTGAGCGAGGCAAACGATGATCTTCAGACGAAGAGTGGATTCTTTCATCAAATTAATGTTTCAGCCTTTAACTTCCTGACATCTTCTAGAACCCAGGCCACACCAAGTTCATGACTTTCCATGTTTGTCACCGTCTTTTTTTCGTCGCCAGGCTCTTCTTTGGGTTTGAAATCAAAATATTCACTGTGATCAAATCTTTCTGGATTTCAATGTGCCCAAGACTATAAATACTGAAATAATTGCATCTGGTTTCCCAGAAAACAGCGTTTATGCATGCAAAATTCGCCTCCTGACACCAAAATCACTTTTTTTTTTTTTTTTTAGAGAAAGTCACACAAACAAATCAGTAAAACAAAATCATTGCAACATTTGCAGGATTCATAGTTCAGAGGACTGGAAGTCTGTGGTCCAGTATGCAAAATGTACCCACCTTGAGACTCATGCTAAGCAGAGCAACTGTTAAATTATAATGTGCTCTTACCATTAGATTCAAAGGGGGTTTTTCCTTTCTCTAATGATCAGAATCTAGATAATAATCAGGACAACTCAGAATATCTACATTACAGGATTTACTGCAGGTCATACACTTCCATAAGCACATCATGTTACCATAAATTAAAAAATCAACGATAATGTCATCCAACAATGCCACAGGTACATTGCATAATACACCAATAATAAGCACTGTAATCACAACAACTTCCATTGTTATTTTATCCTCACCTTTCTCAGGTTGGCATACTGTAAAGCTAAGTGGAATGCTGCTAAATAATCATGGGGATCCTGTTCATGTGCCCTGCAAAAAAAACAAAGTAAGAAAAAAAAAAAGGGTAGGATTGCATCACTCAGAATTCACAATCTAACAGTTTTCAAAGAAACAAGTAGAAAATCCATGCACATATTTACGAGGACTCAATGACTATAGGTCAAAGTAGGGAAGTGATAGTTATTTTTACAGACTGAAATTTGGCAATCCCTTCTTAAATATTGTCAATAAATACAATTGTGATTCAATATAATCCTTAACAAAAAAAAAAAAAGAGAAAGAGTGAGAAAACATAAACAAACATGCCAGTCTTTCAAACCTGGAAAATCTCTATTATACTGATTACTACCAGTCTAAAGAAAGCCTGTTGTGTCCCCTTTTTCTACATCATGTTGGCAGTAGGGTGAGGGTTTGGGAAATGCCAGTGTAGCAAAGTGATTAAAATGATTATGTTATATACATGAATGTCATGTTTAGTAGACTCAAAAGGTATAAGGGAGTGAGAAAGACAGAGCTCAAAATGAAAACTTCTGACAGCGACTGAACCCCACTGCAATCATGTGGCTCCATGATATAGATACAATGAATATATTTTTGTGCGTTCTTACAATGGCAGAGAGCGAGCCATTAAGGCAAGAAAAATCACGGAAGTCTATGAGCCCTGGAAATAAGTCTAAACATCTACATTTCATGTACGTTTTAAAAGCTTGCAAAGCTTGCTGGTTGAGCTCCTGTCTCTCTGCTAGCAGCTTGGATTCTTTGGCGACCAGACACAGCCCAATACCCAGAGCCATGTGTCCTCGAGCAGTCTGCACTTTGGGACCTCTACACTTGATGGCTGCCTCCGCCCAATGCACACCATCCTGATATGTCTGCAGGTGTTCATAGCACAACTGTGCAGCTTGTAAACACACACAGATGTTATGAGGAGCAAGGCGATGACATTCTAACAATACAGGGAGGGCTTGAATGTGCTGGAAATCAAAGTATCAAGACACCTTCACTGATGAAGTATCACAGAAAGGACTTCATTCTACAGAAATTTAAATGATCACAAATTATTAATTTTAATGTTATGAGTCCTCCAGATTGTCTTTGAAACTTTTCTTTCCCTAAGATCACAACATGATGAAAATTGAATACTTATAAGTCGTGCAGATCTTCTCATAAAAAGTCTCTGGTATAGGATTGTTCAGATCTCTTCATCCATCAATGCATTGAATCAAAGTAATTTTATCAGCAAAAGAGACTGCCTTGACAAGAGTCATTTAAGCTTAAGAGAAACAGCTCCTAAATCTTCGTATTTTAAAATTATACACAGCTAGTTGTATGTCTTACCTTGCCAGAGGATATTAATGAGTTTGCAAACTGGAACCAGATATGAAATTCCTGAAAGGAGAACCTCATGGCTTTTTCAAAAGACTGAAAAATAAAAAAATAAAACAATGAGTTTTGATCATCAACATCCACAATAAAACAAAGACTGTGGCTCAACAACTCAGTATACAAATTCGGAAACTTTCAGACTGCTGTACTTTCATATTATAAGTTGAGGGTATGAGTTTCCAATTGAAGAAATTTACATGTCAGCTTTCTCAAAGACAAGAAAATAAGAATCACTTAAATTGAGAGAAAAAGTAAACGCAATTGAAAAAAAAACAACACAATTTAATAAATTTGTGAAACCTTTGCCATTAATATGTCTCTACAATGGAACAATGACCTAGTAATGGAAAATAAGGAAAAAAGGGATGAAAAAAAAAACGTGAACCTCTGTAAGGCGTCCAAACTGTGCTCGTTTCACCAAAGTTAGAGCCAATAAATCATAAATAGCTGTTACACTGGTTAACGTTAAGTCATGTGTTTCCTCATTTCTCTCCAGCACTGCTTCCCTTGTGGCCTGGGAATGAACAAAGTGTAAAGGAATTTATCAATAGTATTTAATCACAATCACATCATGTCAGAACATCAGTTGTTTTCCTTGGAGTAGAACTGAAGCTTTTCTACACCACTATGGAGGATTCTGTTACATGTTTTTGTTATAGTAGTCAATAACCATGATTTCTGGGGCCTTTAATTTCCATGGGAAGGGGAAAAAATCCATTAACCATGCATGCCACAAAAGACAAACAAAATAAATCTTATTGTTTTCAATTTCTAATATCATTTAACTACAGGATGTAAGGAACAATAATATAAAAGACTACAGAAAAATACATTCATTTCTGGTGTCTGGGTTTTCTCTCCAGAGAGAAAGAATTAAGTGAAACCTAACTTACCACAGCTTCAGCTATTAAAAGCAATAACAGAACTTCCTCGTCCAGGTTTTTCGGAATGAATAACCTAGGAAAATGAAAAAAAAAAAATCACTAGGAGAAGCTGAGCTTATGCTTGAACATCATCTCTCTCACTCTTCCACCATCATTTATACATCTCACTTCTTCCCTGTACAAGAATATCAAAATTAATCTAAGTTTACTTTCAACCAACAGTCAAATCATTTATTTTTCTCAAATTTTCATTTTTTCATATTTACCACCTTTCCACTTGCTCTTCAACACAGCCTATTTCAAACAATACAAAATAATATAAAAACTCAAGCTATGAAAAGCATATCAAAAGTGAGTGTGACACAATCTGTGAAGGAAACTTAGTATTTAAGATTTTAAAAAATTTTTTAAGTCTATTTACCTTTCAGATGAATATACACAGGGCTTCGGGGCATCAGTGTTTAGACCTCTGACATTAAGATCAATTGGTTTATAAGAGGAAACACTACAGGATCGCATCAGCAACTGAGCAAGCTCTAGGGCTAAAGTCTGTTTGAAAAAGAAAATGTACATCACTCAATTTTAATGACAAATTTGTTTTATTTTTCGGTGGTTAGTTTCTGGATATTTTGTTTATTTAGCTTTAATGATAAAATATCCACAAGCAGTGTTGTTGTTTGATCCAACACAATACATCTATTCACTGAAAATCTCCAAACTCATCAAACTGAAAATGAAAATAAATAACCCTGGCTGTCTCAATCAGAGAAGTGAAAGACTGATTATGATTTAACATATAAAATGGGTTTCACCATTAATATGACTGTCTTTATTAAGGTATGATGCAGAAATTTGATCATAAGGTGGAACATGAAAGAAAATTACAGACAGCCCTATCACAGAACTTTCAAGATAAAACAGCATCAAAATTATTATAAAACTAGATGAGTTCCCGGCCCTGCCCGGGATAAATCGATTTATTAGTTTCAGTTCTGGGTGACTATTATGGACTGCTTCATTTTGCCTGTTCCTTTAGCTTTATTTTATTTTTGTTTGTTTGTTTGTTTTTAGATACGTTTTACTGCTCTCCCTTTGCGCATTGACGTCTGGCGTGTCCCGCCAGCATCCCTGAAATGGCTATGATTTGCGCACGGGTTAGTTTGTTTGCACATCGCAGGAAGTGATAACATCATGTGTTTATGGAAAAGAAATAGTATAATATTTTCCCTAGGCATATTGAAAACACAAACCTGTACTTTTGGCCCTGCAGCGTCAATCTCCCAATTCCAGACCCTTTCTTTTTCCCAGTCTAGGCACATTGAGAACACACAGAGTTTCATACTTGATAGTCTTAGAACTCAATCTCAACATTCAAACCAGTCCTAACCGGAAGTTGTTTTGTGAGTGTGATACAGTCTATACGGGAACCAATCTTAGTTACATTAATTTGCCGAAAGAATAGACCGAACGCCAATGTGTCGCAACCTAGAAACTAATACAAACGTTCTGCGAGTTATTAATTATTTTTTCATTTTCTGTGCCGGGGACACGACGACAGTCTATACTAAGCGCTGTATAAAATCTGAGGGCCACCGAATCAGCATTAAGAGAGGAGTAGCGAAAGGCGCGCTGCAAATGTTGTAAGGTTTCACTTTTATTTATAGATAACAACCACAGAAGAAAATAGCATAAACAAAACTTGAGAGTGGAACTGAAAATTTTAATACTGAAAACAGAATAAAAATAACTAATTGACAGCTGTTAACTATCCCATACCTTTCGAATATCCTGAGAAAATCTGGATTCAACAGCTCTAAGCATTTCCCTGTATCTGTTGATGCATTTAATTTCCTCCCTGTTAAAAACAAAATGAGTTCATAGCTTTATTTTCTAATCCATGTAAACATCAATTAGAAATTTAAATGTAATAATAAGTAAATGTGTAAAGAAAATGCAATAACAAAAGTCTCACCACCAAGAGCATTTTCTGAAAACAATGTACATCATGGCAAAACAAATTTTATTATGTGATAATGTTGCTTAATGAGAAATAGATACAAGCTTGATAATGAAGGTACAACTGACAAAAGCTTTCAATACAACACAAACAGAATGCAGGGTATGATAGTCACAATAATATGCTATACAATTTTCACAAAATCTCCTATTCCCAAAACATCTATGGGACAATTCTGCATGAAATCATGAATCAGTATTACAAGACATGACTTCTTTGTGATGAGATTTTGATGTTTACATTGGTGGGAAATGAAAGAAATAAAAACCATGAAATTCAATTACCCTCTTTTCAAATGCATCACTGGAACTTGCGCTATGGCCATTTCTACTAAAGATGTAACAACAAAATTACTAGGAGAATCTGCAGCAATCTGTGTCGGCTGGGAGGTGCTGTTTCTTTTATCCCTTTGTTGTAAGCACAAAAATGCCAGGTCTCCAGCAATTTCATAACAGGTGATAATCTCTTCTTCTCTTTCAGCAATCTTAAACTTTGTTTTCAGGGAATCTTTGTTTTTTTCCAGGCATCTACCTGCAAAAATAAATGTATGCATATGGTACATATGAGGAAAATGTTTTTAATTTTCTGTCGTATCATATCCTAATGAAACAATCCATAAAGTTAGATGAGCACAGCGGAAATAAATTATGCGCATATTTCTTCATCAAATATCTTGAACCCTATGAAAATCCACAAAGCTATGTTGCATACACAATAGCAAAATTATCTATGACAGATTAGAAGTGGTCTGAAGATAAGAAAACACGATAGAAAGGGATCTCAACTGACCTTTAATGGCATAAGACTCTGCCACAATGTAAAGCAGTCTTGTGTTCTTCAGAGCGTTGCCCTCACTCTCACGCATGGCAATTGCAGCTAAATCCAGTCTGTCTAGTGATGACAGTGCAACCTGATAAAATCCCTGACAGAACTGTATCTTTACTAACAGTAATGCAGCTTGTTCTTTGAACTGTTAAAAAAAAAAAAGCAAAAAATAATCATTATTACTGGTGTCTCAGTATTTCAAAAGTGTTATTAACCCTCACCCTGCGAAGGGCCTTGAAATATGGCATCGATTTTCCATGCATTCACTCTGCAGAGGCATACCAATATGGCAAGGTCAAGTTGACTATGCAGCACGCAAGCCTTTTTTTTTTTTTTTGGCGCCGCTCGGTGGCGACAGCACGGAGTTGTTGTGCTCTCCATTTCTGTGTATTTTTCTAGTGTTTTCGACCGTTTTTTTGCTCTTTGTGTCAGTTTAGTGACATCATGGAAACCTTTGCTCCAAAATGCATACTTGGATTGCTGTTTTTGGCTATTGTTGGACTGTCAGAGCAAACATTTCATGTGAAAACTATCAAAGTAAGTCCTCCATTTTTCACCTATAGCCCCGCCATATTACGATCTCTTCAGCCCACCGTGAACACTCCTTATGTGGGTCTTCCTAAACTACTATGAGAAGAAAAACCTCATCAAAAACAACAGACGGCAGCAAATAAACCAACAGGATAAATATCATCTCCTGAACAGAGAGGATCAAGTACTGTTGTTCAGACTAAGAACTGGTCACAATAGGCTCCACCACCACATGTTCACCATGTTCAAAATAGGAACATCTGCCATATGCGAGTGCAGCCAGTCTCCTCAAAACACGGAGCATATATTGCAGAACTGCACACTCCTCTCAGCACTGCGAGAAACATATTGGCCCCAACCCACCGACCTGAATATCAAACTCTATGGTGCTCTGCCAGAACTGCAGAAAACCGTAGATTTTATTAAAAGAACAAATCTGCAGATTTAGATTGGTGAACGAAAGAAGAATGTGGGTCTAAATTTACCACCAGAAATGAAGAAAAGGAAGCGTGGGAAAAGGGGCGGAGTAAGAAATCGGGTCCGCAAGAGAGTAAATAGACCAGCTCTCCCTATCATCGTGACCGGAAACGCTCGTTCACTCAACAACAAACTTGACGAATTACAAGCCTGCATTCGTCATATCGTCGGTTGGCTGTTGGAACCTCGTTAAGTCCAAAATCAAAATTTTACAGGAGAAGGAAAACACTGATTATCTTTAATAGTTTTCATTATTGGGAGCTGTAACTTGGCATCTAGCCTATGTTCTTGACCAGTAGTTGTGCCGTGTATTGCATTTTGACGATAACCCTACTGTAATTACGTAACCAGAGTTAAGCAGCTTATAACACGCCGAAGTCGGCTGTTGGAACCTGCCTAAAGCTTTAACGAGGTTCAAGCGCACACATCGCGCCGCTTGGTTGATCATATAACCTCGCTACCTTTCTTTGAGCATAGTAAAAATATGTTTAAAAGTGCCTCGGAGGCATTTATTGATGTCTTTGCCGTTTTAGTTCTGTTTTAAATTTATCCCTCGAAACTTAGTATTTCACTTCGTTTATTTCCTATGTATCACACCATCACCGAGCGAATGAATGTAATATAAATGTATAATTTACTGTCTAGCCTAAACCAAACTATTTATTCACACTTGACTCTTTAGTAACACAAAGTATTACATGTCATTTGTTTACAAAAGACATTAAATACATCAATAAACCTCTCTTTCTACTATTTCTACTATTTATCTCTCTCTCTCTCTCTCCATGTCCCCTTCCCTTTTGTCTCTCTCTGCCCGTCTCTCCCTCTTTGTCTATGTTATGTCCTTGCTCACTGCTCCCTCCCCAGCCGCTTCCACCTACCCCTGCCGCTCTCTTTCTCTCTTTGAGAGAGTTGCACTCCAGTTCTTTGTTTTGGTTCATTGAGAGAGAGAGAGAGAGAGAGAGAGAGAGAGAGAGAGAGAGAGAGAGAGAGAGATAGAGAGAGAGAGAGAGAGAGAGAGAGAGAGAGAGAGAGAGAGAGAGAGAGAGAGAGAGAGAGAGTTGCATTTTGGTTCTTCGAGAGAAATGCAATTTGAAAGAGGCGCACTCACGTTCTTAGAGAGAGAGAGCTGCATTTGGGTTCTTTGAGAGAAATGCAATTTGAAAGAGGTGAACTCCAGTCCTTTGAGAGAGAGCTTCATTTTGGTTCTTTGGGAGAGATGCAACTTGAAAGAGGTGCACTCCAGTCCTTTGAGAGAGAGCTGCATTTTGATTCTTTGAGAGAGATGCAGCTTGAAAGAGGTGCACTCCAGCTCTTTGAGAGAGACCTGCATTTTGGTTCTTTGAGAGAGATGAAACTTGAAAGAGATGCACTCCAGCCCTTTGAGAGAGACCTGCATTTTGGTTCTTTGAGAGAGATGAAACTTGAAAGAGGTGCACTCCAGTCCTTTGAGAGAGAGCTGCATTTTGGTTCTTTGGGAGAGATGCAACTTGAAAGAGGTGCACTTCAGTCCTTTGAGAGAGAGCTGCATTTTGGTTCTTTGGGAGAGATCCAATTTGAAAGAGGTGCACTCCAGTCCTTTGAGAGAGAGCTGCATTTTGGTTCTTTGAGAGAGATGCAGCTTGAAAGAGGTGCACTCCAGCTCTTTGAGAGAGACCTGCATTTTGGTTCTTTGAGAGAGATGAAACTTGAAAGAGATGCACTCCAGCCCTTTGAGAGAGACCTGCATTTTGGTTCTTTGAGAGAGATGAAACTTGAAAGAGGTGCACTCCAGTCCTTTGAGAGAGAGTTGCATTTTGGTTCTTCGAGAGAAATGCAATTTGAAAGAGGTGCACTCACGTTCTTAGAGAGAGCTGCATTTGGGTTCTTTGAGAGAGGTGCAATTTGAAAGAGGTGCACTCCAGTCCTTTGAGAGAGAGCTGCATTTTGGTTCTTTGAGAGAGATGCAACTTGAAAGAGGTGCACTCCAGCTCTTTGAGAGAGAGCTGCATTTTGGTTCTTTGAGAGAGATGAAACTTGAAAGAGGTGCACTCCAGTCCTTTGAGAGAAAGCTGCATTTTGGTTCTTTGGGAGAGATGAAACTTGAAAGAGGTGCACTCCAGTCCTTTGAGAGAGAGCTGCATTTTGGTTCTTTGGGAGAGATGCAACTTGAATTTGAAAGAGGTGCACTTCAGACCTTTGAGAGAGAGCTGCATTTTGGTTCTTTGGGAGAGATCCAACTTGAAAGAGGTGCTCTGTGGTTCTTGTATAAATCTGCATTCTGGGGCTGTGAGAGAAACTGCACTCAGGGATTTTAAGACACAACTGCACACTGGATCTTTGAGTTAGACGTTCATGTCACAAATCCCAGACTGGGAGATGTAATAATTATAACAGGACAACAATCACGAACGAACACGTATAACACTTAACAGAACAACCCATCAGACTCACACATTTATTACACATAAAGATAAAGATAACAGTGCAATTACATACATTATATTATTCTAATCAACTGCCGTCCAACGGCTTCTTTCCCTCAAGCACTCTTCCTCGGGCCCACAACCCGGTAGTTACTTTTAAATACCCGTCGGCTTCAGCCTCTCCACTCAATGTCCTAATAACACATTCCTATGGCAATAACATCTGAGCATTCCAAGAGCTCCTCAACATGGCAATAGCACGTTAATAGTTCAATTCACATTAATCTCACAATAGCACAGTCGTATATCACTATCACATGTAGTACATCTTAAGAGCACATTAACAATTATATACACATCCCTGTCTGTGGCCAGACTGCCACGACTCATGCGCCCCTCCTGTCCTGCTCGACAGCTTCACTCCACTGGCCTATGCGTAGCCTTCGGCCCTATGCTGGCCTATCCCCTGTGCTAGTTCGCTTACCGCGGGTGGCGTCTCTGCCCGACCCTGGCACCTACAAGAAGAACATTACACTGGTATAATACCATACCATTTCTAACCACTTCACCCCTCATTACAAACCATGAAGCGTACACACAATAGTCCACCTTTCACTCACCACACATCTTACGGTAACACACCTCCACCGTATTACACAGTACTCACTCTCGCTACGAATCCATGAACCTAACTTACATCTATCGCTCATGGCGCACATTTCTATACACAGTAATCACTGACTTCCACATTCCTCACATATACTTATTTACATCATGGTCATAGGCGAATATAATACATCAATCATCATAATTATAAATCATAGTTCAACCTACCAGTCATCACTGGAAAACACACAACAATCTCCCGACTGCCTCTGATCTCATGTCTGTCCCCTGGGACTCCTTAACTTGCAGTGATTGTCAGTACAGCGCTCTCGCCTCATGCCGACCCCCCAACTCACAACATTTCACGCTTTAAAGTTAACTAACAGAAGTCAATATAGGTGAGCAGCCTCACTATCCCGTGAGTCAATCCCTCACTTCCATGCCCCCGTAATCCTTGAATCCCGCTCACTCCACTCGTGACATCATCCCCCACCCCAAAAAAATTAATGCAATTAATTTCCAAATCGCATTAAGATAAATGTCAACGAGTGAGCGTGAGCGATATTTACGTACAAATGACCTACTCATGCCCCTAGGACATATGATACCTAAATCAGAGGAAAACCTGGCGATCAATTTGCCCTGCACTATGCATATATGTATCACATCATCAATACCTAATTAAAACATAATACCTAATACAGAATCAAAATCACTCAACCTATCAACCATTCTTCATATAATATTTATAATGTCAATATTTTAAAGTCGACGACTCATTCACAAAGATCCTGTCACTGTTCCTGTCCTCCGATGTATAAGCTCCTGAACTCTTCCCCTAGGCTCGACTAAATATTCTGAAAATATTTTACACCATGGCTATTCAGAGCGTTTTGATGTATGGAGTTGTCTGTTGGGGAGGAAACATCTTACAAAAAGATAAAAATAAGATCAACAATTTAATTAAAAAAGCATCCAAAATTTGTATCTGTGATCTGCCATATTTTGATGAGCTGTACACTGGTGCTTGTATTAAAAAAGCTAATATTATTATAAATGACCCCCAACATCCCCTGAACAAGGAATATATAAGATCTGTAAGAAGTTTAAGGCTGTTGTCAAAGAAAACTAAAACTGAGCGCTACTTTAAATCGTTTATTCCATCATCAACTAGGATGTTACAATAATGTCGTCATCTTGATCGTAATCTGTGCACAGTTGAATTATGTCCTGCGTGTCAGGTCAATGTGTTTTAGTTAGGGAAGCATATTGTGTGCACTGTTAATTTTGTTAATTTAGTTAATTTATCAGTGTGTGTGTATATGTGTGTGTGTGCGCTATGTATCATACTTTCTGCTTCTGTAACTGTATTGTTATGTATTCAATGATCAAAACAAATTTCCTTGTACAAGGACGAATAAAATTTATCTTATCTTATCTTATCTTATCTTAAGGTAGTCGGCGATATGATTGCTGGTTCCTGGAATTGGTTGTATAACGAACGTATACGGCTGTAAAGCCAATGCCCATCTAGACAAGCGTGGGCTGGACGAACGATTCTTTGATAAAAACGTTAGTGGCTTGTGGTCTGTCTGGATGTAGAATTCTCGTCCCAACAGATAACGTCCTAATTTTTGGACGGACCACACAATGGCAAGACACTCCCGCTCTATCACAGAATACTTTCTTTCTCTCTGCAATAACTTCCTACTGACATAACATACAGGATGGAAACATTCGTTCTTCTCCTGTAGAAGACAAGCGCCGACACCAGAGTCCGACGCAACTGTTCTGAGGATAAATTTAGATCGAAAATCGGGTAATATCAGAATGGGTGACGATGATAATGCTGTCACCAATTTATCAAATGCTGTCTGACAAACAGACGTCCACTGGACCTTATCGGGTTGTCCCTTCTTAGTAAGGTCAATAAGAGAAGATGACAAGGAGGAAAAATTTGGAATGAACTTCCTGTAATAATTTAAAATTCCCACTAAGCTTCTGACTTGTTTCTTTGTTTTAGGGATTTGCAACCCTACTAATTTCTCAATTTTTGTTACTTCAGGTCTCTGAATACCTCTACCCACGATATGTCCTAAGAATACTATTTCTGGACATGCCAAATACATCTTTGCGGGTTTAGCAGTTAACCCAAAATGACGCAATCGTTGAAAAATTACTGTTAGTGTCTGAATATGTTCAGACCATGACGACGTATGACACGCTATATCGTCAAAGAATGACACGACATTAGGTATGTCCTTTAATACCAGTCTCATTAATCTTGCAAACGTCGCTGGCGCGTTTACCAACCCAAATGGCATGACCTTAAATTGGAATAATCCAATGGGCGTCTGGAAAGCCGTGTATTGTTTAGACTCCTGAGCCAGAGGAATTTCCCAATAACCTTTCGTTAAATCTATCTTGGAAAACCACGTGGAACCAGCCAATGAAGCTATTAGTTCCTCTTGAAATGGAATAGGCTCCCTATCGCCTACCGTAATAGTGTTCAATTTTCGAAAATCAATACAGAACCGCACCGATCCATCAAGTTTTTTCACGAGGACGATGGGTGATGAATACGGCGATGTTGACGGTTCTATCACATCTAACTTCAACATTGACTCCACTTCTTTTATAACTCTATCTCTGGAAGAAAAAGGCAGCGGATATGGTCTAAGAGATACTGGCTTATCCGAAGTCAACTTTATTTGGTGCTGGATCACCGTAGTGCGACCCGGCAAATCTGTAATAACATCTGGGAATGACGACAACAGGGTCTTAAGTTCCCTACTCATAGAACTCGTAAGGTCAGGGTTAAATTTTACGTCCCTGTAACCTTGTGTTGGAGTTAACTCCGGCAATTGAATTTGTACCTCTTCCTGCGCCTCGGTGTCGCTTACGTCACTGTCTAACTGGTCTACGACCCCCGTACAAGCAATAGAGAAGACACTCTCCTCTGGTTTCGTCTGTGCACACAGATACTCTGGTCTCTCATAAAATCTCTGTAGCATATTAACATGGAATACCTTAACTGATCCATCAATCTGAATAGCATAATCTACCTTCGAAACGACTCGCTCAATAGTATACGGACCTTTCCATGTCATTAATAACTTATTATGATCCGTAGGCAATAACAATAGAACCTTGTCTCCTGGCTTAAAAATTCTCAGTTTGGATCCTCTATCTTTATAGTTTTTTGCTCCTTTTGAAGCGGTACTAGAAGCTTCTTCTGCCATAGTGCGCGCTGAAGATAATCTCTCTCTTAAATCAACCAGGTACTGAAACACTGAAATTTGCTCATCGTCTCCTGATGATGGCAACGTCATCATATCCCGAAGAACATCGGTTGGACCCCTAGGACTACGACCATACAACATTTCAAACGGAGAGAATCCCGTTGACTCCTGCCGTACCTCCCTATACGCGAATAATACTGCAGGGATATATCTATCCCAATCTTTAGGGCGATCAGCAGCTACCTTACGCAGCATCGACTTTAGCGTCGAGTTCAATCTCTCGCACATGCCGTTAGCCTGCGGATGATATGGGGTGGTAGTGATGGGCTGTATGCTAAATAAGCGAAACAATTCCTTCATCATCTCCGAAGTAAATTGCGCGCCCCGATCAGACAAAATTTGTTCTGGTATTCCTACCCTAGCGAAAATTCCAAACAACGCTTCCGCGACTGCCTCCGACGTAATGGTCCGAAGAGGAACCGCCTCTGGCCATCTCGTAGCATTACATATGACCGTTAAGAAAAATCGATTCCCCCTATCGGTAGCTGGGTGAATGGGCCCAACAAGGTCTATCGAAACCTTTTTAAACGGCTCCGAAACCGTGGGGATCTTTTGAAGAGGAGCCTGGGGTGTACGTCCCTTATGCGTCGTCTTTTGGCACGCACTGCACGTCTTACAATACAATCGTACATCTCTGTGGACGGATGGCCAATAAAAATTCTTAAGAACCCTTTCTTTGGTTCTAGCTATCCCCATATGACCCGCTAATGGGACATCATGTGCCAAATGCAATACTGTTGCAATTAGCAACGCTGGCACAACGACCTGCTTTAAAATGGAAGCCACCGTGACATACTTTCGGAACAGAATGCCCGCCTGGATAACAAAGGAAGATGAACCGTTCTTATATTTCCTCGTTTTCTCTGTTCGCGCTTCCCCAAAACATGGACTCAATGATGGATCCTCCTTTTGTAATCTCGCCAAGCGCTCTGGTGTGATATCCAGGTTGACCGCTGGCGTTGCCAAAGGTCTAATCTTACTCCTATCACCTACCTGTCGACGTGTCTCGACTGCGGCACAAAAGTCAATACCTTTTGATTGTGACCATGCCTGCACATTCTCTTCGGAAGGGGAAACTACCCGAGACACATTACCAATGATGAGCTGGGCGCCTGGAAAAAAACCAACGACTGCTTCGACTTCCCCGCTAAGGAAAGGCGTATCAATCACTATCTTTGCCAATGGTAATTTCTCAATGGCCCCTGAAAATTGAATGCACGGGACAGTTTCACCTGTAAGCTGCGAATCCCGAATGCAGTCTCTATGCACCCCCACAACGGTAGATCCTGTATCCCGTAAAACCGAGACCGGTTCGTCCCCAACAAACCCCGGATAAACCCTAAGACCACCTCCTGTATGGCATGAATTTATAACGGGAATCTTTCTCCCACAAGGTAAAACACCAGAAGATAACAATTTCTCACAACTGGGACACTTAGAATACTGTCCGCCTCCGTTGTCCGATGTAATACACGCGGCCGCATGATGAAATTTATTAGGGGAACATGGAGTGGAGCTACCGTGATTGCCATCCACGTTCGCCGCTATCCTATCTGCAGGGCAATTCACGCTGATGTGATCTGCTCTTCCGCAGTTCCAACACTTCGCGGCCCTACAATCCCGTGAAAAATGACCTACGCGTCCGCAAGTCCAACATTCCGCTCCCTGTCTTCCGCTAGACCTGGGTCCCCGTGACCCATCGCGACCGGAACTAAAGTCCCTATGCCGTCGATGATCGGCAAAGGTTACAAACCGCCCTCGGCCATTACCGCGACCCAGCCCTCCTGCTCGGTCAAACTTACCGGCTCCACATGCAGGTGATTGATAATACCCCCTACGTTGAACCTGGGCTTGCCCATTATAGGCACCACGCTGACGTGACCTGTGTCTCTGTCCTGTCGGTGACCCCTCAACCACGGCGACGTAACCAGCATCCTGTACGTACGCCCTCGCGACTGGTTTGGACGGATGTGCCGTACGATATGCTTCCGCCAACTTTGACGCCTCCTGCACCGTCGCGGGTTCGTTTTCTTTTAGAAAAGCCACTAAATCTTTATGGCACGACGCGTACAGCTGGTCACGGATCATTAGGTCTTTCAATTTAGCAAAATCTGCGCCAACATGGGACAAGTCCAACCAGTTCGTAAAATACTCTGTCAGTCTCGCGACGAAGGCAGCAAAGTCCTCCCTGGTATCCGCACGTGCTCGCCTAAACTGCTCCCGGAAATATTCCTCCGTACGCGCAAATCGGCGAAGCAGCAAAGACTTCAGCTTATCGTAATCATGCACGTCTTCGCGCTGTAACTCTTTAAAGTACGTTAACGCTCGCCCCTGCAATAAGGATGCCAGGTACGTGGACCATAATTGCTTATTCTCCCCCCATTGCAGTTGTGCATTTAGCTCGAACCTGTAAAGGAAGGCGTCTATATCGTCCTTCCGGTCGTCAAACGTCGGCAGCTTAATTCTAACACCACTTTTGTTTTGCCCCTGCCGCTCAACTGTTTCCGTTGGCGCATTCTTCTTGATTTCTAATTCTGCGATTCTTACTCGCGCCTCTCTCTCCTGTTGCTTATCCCTAGCCTCTATCTCCCGTTCTTGAGCTTCTATCTCCCTTAACTTTAACTCCCTTTCCTGCTCCTTATCCTTAGCCTCTCTCTCCTTATCCTTAGCCTCTCTTTCCCGCTCTCTATCTTTAGCACGCTCCTCGCGCAATTCCGCCTGCTGCTCTTTAATCCAGCCGCGTAGCTCTACGCCTTCAAGGCCAAGTTCCGTACCCACTTTCATGAGCTCACGGAGATCCGCCATTTCATGGATTTATTATTATACAATATGAAATGCAATAACTATCTATGTACTTACTATAAGCTTATTATAACCGACGTATCCCGAGACCTGAAATTATGCCACTACAATAACAAGCACTATTTCCAAATGCAATTCAGAAACACACCTCACTGAACATTTTATAGCATACTCTCTCTAACTAATTCTATGTTCATAAAATGTATAGCACTATTAAATAACAAAAGAGAATAGAAAAGACAAAAATGAAGAAATTCAGAAGAAGGACCACAAGGACATCAAAGACAACGAACCAGACTAGGACAAAGCTTCTAAAAAAAAGCTATAATGGGAAAAAAATGCAACCTAACTACGCCGATTACACTAGAAGGTACGAACAAGAACAGAGCCTGAAAAAAAGAACGTATCTACAGATAGGTACGAGAGGGGACAAGAGAATACGTCTTCCTGCAGAAACAGAGAAGATATCGACGCTACAACTAAACAATAACAAAGCCCTAAAGACTGTTCACCGTGATGAACGAAGTTCCAAGTTTACCACACCTTTTGAAAAGGATAAACTAAGTTCAAGACAGCAAACGAAAACAGCAAAAACAGAGAAAAAGACAGATTAAAGGAACAGCCCACAATCCAGGGCACAAAAATTTTGAATTTTACTTAACTTTCACTTTTTTGACTCTAACTTCTATCCTCAATCGGAGCTCTGGCCGCTTGACTCCTCAGGCTGGCACACACACTCTCTCTGTGAAAATTCAATCACACATTAGTACATATTTATAGTAATACATGCATCAATACATATTCATAAATATACATAAATTATACCATCATGAAATTTCCATTCATCCCACGAACAAAAGACAACAGCACGAATTCCTAGCACAACAGAAAAACAACTAGATATGACGAATACCCAATGTCAAAATGACCACAGGTAAACTAAACGGACGAGTGTCACAACGGACGAGCCCCCAGTGTCACAAATCCCAGACTGGGAGATGTAATAATTATAACAGGACAACAATCACGAACGAACACGTATAACACTTAACAGAACAACCCATCAGACTCACACATTTATTACACATAAAGATAAAGATAACAGTGCAATTACATACATTATATTATTCTAATCAACTGCCGTCCAACGGCCTTCTTTCCCTCAAGCACTCTTCCTCGGGTCCACCACCCGGTAGTTACTTTTAAATACCCGTCGGCTTCAGCCTCTCCACTCAATGTCTTAATAACACATTCCTATGGCAATAACACCTGAGCATTCCAAGAGCTCCTCAACATGGCAATAGCACGTTAATAGTTCAATTCACATTAATCTCACAATAGCACAGTCGTATATCACTATCACATGTAGTACATCTTAAGAGCACATTAACAATTATATACACATCCCTGTCTGTGGCCAGACTGCCACGACTCATGCGCCCCTCCTGTCCTGCTCGACAGCTTCACTCCACTGGCCTATGCGTAGCCTTCGGCCCTATGCTGGCCTATCCCCTGTGCTAGTTCACTTACCGCGGGTGGCGTCTCTGCCCGACCCCGGCACCTACAAGAAGAACATTACATTGGTATAATACCATACCATTTCTAACCACTTCACCCCTCATTACAAACCATGAAGGGTACACACAATAGTCCACCTTTCACTCACCACACATCTTACGGTAACACACCTCCACCGTATTACACAGTACTCACTCTCGCTACGAATCCATGAACCTAACTTACATCTATCGCTCATGGCGCACATTTCTATACACAGTAATCACTGACTTCCACATTCCTCACATATACTTATTTACATCATGGTCATAGGCGAATATAATACATCAATCATCATAATTATAAATCATAGTTCAACCTACCAGTCATCACTGGAAAACACACAACAATCTCCCGACTGCCTCTGATCTCACGTCTGTCCCCTGGGACTCCTTAACTTGCAGTGATTGTCAGTACAGCGCTCTCGCCTCATGCCGACCCCCCAACTCACAACATTTCACGCTTTAACGTTAACTAACAGAAGTCAATATAGGTGAGCAGCCTCACTATCCCGTGAGTCAATCCCTCACTTCCATGGCCCCGTAATCCTTGAATCCCGCTCACTCCACTCGTGACAGTTCACTCTGGTTATTTCACAGAGAAAGAGAGAGAGAGAGAGAGAGAGAGAGAGAGAGAGAGAGAGAGAGAGAGAGAGAGAGAGAGAGAGAGAGAGAGAGAGAGAGAGGGGGGGGGGGTGGAGAGGGAGAGGGAGAGAGAGAGAAAGAGAGAGAAAGAGAGAGAGTGAGAGAGAGAGAAGGAGGGTGTGAGCGCTGCACTTTGGTTCTCTATTAAGGGAGATGCAATCTGGTCTTTCAGAGAGCTGCATCTTGCACTTTGAGAATGTGGCGCTCTGGTTCTGAGAGAGAGAGAGAGAGAGAGAGAGAGAGAGAGAGAGAGAGAGAGAGAGAGAGAGAGGGGGGGGGGGTGGGAGAGCAAGAGATTTGTACGTTTGCTCCTTGAGCTGGCTGCATTTCAGTTCCTTGGGTAGTTTTCATTTTTGTTCTTTGAGAGTTACTTGTTTGTTCTTTGAGAGAGTTCCACATAGGGTCTTTGAGAGCTGTGCACTTGGTTCTATGAGAGAGTTCCAGCATAGTTCTTTGAGAGAGGGTTGCAGTTTAGTGCACTGAGAGAACTGCTCTGTGTTTCTTTGAGAGATCTACTTTCACACCAGTAAGGTTTGTGTGCAACGTCAATTAAAGGCTCCTGCGATCGGCATCTTCCTCTAACAGGTTTTGAAAGTGCTTATTGCACCATACATTGTCCTCTGCTCAGGGGAAACGTTGAAAATAACAAACTGGAAATGCACAGTGACTTATGTGTTACATACTGGAAAGCACTGGATTCAAAAATTCAGATAGTGGGACCCTTTACTTTGTCTGGTCACTGATTGATATGAGACTGACAGTATTTATAGCTATTAAAATGTGGGTGGGGCGAAGATTCGCATGATTAATTACAGATTGATCAATTAACTCAAAATATTTACCAAAATAATATTTACCATTCCCTTATTTGATCATTTGATCCGCCCATATTCGCCGATCTTATTTTCTTCAAAGACGGTGTCCACTCCACTGAGGGGCAACTTCAAAGGCCGTAAACTCGCCGCCGCCCTTCCTTTGATCTATTCATTCAAGTTTACCCTACCGTCGGTGATTACATTAATGACAATAGATCTCTGACGCAAAATATACGCCGGTTGATATCTAGGCTATTTCAAAGTGACCACTTTTTATTCGTCCCCAGACTCAATGATTTTACTGGCACATAACTATAATTATATAAAGTAATTTTTTTTTTTAAAGTCATTTCGAACTTAGTAAAAACCTAATTACTCTGTGTGCCTGTGTGTGTGCATGCGTGTGTGAATTTTGTACACAATAACCTATTCCCTGTATCTCCAAACCCTTTAAAATAATTATGAGTTACAGGGTATGGTACATGACTGCCCTTCTTCAGTCTCGTTATTTGTAAACATGATACAATCATGCACTACTACGAAATAATGATTTTTACATCGACGCTACATTTGTCGACTTTCATGTTTTTCTTCATTTTTAAGCGACAACAATTGGTACATGTAATAACCATGCTATTAAACGTTTACTAAACGTTTAGTATTAAACGCTACTAAACTAAACGTTTAGTGAGGTTCAAACGCCAACAATGTGGCCGTGGCCAGCGGTGCATAACCTGGCAAACGATTTTAGCCAGGTTCAAGCGCCGACATTTCGCCAGCTGTACGTTAACGAGGTTATAACACGGAATTACAACATCGCTTTTCTCCACTACTAAGCAGAATTTTTTCGTTTTTCCAAGTGCATCCGATGCGTCTCGTGCTATAGATTCCATTTTTTAAAAAAAGTGAATTTGCCCAAAAATGGACTTAACGAGGTTCCAACAGCCAACCGACGATATGTATGAATACCGTGAGGCCTCTCTTATATGTTTTAGCGAGACATGGTTCTCAGAATTGATCACCGCTGCCAGCCTGGACATAGATAATTTCACTCTGTGCAGGGCAGATAGAACCAGCGCTTCCAACAAGACCCGTGGAGGCGGGGTATGCCTGTATGTCAACCAACAATGGTGCCATCCTAATAATATCTATGTTCAAGACACAATATGCACACCTGACATCGAGCTACTCTCTGTTGTTTTAAGACCATTTTATCTGCCTCGAGAATTTCCCAAAGTGACAATGATCGTTGTGTACATTCCCCCGCAAGCAAATGTGGATATTGCCTCCGCTACCATAAGCAACGCTGTGTATAAACAACAAGCACGCACGCCGGACGGTGCAGTATTCATAACTGGCGACTTTAACAACTGCACTCTAGAGAATGTCCTGCCAGCCTTCCACCAGTATGTTTCCTGTCCCACCAGAAACAACAGAACCATCGACCTCTGCTATGGCAACATAAAAAAAGCCTTCGTCTCGAGATCCCTTCCACCACTAGGCGATTCTGACCACAATATGACATCATTGCTGCCCAGCTATCGACCCAAAATAAAGGCAACCAAACCAGCCAAAAAGTCTGTCACCATCTGGGATGAGGATACCATCGACCAACTTAAAGGCTGTTTTGATTGTACTGATTGGACTGTTTTTAGTGATACTGCCAAAGATATTCACGATTTAACGTACACTACTTCTGAATACATTAAATTTTGTGAAGATCTGATTTTAAATAAGAAAGAAGTAGTGTGTTTCCAAAATAATAAGCCCTGGGTCAGCAAAGAATTAAAACTACTTTTAAACGAAAAGAAAAGAGCATACTAACGAAAAGATGAAATGAAAAAGGAGGAAATCCAAAGAAAATTAAAGAAAAAGATAGAAGAATGCAGAAATGAGTACAAGAATAAATTACAGCAGCAATTTAAATCACACAAAACCAGACAGGTGTCATGATTCGGATGTTATTAAAACTCACGCAGAGAGTGAGTTGTTGTTGTTTTACCAGGGCCATGAGAAATTGGTTGGTGGCCTTGAACGGTCCTCGCCAAATTATAGTTGGTGAGTAAATAAATGTAAAGTTAAACTGTTAGATTCACGCTTGTGGGTTTTAATGTTCGTGATTAATAAGTAATGGAGTAGGGGTGAAACAAGGTGGGGATAGTTGACATTGTTAAGTATGACTAGACAAGTTTTTGCACGTTAACTGGCTGGTAGAATAGTGCAGACGTATTACTACAATTAAAATGGTGGGAGGTTTCGACCTATGAGATAGCTGAACTAATTGGGCCAGCGGACTAGCACGCTGGGTAGTTAGATAGTATATAACATCGTGTAACGTTCAGATTTGGTGAATACAGACGAGCAGAAGCATCGTGTCGTGAAGTATCTCCGGTTGACCAGTACCTGAACTGTGTGCTTCGAAGACAAGAAGTCCTTGCTAACGGACTGACTGAGCTCGAGAAAGAAAGGTCCGAGTGGGCTGACCTTTGAAAGCCCACGCTGCGCTATATTGATGTTCGCGCCTACCAGTAGGCGTGAGCAATGGTAATATATCTTATTTATTCAAGCATAATAGAGATCGGAGATAGAGAGAGAACTACAGCCTCATAGGAAGACTAAGGAAACCCCAGCTGGCACTCGACCACGAGTGTCCTGTATCATAGATCTATTGCCATAGTATGATTGGAATAATATAGCACATTGTTGATGAATTGAATAGTGCTTCTGTAGGCTTTGAACGTACTGGGCTCTCCTAACATTTAAGCCCATATGATTTATGGAGAGTTTGCCTGGCGACTGGCCAGTGGCGACTCAACTGTCACTTTAAATTGATATCTAGTTTCGTATAATATACCTATTTGCTATTGATTGCAGTACCTCCATAGTTACATGAATATCATTGGTTAAGTTATTAATTAGAGTTTTTTGGTTTGAATATATACCCCTATTGTCTTTTGTTTTGTTATTAATATTTATGTAAACTATGGCCTGACCGGCCTGACATATATACGCTCTAGTTATTTAATACTTTTCTTGTGTGGTTGTGTCCGAGTGTGAGTTAGCTGCCTCTCGTGCAGTCGTAACATCCCCAAGACCCTAACTCTGCTCGTGACATCAGGTATGGGACTGTATGAAAAAGATTGTTGGGTATTCACCAAAACAAACATCAATTGACGTACCAAATGCCAATGTATATGTAAATGATCTGAATGGTTATTATGCCCGTTTTGACATTCATGATTTCTCTGCTGACATATGTGATTTGAACCATGCTTTTTTAAATGATTTTGTCAATGAAGATTCTATTATTGTCAGTGAACAAGACCTCGTAAAACAGTTCACAACAATGAATGTCAACAAAAGTTGTGGGCCTGATGGTATAAAGTGTAAGACTCTAAAAATGTGTTCACAACAACTAGCAAAAGCCTTTACGCCTATTTTTAACTTATCACTAAGCAGCCATGTAATTCCCCTGTGCTGGAAAACATCTAAGATAATACCTGTACCGAAAAAGAACAAAGTAGTAGAAATGAATGATTTAAGGCCGATTGCACTAACGTCTGTTGTAATGAAATGCTTGGAGAGAATTGTTCTGACACGATTATTGCCCCTTTTAGAATGTCACCAAGATCCGATGCAATTTGCTTACCGAGAGAAAAGGGGTGTGGAAGATGCCATCTTATACTTTCTTGACAACGTCTACAAACATCTCGACATTCCAAAAAACTATGCGCGAATCCTTTTCGTAGACTTTTCCAGCGCCTTCAATACCATTCAACCACATCTCCTTGTTTCAAAACTGTTGGAAATGAATGTCAACAAACATATTGTATCGTGGGTACTAGATTTCCTTACTAATCGACCCCAGTATGTAAGTTTGAATGGACAGAGTATTTTTACGTCATCAACTCTCTATACGAACACAGCAGCGCCACAAGGCTGCGTTTTATCTCCTGTCCTCTTCACCATTTATACCAGTCAATGTAGAAGTGAGTCTGACAATGTTCATATAATCAAATTTGCAGATGACACTACCATCCAAGGTCTTATCAAGAACTCAGTCGATGAAGATGCCTATATTACAGAAATAGCCAGATTTGTACAGTGGTGCCATGATCATTTTCTTGTATTGAATGTGAAGAAAACAAAAGAGATTGTAATTGATTTTAGGACAAATACGACACCTTTACCACCATTAAGCATTGATAATGAAGAGGTTGAGCGAGTTGAATGTTACAAATATTTGGGTATATATATCCACCACAATCTAGACTGGCATACACATATTTCAAATGTCCATTCAAGAACCAGCCAGAGAATGTACTTTTTACGAAAATTAAGATCTTTTAATGTTGATAAAACACTGCTTTCCCTGTTCTACAAAGCTGCCATCGAAAGTATAATAACTTATTGTATTACAGCATGGGGAGGCAATGCACGAGAAAGTGACAAGCATAAACTTAACAACACAATCATCAAGAAAGTATGCAACATGACAGACACGGCATTTTTCAGTTTTAATCATCTATACTCAAATGCTTGTGTGAAGAAATTCATGTCCATCTTAAATGACAGCCACCATCCCGTTTCATCAGGTTTCTAGATCATCCAAGAGCAACAGAATAATACACATGAAAGCAAACAGGGAAAGATACAGAAGATCATTCTTGCCTTCAGCAATTCGCCTCAGCAAGTCATCTTACAGATAGATGTGTGCCACATTTCATTAAGGTTCTTTCCATGTCACGCCATGTGTGTCTGTTATTGACTTATTGAGTTTGTTTATTTATAATGATACGTGAGATGTATGTACCACGTGTGTGCTGTTAAACACTCTGTGAAAACGAATTTCCCATATGGGATAATAAAGTGATTCTTATCTTATCTTATCTTATCTTATCTTACTTTCACGCATTGGGTCACTGACCTCTTTGAAACGTAACTACCGTCTTATTGCTCACTGTATCTCTTCTAAATCAAAGGCATTATGACATGGACATGTTAACCAGTGAACCGCTGGTCGGAATCACAAAGACTAAGCTTGCAAAATCTGAAAAAAAAAATAGGTATAATCCATAGCACCATGATGATGGTTGTTTGTAATAAGGATGATGTGGCTCATCATGTTAAAAAGTCACAGGGTCACCAAGTTGCTACTTTTCACTGTTTAGAATAGTTTTTCTAAGTCCCAAATGCTTTCTGTCTTATTTCAGACCATTTCAAATTCTCATGTGAATTTCCAGTGAGGCCAAAAGCTCTTATGGCTATATTACAAGATACAGAAAATGTCATTATTTAGGCTTGTTCATTTTTCCTGGTTATAATACAGAATTGCAAATCTCATAGTTTGGGCTGTCAGAATTTAACCCCCGAAAAAAATAAGTCCAGAAATACTTTAAAATATCACAACTTTTTTAGTTTTTGTCCTACAAAAAAAAATAATTACACCATTGTTTTCTGCAGCAAAAGTTCTACAAACACAGATAAACATCTTTTGTATTTTGTACATTTCAAAAATCAGTTGCTAGTTGGAACCATGCAATAAATCTTACCATCATGAAAGTTATAAAACCTTTTGGATTTCTTTCAGATACTGACCTTTGATGAACCTTCTGCAACTGTGGTCAAATACTCATTTGCTTCTGACAGATCAGCTCTGGCCGTCAGGATATTTTCTTCATTAGTGATATCATGTGATTCTACATACTCTTCCAGGGCCATTTCTCCTTGTAGAAATGTTACCAGTATTGCTGTTGAAAGATAACAATAGGCCTTAGAGTAGAAGAATATGTGGAAAACACTAATGTTTCACAAATACTTATTGTCTGCAAATTCCTGACATGGATTCCTGCAACACAGCCCATCCATAGATGTGTCCACATTTGTTAAACATTTTACGATTTCTTTATTGGTTTAATTTTTTATCCCGTTGCTTTGTTTTCTAGATAAAGTCACTTGACAAAAACCTTGATTTATCTTTCCTTTTCCTTTGTGCTTTATAATATTAATTCTGTAATATTTCTTACATGAGGCCTTGCAACATACAACTTTTGGAAGGAGTATCATACGACTTGTTGAGTCAGGCACATATTTTATGTTCTATGTGTTGTTCGCCGAGCCCCACATTTACTATAAAAACATCCATCTAGAGAACTAAGTGTAACCTGCCACAACCGGGCTGCCCCCCCCCTCCCCTCATGGACATTCCTAAAGTCACATCCTTGTAGTGTCCCTGTTTATGTGACTCAAATGGATTTCCTCCTGTGCACTTTAGCCACACCCACACACCCCTTCCCATCCCAATTTTTCTGCACATTTAGATCCCACTATTCCAAACGCGAAACCAATTTCCTCCATAGTGGTTTATGTTTCAAATTGCTGAGGTATACGGATCCCCACAAGAACGCCACTTTAGAAGTATGGGGAGTCACAGGGGGGCAGTCCCTCTGACGTTAGTCCTCTACAAGGAAATTTTTTACAGTAAATGCATGGCTCAGTGATTATCCTTGCTCAGAATTAGAACTAAGGGCATGTGACTCCTTTTATGGACCATGTGAAAATATCTGTGGATTGGTAAAGTGCAGTTTCGCCCCTCAAACTGTGATGGGCATTTTCATAACTTAGTACGCTATCGATTACTTATGATATTTTAACAGGGTTAATACACTTTTGAATCCAAAAATTTCCATAGGTTTGCCATAGGCTCATTTGGATTTTCCAGAGGTAAATGCAGTATCTCGACGCGAATTTCACATACTTCAAATCTCTTAACAAAGGCTAAAAAGATATATGAATATAACTCAAACAATTTAGAACTGGCTGATAAAACTAATAAGAATTTTCATTAGTTAATAAATTACATATTATATACCCAAATAATACTTATGCGCACACAGTGTTTCATGTTACTATTTTAGTAAATATATTCAATACAGTCTTAAAACTTCTCCTGATTTGGCTATTTGTATTGTGATATGAGATACAAAAAACTATGTTACAATTTCCCATTTAAACACTCTGCTCTCAGCTTCTTTAAATTACAATTCATTTCATATGTCAATTTGGAACTGGACTCTCAGAAAAAATGGAACCACTTTTAAAACAGAATTAGTTTGAGTTGTGAATCAAATATATATATACACATTAAAAAGTAGCATGGCAATATTTATTCGGTACATCATGATGAGTAAAGTATGTCTCATGTGAGGTTCAAGGGTATGGATGTATTCTAAAGTAGACGCAAGTGCGATATTTTACAAATTTAATTATTTAATTAATTCCACCAACACTGTCGACTGCTCAAATTCGGGTGCGCTCATTGTCACATGTTATTTACCATGCGGGACGATCAAAAGGATTTATAGTGCAGTATAGTCCGGAGAATGAGCAAACGGATGGTCATTCCCCATGTGGACGGAACGAGCGTGGCAATGGATTTTACACGAAATACATGTATCGATTTAATCGTGTTTACGGGAAACAGACGGTCAGCGCCAGCAGGTCTACGAAGGTGTCACACTGCATTGTAATCACTTCGGTTTTCCCTCGGCAGGTGAGATGTTACATAAGGTGAGGCGCCACGATGCGCATGTTGTCGTAACAAGTTGGGGGCGAGCTCAGAAGGAATGCACGGCCGGAGACGAGTCTATGATCGGGTCGGCCCAGCGCAGGTTTGAGAGAGAAAGGAGAAAAAAAAAAAGGCGGGGGTAATACTGACATGCACCAAGTTTATCAGTATTAGAATGCAACTTTCCAATTACCGTGCAGCGAGTCGATTGTTACGGCATAGCTTGGAAGAAGGAAAAACTCGTGTGATGTACGTTTTGATCTTACGGGTATCGCGTATCGTATCGCTATGATTTCGCCTACAAGGTGTTTACACACACGATGCTGGCTCCTTGTGCGCCTGACGCTAGCGCCTAGAGAGACAGAGACAGCGAAGATCACATGGTCCATGGATTTTTTTGGCTTGAGCTCGCGACTTTCTTTTCTGTTAAGGGGAGTCTTGACCACTCTAATTCTGATGACTATCTTTTTAAAAATCCATAGTTTTTCCATGATCTAGGTTCTGACCGATTTCTCAAATTTAAAAGATTTTCAATATAATACGAAATCTGAAATCAAAAATTCCATAGATTTTCCAGAAATTCCATAGGCGTACGAACCCTGTTATAATAAAGGGGTAGGGGTACATTTACTAATTAATCGATACTAAGTAGGCCTAATCAAAATGCCTAACAGTAACACTATTTGGAGGGCTGAACTGCACTTTTACCTGTAGATTCTTTAATGAAACTGAAGGTGTGTGCACTTGGCACAACGGCTGAAACACAGATGAGCTGCATAGCAAGAACTGGGGGAGGGAGGGTAATTGCACTTTTACTCATCTGAGTTACAGTTTTAGTCTGGCATCTTTTTATGTTAATCTCCAAGCCATGCATTTACTATAGAAACATCCATTCAGAAGACTAACTTCCCAGGAGGAGCTTGCAACCTCCCATATACAGATGCCCCTTTAACCCTCACCCTGCGAGGGGCGGCAATTGTCGGTATTTACTCGCAAGCGCTCACGCCGCACGGGCGGCAAAAGTCGCCCAGGTCAAGCTGACCGCGCCACGTGCAAGCCGTATTTTCACGCATCAGGTGATCAGGTCACTGACCTTTTTGAGACATAACCACCGTGTTATTGTTCACTGTATCTCTTCCAAATCAAACACATTGTGACATGGACATGTTAACCAGTGAACCACTGGTCGGAATCACAAAGACTAAGCTTTCAATCAAAGGCTCTCCCCACACTTTCAAAAGATGTAACATCGACATGTGAACTGTTGCTCAACAAATTTGCAATATTATCTCATTTTCTCACAAGCTGACCACCATCTGGAGTTGTCTGTATCTAAGAACCAATCAGAAACAAGCTCTGAAATAATCTTTGCCCCAAATGCCCACATTGGTTTATTAGTAATAGTATGTGTCAATCAGGATGAAACCATTTGTGTAGGGCTTGGGAGGGCGTGGCTAGTTACCATGCTTCGTTCTCACGAAAACTACAGCTGTCAGTTTGGAATCATAAGTCAGATCATTAGTTAGAGACTGACAGACTAAGGTTTTGCTGATTAATTCATTACCAAGCGTGTTAAGGCACAGCAGCGAATGTTTTCATACAGATCAATAAAAACCGGGAAGGAGTTCCGTACTCGAGCGCCAAAGACCAGAAACTAACACAACTACCCCAGCCCCTTTTCGCCTGAGTAGTCAATCTGACTACCGCCCATTGATACAAACTGACTAGACCCTCACGCCCCCAACATTGCTTTTTTTCCAATGACAATTGGATAAACTAACAAAATTAATAAGTACCGAAAAAATATATAGGGTTTTTTATCAAAAAGTGGCGCTCGAGTAAGGTACTCCTCCCAAAAACCGAACCACGTGGACAGCGTATGTGGTCATCGTCTAGCGGGACAGGTCAGTGACCCCAGATAAGATTCTCCGTGAGTAAGGTCACTGACCGGGCAGCAGGCTTTACGGGTAGCGCGCGGGGTATGGGTTAAGTCGCATCCTTCATTCCTTGCATTATCCCTATTGTATGACTCAAATTATGGAACTCCTTCCCAGTCGCAGTGCACTTTTGCCCTCATTTGATATGGTACTCCTTCCCTAGATTCTAGTTCTATATCTTGACAAAATATCAGATCTAGAAGTAGATCTGGATCTAGATGTAGTCTAGATCTAGACTAGATCTGAAGATAGATCTAGATCTAGATCTACTTAAATCTAGGCCTGCCTGAACTGGAAAGTGGAATATAGATCTAGAATCTAGATTATATCGTTCTAACAACATTGTGGCACAATCTGTGACTAGATGACAACTGTAGGCCTACCTAAATCGGAAAATTTTGTGACCCATTGTTTTGCTAATTCAACAGACTTCTTCCAGCTGGATTCGACTCGGCATTTATCAATTTCTGATTCCAAGCGATTGTACTTCGCTTTGGATGCCATGACAGTTTACAATCGGTCTGAACCGGTGGTCACTGGTCGCCTTGGTCGGGTCCCACGACAGTGTAAGTGGTGAACTAGGCCATTTAATTAACATACGATAGTTTACCCCCGAATATCCTATCAGTTTAATTGAATTGATAGGTATTAAATGGTATTTATTATCGATAGTATCTAGTACGGAATTTTCTTTGCATTTGCTTCCTTTGGGCATCTTTATTTCAACAAGTAAAATTTTCAGTTATAAAAAGCTCAAAAGGCATATGTACATTATTGGACCAAAATCTGTTTGAGTCCCAAAAACTATTGGTACAATACTTTTATTTGTCTGAGGATAAAAATATGGTGTATGATTTCCTTGCCTTCATTATTTTCAATCAAGTGCTTCATTAACTGGGGGGGGGGGGGGGGTGTGTGAATGATGAAGAATCTTCCATTTGGTAAATAGTGTGAAGAGGTCATTGAACAACTTAGTCATCGGAGGGACCCTTTTCACACACAGAGAAATTCACAAACTCACATGGAATTCTCCAAATGGAAGAGACAAGAACCAAATAGACCATTTGATGATCAACGGTATGTGGAGACGATCCCTTCTAGATGTGAAAGTGAAAAGAGGAGCTGACGTAGCCAGCGACCACCATCTAGTGGCAGCACTTATCAAAATTAAACTGAACAAGACCGGAATCAAGACATCAAAGCAAAGACACCTTAATATTCAGAAACTGAGAGATGCAAGTGTTAGAAATGCCTTCAACATACAAGTCAAGAACCGATTCCAGGCTCTACGAGAGTCTGATAAGAACAACCCTAAAGAAAGAGGAATCGATTCAGAGTGGAAAAGAGTAACTACGGTGTACACAGAGAGCAGTGTAGCCTGCCTTGGATTTAATGAGAAAGGGAAAAGCAAGGAGTGGATCCAACAAAGAACATGGGATGTGATCGAGGAGAGGAAAGTCATGAAAAAGAAACTCCTACAAGTGAAATCGGAAAGGCTGAAAGAGAGGTACCAACATAGCTACACAGAGTTAAATAAGAAAGTGAAGAGACTAGTAAAGAAAGATAAACGAGAAGCCATGGAACAGCTAGCGGCAGATGCGGAGGAGGCAGCAGCAAGAGGAGAACAGGGTAAGCTCCACAAGATCACTAAGCGCATTTGTGGCAAGTACGGTGGAAGACCAAGTGTTCCAATCAAAGACAAGAATGGGAAACTACTGACTACAGAACGAGAACAGGATACACGCTGGACAGAGCACTTTCAGGAATTACTAAACCGGCCACCACCTGAAGATAGAATAATAATACAAGATGCTGCTGAAGACCTTGACATCAACATAGATCCACCAAAGAAAGAAGAGATAGTAGCAGCAATAAAGAGCCTAAAAAACAGCAAAGCCCCAGGAAAAGACAACTTGACTGCAGAACTGTTCAAAGCAGATCCGGATCAGTCAGCCACCATCCTTCAGCCACTGTTCACAGCTATCTGGGAAGCAGAAGCAGTACCAAAGAGCTGGAATGAAGGCAGAATAGTGAAAATACCCAAGAAAGGAGCACTCAGCGATTGCAACAACTGGCGTGGTATCACTCTCCTTTCTATACCCAGCAAAATCCTTGCCAAGATCATTGTGCAACGTATGTCAGATGCTGTGGACAAGACACTGAGAAAGGAACAGGCCGGATTCCGAAAGGGGAAAGGACGCATTGACCAGATCTTCACACTCCGAAACATCATAGAACAGTGTTCAGAATGGCAAAGGCAGCTCTATGTGAACTTCGTTGACTTCGAAAAGGCCTTCGACAGCATCCACAGAGAGAGTATATGGCGCATTCTTCGGCACTATGGGATTCCCAGCAAGCTTGTTGAACTCATCAAAAGCTTTTACAAGAACTTCAGTTGCAGTGTCGGAAACAGTGATGCATCCTTTGAAGTGAAAACTGGTGTACGGCAAGGATGTGTGATGTCAACAATTTTGTTTAACCTCGTAATCGACTGGATTATGCGGAAAACTACAGAGGATGCACCAAGAGGCATCAGATGGACACTCTTCGACAACCTAGAGGATTTGGACTTTGCGGATGACCTTGCGCTATTGTCACATAGTCACCAACACATGCAAGATAAGACGCAGAGACTACATAATTTTGGATGCAAAGTAGGCCTTCGGATTAGCCAGAAGAAGACAGAGATTATGACCCTAAATGTAGACACTCCAGCACCAGTGCAAGTAGATGACAAGAACCTCACCACGACGGACAAATTTAAATACCTTGGTAGCATTATCAGACCAGAGGGTGGCACAAAGGAGGACATCCAAAGTAGGCTGGGAAATGCAAGGGCTGTCTTTCAAAGTATGAGCAACATCTGGAAATCGACACAATACGGCATCAACACCAAGATCAGACTGTACCAAAGCTGTGTCCTATCCACACTCCTGTATGGATCAGAGTGTTGGCGAATGACAGAAGGTGACCTCGCCAAGTTGTCTTCCTTCCACACCACATGTCTTCGTAGGATTCTCCGCATCTTTTGGCCAAACAAGATTTCTAATCAGGAACTACTAAGGCGATGCAAGCAAGAAGAAATAGCCAACATCATCACGAAGAGACGATGGAGATGGCTTGGACACGTGCTGCGAAAGGAAGCAAATTCTATAACCAAAACAGCACTTCAGTGGACACCGGAGGGACGGCGCAAGCGAGGCAGACCCAAGGCAACCTGGCGGAGAACAATCGAGGCAGAGATGAAATCCTTCAATCACTCATGGGGAACTCTCGCAAAGATGGCCCAGGACAGACAGGGCTGGAGATCCTTTGTTGCTGCCCTAAGCACCAGTGGGTGCAACAGGAAATAGTAGTAGTAGTGAAGAGGTCAAATTTTAATTGTACGAACTGGAAAATATATTTCACTTGAACTTTGACCAAGATTTTCCGATGCCAGGAAGCTAATGCATAACATATAGAATACATTTATTTCATGCCGCACTTCTAGCACACGCAAATTAATTATGAATGTCCGGGCATCCATGTGAGTGGCAGTGTGTGAGTACGTATTCATTAATTGTGAAAATTACATTTTCATTGAGATGCGAACATCAACCTTTTGTGCTCAATTGTTTAGTCTCAAAGTCTTTTGTTTTAATCCCCCATCGAGGAGAGAATAGACTGCCTATCTTTTCTCTAATAAGGAAAAAAGTCCATGGCTAATGTAAATTTCATTGACATAGAGTCCGCATTCAAGTCCAGCCCAAGCAGGCTTCAGACAGAATAGAACTACTACAAAACACTGAACATTGAACAAAACTTTGTCTACCACAAGTTCTCGTTTGTCACAAACACTAGAATACTGAACTAATTTTTTTAACCCAAGTTCTCTTCAATTAAACAAAGTATAGAATGCTGCACAAATTAATGTTTTACCACAAGCTCTCGCTTTATTATTCAAACAATAGAATACTGATCACTATCAGAGCCCGCAGTACCTCAAAATAGATCTGCTGATGTTGGCCAAGCAGTGCCGAAGGTTGTACAATATTATATAAATCTTCCAGACTTTATGCCATTGAAAACCGCTCATTGACCAAAGTTAGAGAAAAGTTGTGTCATCAGTTTTGGATGAATAGGTAAATATGCTGTACAATTATAAGGGCATCTGCTGTAAGTTGCACGGTTTATATATTATATTAAAATCCAGACTTTGTGTCATTGAATCCACTCAATGACCAAGTTTGAGAAAAGTTGTGCTGGGGCGATAGGTAAGATATATTACAAGTATGCAGCACAGTCTCAGACTGAGGTACATGTAGTCACCCAAATCAATTGTTTCTGTTATTGTTAAAACAGATGGCCAAAAAAAAAAAAAAATGCATAGCTAATACCGGTACCCGTTTGGCCTCAATCCGTACAGTTTGAACTTTGCTGCCTGGTGAAAGTCTGCAGGAAGGGGATGTATAAAATTATGAATAGTTAACAAAATTAGATAATTTCTAATGACTGATTTGGGGGGGGGGGGGGGGGGTAATGAAAAAGCTATGGAGTAGTTAATAAGTTAACGAACAGATAATTTTTGACTCTTCTTAGCCCTGAAAATTTTTTACTTTATACGCCCGGCGTGAAAGACTGTATATGTAATCATGTACATACATAAATACCTTTTTTTGTGTTCTACATTGACATCAGACTCTTGCGAGTTTAAAAAATCTGAGAGGTTGAGTCGGTGGGAGTTGGCTTGCCCACTTTGCTTGTAAGAAGTTTCTGTAGTCTATTAAGTAGAGATCGAAAGCATACTGATATACATCTTGCATTATTTACCTGATTCAACTTTTTTGTGTGTGTGTTTTTATTAATAATCTGTGTTACATGTATTTCATATTTATAGTGTCATTTGCAAATGTTTGTAAGTTAAGATTAGAATTTCTGATATATTCATGAAAAATATCTATGGTTAAGGTATTCTGCTATGTTAACCCAGCCGTTTGCCTTCAGCCAATTAAAGTGGTAAAATTTTCAGTTCTATGATGTCAAAACTGTATAGTGAAACAGGCTTGCCAGAAATGTTTTCTTTGAATTTGTAAGCCAGTGAAAGCTCCATTGGACTAGATTTAAGACTCCACTTGAAATCGTTGGCAGGACAGCATTTCTCTCGTGGTTGTTACAATGATTAAGAGTGTGGCTGTATTGTGGCTGTTAGATTCCCTGTTTTTTAAAAGTTCAGTTACATTAGTAATTTTTTTTCCATAATTTCTTTCAGTTTCGTAGTTTATTTGCAAATATTTGTGAGTTGAATAAATTATATACGCAATTTAGCATTTTTTAGTCTGTTTTCTTTAATATTATTATTATTAATATTGTGGAGAGCAGTTGGTATGAATGCCAGAGTTTTGACCAGTTTTACTCTTTATCACGAGTTATACATTTTCCGAGATAGGGTCAACAATTCGATATTTGCATAAGTTACAGAGTGAATCTGCCATTTTGTAGGCCTGTGAATTTAACAAAGACATGAACTGTTATCCCACAGTGAACGAATAGTAATAATAATGGCGAGTTTATAATTTTTATAACGCATGTCTTTACAAGGTGGACCCAAAATGCTTTACAATGAAACAGTAACAACTCTTTCTCTCTTTCTTTCTTTCTCTCTCTCTCTCTCTCTCTCTTTTTCTCTCTTCGTCATCATCACCAATGTTGCATTCAGAGTTGTGCAGTCTTCATAATGTACTAAGCCATGTAAAAAAAAAATTGCTAACCTGAAATTTACATATGGAAGTGGAAAACTGAACCAAAAAAAGCAGACTTAATTCACTCCAGAGTTTAAACTGTGTGAAATCAGCGGAGCCACTCTGAATGCACTGTTACTGACGCAAAAAATATTGTAGTCGATTTAGATCAGAAGAGAAAAAAAAACAACGATAAACGGGAAAGAGGCAGAATCATTTTTTAAAATTTGACCTTTTTTTTTTTTTATCTGACAATGCTTGTGCACCGATGGTAATTTTAATTCATCTTCGCAATGTGAATTTGATATCCAAAGATAATCAGGTTATTTAAGACCATGGAGGTACTAATAGCTCCATAAAATTTTCCGGCTCATTTCAATGGTGGTGTCCCTGACCCAAGGGAAATAATCCAAACTTTAATTATCCAAGCAGAGAAAAATTAAATGGTTATTGGCCTTGGCTCTACAACACAGTGCTGTCATAATATTATTTGTAGTACACACAAGGACGGAGTGGAGACTGTCAGTGTCACTGTCAGTAGTGTTGTTAGACATGTGATAAGATTCGAAATATTTCAAAATAAGGGGTGGGAGGCTGATGGAAAATGCCAAATTTACTGCCCTTAAGACATTATATATAACATAATAATATTAAATCATGCATGTGTATGTAGACCAACCAGGGGAGAATATTATAGGTTGGCTATGGAATAGTTCGTAACTAGACCTTCTTTACCATGAAAACTATTCCAGTTCTTGTTGAAATCAATGCCGTGAGAGAGAGAGAAAGAGAACCATATAATATACACACACAATTAGCACTCTTCAAATTTAGGCAAGCATGACACAGTATTGAAACGTGCTTGGCGTATTGATCCTTTATTGTAAAGGGGGAGAAACGCGTACATACATACATCATACATAAAAGGATAGTGAATGCCAACTATTTAACATTTTTATTAGTCGGCTACCTGTCTTGTGATGGCTTTGAGGTTATTGTTAACCTAGCACGTGGATTCAAACATCAGGCAGCCATGACTTTTTCAAACTGAACTCTTTATTGTCAGAAATACATTCAATGCATTATTATAGCAAGAGGCATAACTGCATAATTAATAATTCTACAGTCAAAGAACAGTTGTCTAGGATAACAGGGATATAACTGTGGTTATTACACATCATTAATTAAAGTATACAAGAGTTACTTTATTACATCCCTTGATCCCCAGCTGATACACGATATGAACTCGTTTGACTTTAATACTTTGATTCAAACTTAATTCAATTACAACATTACTTCATGAACGTATTTACTGGCAAAGTTCAGTTACAATTTAAACGAAAGATGACTTATAATGTTTATAAGTTCCTAACTGATGACATCAGCAAAATCAGACAAAATTTTAAACTTGAATGAACAAACATGATATAATGCAGATTCAAGGACATGTTATAATTATTTAAAACTTAAACTTAAAGATCAAGTCTATCTGGTGGCTTAATCGATCTACTTGACCGACGAAGAGGTTGCTGAACCGAAATTCCCGAATCCTTAGTACTATCAGAATGTTTGGAACTTGGTTCAGGTGTTCTCTTTCTATTGTCTTCAAACTCATTTGTGTCTGCTATCGGAGCATCCGATTCAACAACCTTCGACTCAGGGTCAGACTGCGCAGCTGGCATGAATCTTTCAATTCGAGAAGAAGTGACCGATTCAAGCTGTTTCTGCACACGTTACTTTTATCTGGTCTGCATGTCTGCGCACCAGTGTCCCATCGTTTGTTCTGATTTTGTAGGACACAGGACCTGTACATTGAACAATACTTCCAGGCATCCATTTCTCTCCTCTTCCAAAGTTTCTTACATATACATTGTCATTCACTCTTATCTCTCTTTCAACAGCTGTCTTGTCATGATTGACTCTTTGTGTTTTTTGGTGTTGTGACACTGATTTATGTACTGTTGGATGGAGTAAATCAAGGTGTGTTTTCAATTTCCTATTGCATAGTAATTCACAAGGTGCAACACCAGTAGTGATGTGGGGCGTAATGCGGTACTTCGTAAGAAATCTGTTAATTCTTTCCCTTAAAGAGAATTTGTTACTAGTGCCCATTTTTATCATAGCACTTTTGAAAATGCCTACTGCTTTTTCTGCTAGTCCATTACCAGCTGGATGGTAAGGTGAAGTGGTTATGTGTTCAATGCCATTTGCAGAACAAAATAATTTGAACTCTTGAGATGTAAAACTGGGACCATTGTCTGAGACAATTTGGTCTGGTAAACCATGACTAGCAAATATTTCTTTTAGTTCAATGATGGTGTCTGATGACGTTATTGTAGTCATGATTTTTACTTCTATCCATTTAGAATGGGCATCAATCACAATCAAGAACATTTTATTCATAAAAGGCCCTGCAAAGTCTATATGGATGCGCGACCATGGTTCTGTGGGCCAATCCCAATTGTGTAAGGGTGCTGTGGCTGGTTGTTTTGAATGTTTTGCACAAGTTGTGCATAGTTTGACAAATTTTTCAATGTCAGCACCCATATGAGGCCACCAAAACCATGATCGAGCAAGACCTTTCATTCTTGAAGCTCCAACATGTGTATCATGCACCACTGCCAGAACTTCATCTTGTAAAGATTTTGGTATAACAACCCTTGATCCCCACAAGATACATCCATCTTCTAAGCTCAACTCTAACTTTCTAGCTATGAAAGGTCTAAGGTTTTCATGCACTTCTTGTTCAGGCCAACCATTCAAACAATATTCATAAACCTTCTTCAAGCATTCATCTTTTGCTGTCTCTAGTTTTACCTTATCCGCATTCACAAATGAATTATCAATGACAGTGAATAACATTTCAATATCTTCAGGTACATAGTTTGCATTTTTGTTTTGTTCTTTGAGAGGTAAACGACTCAGTGCGTCTGCACTATTCTCACTGCCAGGTTTGTACTGCAATTGATAATCATATGCAGCAAGGGTAATAGCCCATCTTTGTACTCTAGGTGAGGCATGCTCAGGTAAAGATTTGTGTTCACCAAACAAAGCAAGAAGAGGTTTGTGGTCTGAGACAATTGTAAACTCCCTACCAAACAAGAATTTGTGGAATTTCTTTACTCCAAAAATGATAGCTAAGCCTTCCCTATCTATTTGTGAGTAATTCTTTTCTGCCCTACTCAGTGATCTACTGGCAAAGGCAATGGGTCGTTCACCATTTTCATCATGATGAGCTAATACCGCACCAACTCCATCTGGAGAGGCATCACAGGTTAAAATCAATTTCTTTCTTGGGTCATAATGAATCAGAAAGGTGTCAGAGGACAAAATGTCTTTCGCTGTTTGAAAAGATTCATCTTGGTCTTTACCCCAGTTCCATGGCACATTTTTCTGTAGTAGCTTGTACAAGGGTGCCAGAATGTTTGATAAATTTCCTACAAACTTTCCATAGTAATTTATCATGCCAAGAAATGCTCTGAGCTGATGTGTGTTTTCCGGTTTGGGAACTTCTTTGATAGCTTTTGTTTTCTCATTTTGAGGTCTGAGACCCCCTCTGTTCAATCGATAACCCAAGAAATCGATTTCTTCTAGCATGAATTGACATTTTTCTCTGTTGATTTTCATTCCTTTATCACTGACCATCTTCAAAACTTTGTGAAGTGTTTGAAGATGCTCAGTGTCATCTTTACCTGTAATGTACAGGTTGTCAAAATATACACACACATTTGGCACTTCCTGAAAAATGCTGTCCATCACTGCTTGAAAAACACTAGCACTCGACGAAATACCGCAACATAATCGTTCATACTGATACATTCCCTTGTGGGTATTTATGGTAGTGAACTCTTTCGAATCAGCATGAAGTTCTAATTGTGTGTAGGCATGTGAGAAGTCAAGTTCAGTGAACTTTTGTCCACCTGCTAATTTGAGTGACAGATCTTCAATGCTGGGAATCGGATACCTAACCTGTTCTATCTGTTTATTGACAGTTATTTTGTAGTCACCACAGATTCTTACTGTACCATCTTTCTTGGCTACCGGAACAATCGGTGTGGCCCAATCTGAAGATTCAACTTTTTTTATTATACCATTGGTTTCTAGTCTGGTGAGCTCATTTTCTATCTTCTCTCTTAAAGCGTACGGCGGCACTCTTGCCTTGCAATATTTCGGCTTATTCTTTACTGTGATTTTTACTTTCCTATCATTTAGGACCCCATTGTCCCCAAAGGCACCTTCATTGTCACTAAGGACTTTCTCTAATGAAATTTTGGGTTGGTTTAATGTCAATGCAAAAATTGATTTCCAGTTAAGCTGAAACTTGGGTTAGCCAATTTCTTCCCAGCAAAGGAAGACCCTCACCCTCCACAACTAAGAGTGGTAAAGTAAACTTTTGCTCATTGTATTGAACCTCTACTAAGCATTCACCCACTACTGGAACAGATTCACCGGTATAAGTTTGTAATCGCTTCGATGACGAATTAAGCACAGTTCCAGAATTGTAGTCAAAGTCCTTTCTTGTGATGACAGTGAGAGCAGCACCCGTGTCAATTTGAAACGTAACCTTTTTGTTGTTTAGTATCACTGTGATAGGGGCATGGTTGGAAGAGTTTCCTTTCATTACAAATAGGTTGAAATCTGGTTCCACATCAGTTTGCTCGTCTACTTCAGCACTGACATAATGATGTCGTTGTTTGTGGTTCCGCTTGTGTTGATTGTTTCTCTGCGAATCTGGTGTCTTCGACAAACAGGCCTTGGAAATGTGACCCCGACCGGAACATTTGTAACATGTTGAGGATTTAAATTTACATTGCCTTGGGTGATGAGGGCCAAGGCACCGATGACATTTGTTGTTGTTGTTTGAAGTTTGATGATTTGTTCGAGTGTTGAAACGGCCTTGTTTTTGGCTTGGATTTGTTTTGTGTTCTACCACATTTAGATTGGTTGATGCCGAAGCTGTCAATGCTCTTGCTGCCTCTGTTGTCTGGTGAATTGACATTGCAAGCTGGACTGCTTTGTCCAGCGTAAGCCCTGGTTCAATCATAAGCTTACGTTGGATGTCTGGACTGTTTATTCCAGTCACAAACTTTTCTAGCAATCTGTCATTCAACGTGTCCCCAAATTCACAATATTCACTGTATGCACGTAACACTGCGACATACTCTGCTACCGTTTCATTTGGTTGCCTGTTTCGACCTTCAAATTTGGCACGTTGGAGGAATTTGGGTGGGGCAGGCGCGTGGTGTTGTTTTAATAAGGTACACAAATCATCAAACTCTATGGTGCTCTGCCAGAACTGCAGAAAACCGTAGATTTTATTAAAAGAACAAATCTACAGATTTAGATTGGTGAACGAAAGAAGAAGAAGATCAAACGACTTTGACGAAGGGGTGGCTGGGGCTGACAGATCCTTGAGCAGGCGAAACTGTTGTGGGCCTACTACTGTGAGCAGCACTGCTCGTTTTTTAGCATCTGCTGTCACATCATTGGCTTCTAGATAGAAGTGGAGTCTGTCTAAGTAGTCATGAATTGTTTCTTCTGCCTGATTAAACTCTTTTATTTGACCATACAAAGCCATTGTAACCTTGTTGTACTTAGCCGTCTGCTCTAACAAAGTTCCAAATTGCTCTTGTTGAAGTTATTTGAGTTTGATGGCTCTTTCTCGTCGCCAATTGTGATGGCTTTGAGGTTATTGTTGACCTAGCACGTGGATTCAAACATCAGGCAGCCATGACTTTTTCAAACTGAACTCTTTATTGTCAGAAATACATTCAATGCATTATTATAGCAAGAGGCATAACTGCATAATTAATAATTCTACAGTCAAAGAACAGTTGTCTAGGATAACAGGGATATAACTGTGGTTATTACACATCATTAATTAAAGTATACAAGAGTTACTTTATTACATGTCTAATATGAATTTGTAACAGGGAAAGTGAGAATCTTCACGAAATTTGCAGTTTATTTAAATCTTCTGTATTATTTTGTTGTTTAATTTTATTTATTAATTTTTGTTTGTAGGTAAGTGGCTCAATAGTTATTGTGATTTCTAAAAAACGAATTATATTTCATTCATTCTTTTGTTTAAAAGCGCATTATTGATTATTAGTCACATTGATTTTTGCCTTCTTTGTTCTTTTTTTTCCGCTTGCTTTATTGATACTTTTATTTACAAAAGCACACAATTGGCATGATTTGATATGGTTCTAGTTCTTCAGATACTTCATATTGTGTCACTGAGTTAATTTTTAAAAATGCATTGCACGTGGACATTAAATACGTTAAGAGTTAATTTTTTTTCTTGTAGATTGGCTTTTTATAATGAGCATAATTTTTGTTTTGTTTTTCATTCATTCATTTATTTATTCTTTCGTTCATTTTCTTGCTCATGCTTTCGTACTTTCCATTGTTCCTTCGTCCGTCCGTCCATCTACCCACCTGTCCTGCTGTCCAGCTCGTCATTCATTCGTTCCCTCCTTCCTTCATTATCTAGCTCTTTCCTTTCATTATTACTTCCTTCCGTTCCTTCTTCTTTGAATCTTTCCCTGTTCTCTCAAATGTATATCTTATCTTTTATACACAGTAATAAGAAAACTTACCCAATTTTTAACAAGACATATACCACCACTCATACAGCTCAGACTTGCCTCAAATTTGAAAGGTGCCTTCCATTTGGCTCTTAGAAGGTAATTCTTTTTCAGATTTAGAGACTTGGAAAGGCGGGGAGGTATTTTTCACTTGCGTTGTGTCGATAATTTCGCTCTCAGATCCTTTCTTTTCATATAGCGTTATCACTTCCTGCGAACAGGGAGTATAGTATTTAATCTTAAAAACAACAACAATAACGAAAATAAAAACTTAAGAAAGGGGCACAGTGAAGCAGATACGTTGTAATTACCCAGAACTGAAACTAATAAACAGATTTATCTGGGGCGGGACCAGGGACCTCAGCTAGTATGATAACAGAAATTTTTAACAAGACCTGGCGCCGCTCACATGTCACGGAATTACGCGAAAATTTGCGCATGCCTCCCTTTCGACCTGTAGGAGGTTCTTATTTATATGTGGAGACTTGAAATGGTGGGGAAGTAGTTTGTTGAGTTTGCTTTGTGTCGCTAATTTTGCCCTGCAATCCTTTCTTTTTCACGAACACATATGATGTCATGAGTAAAAAATTGGCGAAAAGAAAAAAATGTACATAGCAATGCAAGAAACAAGCAGACATGCTTCTCTGCGGAAACACAGAGCTCGCAGATAAGTGGACGCAATGATGTAATATTCTATAAATATTTCATGTCCTACATTTTTCTATTGTTCGGCTGTTTTATCTGTTCAATTTTCTATTTTGTTTTCCTTTTTTCCCCCTGAGAGATGTTTTAACCGAAATATCGTTATTTTCTATCTTCCCTTTTCTTTGCATTTTATTGTATCGTTTCGGTAGTGTTACTTACTATAGGCTTTGCTACATGTTAGGTCTATACAACTTTTTCTTTTCGCCAATATTTAATTGGCTTCGATTTAAGCCTTGCCGCGACACCCACAGCTTTTCTGTGGTTTTATAATACTACGACGTCACATGTTTCTGTGATGTGTTCTCTAATAAACGAACTGGCCAGAGTGCAGATTATCGGTCCATTTCATGACAGTCTCGAGTCGAATGCTGTCAGGATGCGCAAGGCATAATCGCGCAAGAGAAGTGCAACATAGAAAACAAAACAAACAAACAATAACGAAATGGGCAAGGTGAAGCAAATCCATTATAATCACCCGAACGGAAAGGAATGAACGAATGTACCCTCAGAACTCCTTAAACGCATTATATTAGTGGTGGCATTGTTATTATTATTATTGTTTATTATTATGCCCCACGGTAACCGGACACAGCTTTACGTCTCCTATTTTAGTAACAAATGACAAACTGTTATACCATAGATTTATTCCAACGAAGCTTGTACTCTCTACGATGTAGTTAAGTTATTGGAGTTTAAGTCTGTGATGAACCATGAACTATTACATACAATTTTCCATCTTTTGAAGTGTTTTGTACAAATTATAATATTTTATAATTATTAATGTCGTGGCATGATAATATTCATTTTAAAACGTTTCTTTGAGATTATAAAAAAAGTCAACATGCGCTTGTAGAGCCTTTCCGGTTTGCCAGCCATTGATGGTGGAAGTGGTAAGAATAGCACACCAACTAAAAACCTTTTTACGTTCTCTTTTAATCAGTATTATGCGGGGGAAGCACAGGCATCGAATAAAAGAGACTTAAGGAAATGAAAGTGGACTGTATATAAAATGTCGTTCATAATATGACTCTTTCTGTATTGATCTTTCATTCAGGCACCTCCACCGCATGGCAACACGGAGGAAGCCATTGCTGTCGTTAGCTTGAACTCGCATTGAAATGTTAGATCCAGATGTAGATTTAAGTAGATGTTCTGTTAGGCTGTCTCCTGGCACTGTTTATGATTGCTTCAATATTGGCAGTCTTTAATCAGAGGTAAATATATGCAAATACGATGTGACCATTCATCACCACCGACCTACTACTGTACTAGATCTAGATCTAGAATATCTAATCTAGATCTAGATCTAGACTAGATATCTAGATCTAGACTCTATAATGTCCCTAATATTGTAATAACGGTGCAGGCTGGAATAAGATAAGAGTGCAGGGTGGACATTTTTGTCAAAACTAATAACAGTGCAGGCTGGAATAAGCGTGCAGGGTGGAAATTCATGCAAAGATTATAGGCCCCTAATCGTTGCATAAATTTCCACCCTCTAATTCTAATAATGTTATAGAGAGCTGACTCAGAGCAATAACAAGGGTTACAAGTAGCCTAAAGCTGGACACAAACACTCATCAAATTTCTTCAATTTAATAGATCTAGATCTAAGTAAGAGTGGCTCTTGTCCTGTTTCTTTCATGTTCAAAAACTTAAATCTGAAATTTATAAAAGATTTTCCTTGTGCCAGCAGACACAAGTTCAGGTACAGGCAACTGTTCCACAATGTCCTCTGGCATGATGTTGATTTCGCAGATGCTATATCATTATCATATTGCGGTACTAGCAGATAAATGCGGTCCCGGCCCCCCGTTTGGCATTTGAGCTGCGTGTGGGCGGAATCGATTCCGTGTATCAGTGTATTCACCGCTGCTTATCGATTCGGAATACAGTATGAGTATTCGAATCCGCCCAGACGCAGGGACCGCTATTCCTTTTTGTGTTTCTCTATTAAGAGTAACAATTGCGCCTTTTCGTGGAGAGAATACTTCTCTTGTTTCTTCTCCATGTTTGTTACAACACACGACACGGCCAAGTGTCAACACAACCCGGCCAAGTGTTGCTGCATTTCTCGAAAAAAAACGATCGATATTAGGCCTACTAGGAACCGTACAACGCAAGGCCTAGACGCGCAAACGTCGCTTCGGCGAACTGCCGACGTCCTGGCTTATAGCCGAGCCAAGAGGTCGCGGGTGAGAATCTCAAGCTGCTCATTTTCGTGGGGACCATTATTCTTCTCCACACAGTGCCTAGGTGGAAGGCCAATGTAACCTTCATAGTGTTGAGCGGGACTTTAAACTCTAAAGCAAGGGCTTCAGCCTTAGCTCACCTTGGCCCAGCACTGCCACTCTATGCAGTCAGCCAAGCCCAGTTAGTGCAGGCTAGCGTACTAGTAACAGTGCGTGGTCTAAAAATAGCCTATCGATCGATAAAGCAGCGTCTCAAGTAGGCCTACTACGCTTAGTCTCTAGCCTAGTGCTGAGCTGACAGTCAGTTGTCTCATCGGTTTACAATTTTAATAAAAATATTATTTTTTTTATCGATCGATAGACCCCCGATTTTAATAAGCGTGCAGGCCCGAATAAGGTACGTGCAGGTGCGCGAATATCGCAGAAAAAATAAACGTACAGGTATGTTTATTAGGGTCCTTATAGTATAAAATTTTGGGGATAGGATTTTACTTAAGTAGACTAGATCTACATCTAGATCTAGCCTAACTAAAAGTGCACTTTACAAAAAGTTTAGCTCCTCATTTTAGCTATTCTTCTAGATATCTAGATCTAGAGGGGGGTCTAGATCTAGATCTAAAATCTAGACTAGATCTGTACCAACAGCAAAACCGTCTGTAATGATTCAAGTGCCAAATTGCTGGTGGGGTGGTGTGTGTGTGTGCCTGGCGCTGGTCCCCACAAGGACGTGACTTTAGGCCTCGGCTGTGTGTGGAGAGTTGTAGGCCTACTTGTTGTAGGTGCCTCCTGGCGAGTTAGTCCTTCATAGGTTTTGTTTTCTTATGTGGGTCAGTGCCAAAAAGCTCCAATAGAATCATGGATTCATGGACAGAGGGACTGAAAAATGTACAACACACAAGGGGGAAAAGAGACACATTCTGTGACACTTTAAGTTTAACCATCTTTGTTTTAGATTTTATAAGTTTTATGGCTGTAACTGTTCTTAATTTGGTGAAATGGGATGATTTTCACATGAAAGTGAAACGTGTCGGACATTACTATTATACTAATTTACTGTGATGACAGAAAAGTAGCAATAAAGTCACTAATATGGCAAAGAATGCACATTTCACCTGTAATTGAGTGTGAAAATCATTACTGTTAGCCAAAAAGTTTCAATGATGTATAAAAGAGTGCACTTAATGCACAAAAAATGCTGCTCTTTTGTAGTCACAGTAACGTCCGCCACAAAAGGCAAAGTTTTTACAGTGTTGTTGAGGACAGATTTTATCATGCACTACTGCTCCTATCGAGACGATTTAAATTTGCTAATTTTAGTGGTTAATTTGGATTTATAATTGCTACTATAAAAATTAGATTACTTTATTTGTTTATTTTGTGTTGGACGTTACAGGATGACAAACATTGAACAGTAATGTAGGCCTAATCCCGATTTTTAAGCAAGTATTTAATGGTTAAATACGGTTGACAATACAATGGACATGGCATTGATAGCCGCGATAATTTGGATGGGACTACAAAAATTAGATGACTTTATTTCTTTATTTTGTGTTGGACGTTACAGGATGACAAACCAGGAAAAGTAATGTAATTCCCCATTCTTAAGCAAATATTTACTTGTTAAATATACAGTGACAATACAATGGACATAATACTTCAGTTACCATTGACAGCCAAGATAATTTGAATTAAATTCCAGTAAAGTCAAGGATAATGCCATCATGATTATAGAAACTCTAGTGATGGTGGCCATTCATAGTGCCAGATTTCTCATTTTTCATCCTGTGTTCATTGCTGGGACCGGGAAAATGCATTTTTAGGGAACATGTTGCAAATAAACTTATCAGAGCAAGAATCAGACAAAAAAGAGACCAAAAAAATGTTGGTCATTACAAACAGATAGAGGAACGTGTCGGACGTTACTATTAAATATAGTGTGATGACAAAAATTTCAATTTCTCTGGAGATTTGTTGTTGCATTTCTTCATCTTGAAAACACCATCCTGTGCTCCCATATGAGAAGGACTACATACAAACTACAAAATACCTGTTTAGATGGACTGGGAAAATGAAATGACTGTATCCTTGCAATGTGGCTGGACGTTACGGTGTGACTACAAAATACATGATTTCTCAAACTTTCTTTGTGAAGCCTTTGCAGCTGAAAACTGACCAGCCAAAGGCAACAGTTCCCATTATTTGAAGGATAACATGTTATTGGAACACATGGTTAACCTGCTATTACATTGAGGTATTTCACAGTAGGCTCTTATTTTTTCATTAAAAGCGTGACACCACAAGTAACGTCCAGCCACTTTTTTTAAAACTAGCAATCATTACTTTCTAAGCCCATGCAGAAACTTTTTTGTTCAGTATTGTCATCTTGATTTATCACTCTAAACAAAACATACCTGCCAGAATCCACAGATAAAGCAAAATACCCTTTTATTTTGGTTTTTCTGAGGTCCCATACAATGTCTATTTTGAAAATGAAAAAAATCAGTCATTTTCCAAAATCAAATTCAAATTCGAAGAAAATGAGAGAAACAACTGTGATCATCTTGCTCATGCAGGTTGTTGGATCAATTTTGAATAACCATGCACAAAGAAAACACAGATCGGAGCAAAAATGACTGAAATAACACGATCACAAAAAGGCATATGTGAAAAAGAGAGCTTTTTGGCCTTGACCCATGTAGTAAACTCATGGCTGGACAATTTCCTGCTGCGAATTCCAACTAAGACTAAGAGCATGTGACTTTTCCTTTGAATGGCGAAGGACTATGAAAATTGCATGTTTATTTCAGTGAAATGAAAGGGATGTGTTCTTGATAGCACAGCTGAAACACAGATGCCATGGCCTGTGCAGCAAGAATTTGGGGAGCTAAAATAATTTTAAAAAATGAAATTGTGTGCAAGTTAATTTAGATGAAAAACAAGGAAAGAATTCTGTACATTCAAGTCACCCTAAACCTAGGCTTTTTGTATCCCTGATGAGGACAACCCTAGATCTACTAGAATCTAGATCTAGTACTACTTTCCTGTTCAAATAGAAAACAAGGAGAAAAGATTGGGATGTAACAAAAAAAAATTGTAAAAGTTCACAGCGGTTAGGACTGAGTCATTTCAAGAGCAAAAATGTGATAATCGCATCTCCCTTTTCACAGCTTTTTGTCATAAGAATTAAGATGTCCTTATTCAATGACTTGCCATTATAAGAAGATCGCAGCATGATTCTACTTTACGTTATGAGAAAGCAGACGAGTGCATAGCACAGTACCAACGATGAAACAATGATTTTCTGTTAATTGAAAACTATTATGATAATTATCGTTGCATTGTCTTTTTTTTTTTTTGCAGGTGGCACAATGCAGATTTTTGTGAAGACCCTCACGGGCAAAACCATAACCCTAGAGGTTAGTATGAGAGAAATAGGTTAGTCTGAATCTTTGAGTTCCAGATCACTTTGTTGCCCTGATTGTGTACTGTCATATCACTCTTGCATTTTGTGAGGAAAGCTCTGTGAAAAATTTGATTTAGGTAGTTGCCATGATGCAGGACTGATGGAGTCTTGTTTCTAAATTTGTCTTTGTTTTTCATGTCTTTCTTTTTCCTACCTTTTCTGCTTTTCCGAAAGTAAGCAGTCATCATTATGTTAGTGTATGGTCCCTGCCGAGAAAGTCTTAAATAAATGGAAGGAGGTCATTTTGTCAACTTCTAAGGAATACATGTCAGTAATAGTGATGATGAATGGATTATGGACATACTAAGCTTTTGGCTCTGTAAGTGTTAGCAAAAAAAAGGAAAAAAAAATCAGGTTTGGAAACTTTACCTTTATGTTAAAATTTAGGAATATCTGCTGAGCTGTGTTACATTTGCAGTTTTAAGTTTTATGTATTTCATTTGGTAAATTATTCACGTCAAGAGCTCCACTTTCTTCCTCCAAAAATGGAAAGAAATGGATAGACGTCTACAATGGACCGTTTTGTGTGGAAACTTTGAAAAGCTTAACATTTGTACATTAAATTGATTAAATGACAAAGAAGGAAGAGGTTTGTTCAGAAGTGACATGATCGCCATTATTATTACTAGCTGCCCTGGGCAAGATAAATCTTGCAAACTATCCTTGTATTATGCCGCAGTCTCACCAAGAAAACTCGTGTGCGAACGTGTCAAATTAAGTCGTGTACGTACGTGTCCACACGCACACGAGCAAAATTCGCACAAGAGCTGACACGTTCATGCACGAGCCCACGCGTGCCCACACGAATAACCTTCGCCCCCTCCCGCCAGGACTGATTTGAGGCCCAAATTGCACAATTCGCACACGAGTTGTGCTATACTCGCACGAATTGTGGAGGAGGAGAACAAGTATAAAAGCGGGAGCCAAGCGAAATAACACAAGCAGGCCCTATATATAGGGTAGTCTCACTGTACTCGTGCGTGAGTCGACACGAACGTGTGGGCTTGTGTGAACACGCACGAGTAGGCTGCCACGTACGCGTTAGCTCGTGTGCGAATTTTTCACATTCCTGAGTGGATGCGCGCGCATCAGTTTGGTGCGTGCTGACACGAACCCAGGCGAACGCCTCCTCTCGCATGTCAAGAAATCGCACACGACTTGCCGAAAAAATAAGGCTGGAGCTATTTTTCTGCAGCTAGGCACGAGTTTGACACGAGTTGGTGTGTGAGGGCCAAAAACACGTGTCAAAACACGCCTCAGCATGCACGAGTTTCATAATTATCAAAATCGCATGCGAGTTTTCTTGGTGAGACAGCAGCATTGAAAGAGTGGCACAGAACACAATTTGCAGTCACACCTTTTGATTCATGTCATAACACTTTTTTCTGTTAAACTCAGTTGTGCTCAAAATCAACAAAAGTACTAAAAATATAGCGAACTTAAAGACCTTTTAAAGTAGGCCCACATGCACTTTTATGAATCTCTATGGATATTTTTATAGAATTTAAGGCTCCGCGGTTAAATTAAAATATAGGCTAATAAAAAGCCCATCATCATTTCATGACTACATTGGAAACCTTACTTCCTTTACAATGTGATTATTAATTTTTTTGTTGTATATTTGCTTATTGGCAGGTTTCAGAAAATTAGGAGTTCAGACTTCCCTAGAAAAGCACTTCCGTCAGTCAAAACATGTGACCATGGCACATAAGCCTGGGTAGGGCAATAGAAAACGCCTCCTAAAAGTATTAAAACCGCATGGTTTGACTTTGTTGCACCCTTAATCATACTGGGAAAGGCTGCCGATTACACGGGTACGGTAAATGCGATAAAATCTATCAGTAATAGGTTTTCAATTCCCGAGTTTTTCGACCTGCCGTCAGCGCTTGCGAAAGCACCAATGCGAATTGTTTTGACAGACATTTTTAATACAAAAACTACGACAAATAGAAAGGAGTATAAAACACAGCACTTATCTGTTTTGTTTCGTGGATGCATACAGATTTTGTATCTCCTGGAAGTGAACCCAGTTGGTGTTCAACAACAAAAGAACGGAACCGGAAAGATTGCGTGCGACGGTCACGTAATTTTGACTGACATGTGCATCGCGAGATTTTCTGTTGGATTTCACACTTTTTTTTAACAAAAAACAATTATTTTTTTCTTTCATACCATTTTAAAGGTTTGTTTTATTTTTGACTGTGAAATTGGTACTAAAGATTATTTCTAAAGCAGTTTAGTTACTGTCTGAAGTAGGTCAATTTTTTGACTGACACGTTGCGCAATATTTGGCAAAATGTAACCCTTCTTATTTTCATTTCTTTTGCTTCTGGGGACTTTTTCTAGGGATTATACACACCAGCAACCATTTTTGCTGCCATTCCATACTGAAAAACAATATTACTGTGCCAAGTTGATAGATACATTGATTCTTTGTTGTCAAGGTAAATTCAGGGAACTTTTGTATGTCAAATATGTGACGCTCGCAACACAAAAAAGTAGAATAAAAACACACAAACACATAATATATGAACAAATTTATAATTTTTATTTCTTCTGATCATCTTCTATGGGCTGAAATCAAAATATTCAAGAAAAACACATTTATGAAATTATAAGACGCTGAAATCTGAACTGTCTTTGTGACCCAATTTTCTGAAACCTGCCTTTTGTGTTGTCGATGTATTGTTCCTAGTAATTCATTCAATTCTTGTGTTCTCAGGTTGAGCCTAGTGATACTATTGAGAATGTGAAAGCCAAAATTCAGGATAAAGAAGGTAAGTTCTGACATGCAATAGCCTATTGCAAAAGTTGGTATCATGAATCTTCCTGAGTCTGAGCTTTTGACTTTAAATGTGTCAGGAGCTGTTCGTATAGGAAGTACATTAAGCTGTGAGAACTTTTCCTTGTCCGAGATTTTGACCTAACATGTCCAAAGTCTCCGAGAGGAAAAGAACATTCAGTGCTTCAGGTGGAAAATAAAAAATCATTTCCATTTACTAACGGAAAAAAATTATCTCGTGCTGGATCATGGTCGCATTAGTACACAAGTCAATGAAATTCCAATGATTTTGTGAAGAGTGGTTGAGACATTCTTGTATGCGGTTTGATGGATTGTGCAGAGTTGATAGACACTTAAGATTAAATTTTAAATTTTTTATAGATGCTGGCCTACTAGTATTAAAGTTTTATTTGCCTTCTAAAATGCCTCATGCTATTGTTTTTCTTAACTAAAAGAATCACTGAATCAGTCTGTATTGACTTCAGTATCTCAATGTTAACACAGAGAAGTGTTTATCATAAACCTTTTTTAAGGTTCCCTTATAACTATAAGTTATAACTTGCCATTTTGTTTTGTAAAAATTTTTGTCACTGCATATGCTTGTAGTTTTCATTGTAGTTCAACTTTGATGCTCCTCCAGTTTAGCAAATGGCATTGTTAAAAACCATGAAAGGTCTAACATTTTAACAGGGATGTAAATCTTTCAGATTTTCTCTGATTTCAGATTTTTTCATGTTGTTGAATTTTGAGGGTAAATTCCTAGATCTAGGACTAAATCTATCCTTAATTTTAGTTATTTCAGGTTGTTTTTGTTTTCTTTATTCACTGATAATATATTTTTTCAAACAGTAACAAATCGAAACCTAAAAACTACGAATAAAAACAGTTAATTTCACAACTACATTAACCCATACCCTGCGCGCTACCCGTAAAGCCCGCTGCCCCGTCAGTGAGAATCTTATCTGGGGTCACTGACCCGTGCCGCTAGACGATGACCACATACGCTGTCCACGTGGTTCGGTTTTTATTGATCGGTATGAAAACATTCGCTGCTATGCCTTATCACGCTTGATAATGAATTAACCAGCAAAACCTTAGTCTGTCAGTCTCTAACCAATGATCTGACTTATGATTCCAAACTGTCAGCTGTAGTTTTCGTGAGAACGAAGCATGATAACTAGCCACGCCCTCCTAAGCCCTACACAAATGGTTTCATCCTGATTGACACATAGTAATAAACCAATGTGGGCATTTGGGGCAAAGATTATTTCAGAGCTTGTTTCTGATTGGTTCTTAGATACAGACAACTCCAGATGATGGTCAGCTTGTGAGGAAATGAGATAATATTGCAAATTTGTTGAGCAACAGTTCGCATGTCGATGTTACATCTTTTGAAAGTCTGGGGAGAGCCTTTGAAGGCTTAGTCTTTGTGATTCCGACCAGTGGTTCACTGGTTAACATGTCCATGTCACAATGCATTTGATTTAGAAGAGATACAGTGAACAATAACACGGTGGTTACGTCTCAAAAAGGTCAGTGACCTGATACGTGAAAATACGGCTTGCACGTGGCGCGGTCAGCTTGACCTGGGCGACTTTTGCCGCCCCGCGCAGGTTAATACTATTGTCACGACATTGGTTTGCTATCTGTACAACGAAAATTCTCTGACGGACGAGTTTCCTTCACTATCGTTAGTCCGAGAATCTCCGAGGTTTCAGAGGAAAATTCTCTGACCCACGAAAATAGCCTAAAGTGGGAAAAGAGATGCAAGGGAAGTAACTCTTATTGTTTTTTAGTTGTAAACATCATGGCGTGTTCACGAACAAGTTTGTTGAACGAGATACAGCAGTTGATGCCATTGATCTAGAGTGTAGGAACAAGTTTAGATGGGATTGGTTGTTGTTGAAAGATGACAACGGCGATTATTTTTCAGATTACTTCCGTAAGATAGACAAAGGTGGGTTTACTTGATGCTGTTATTGCAAGTGTGAGATAAGTGTGGCAGTGGTGGTGTGCGTTGTTTAAAGGACCATGCCAACCAATCTAAAGCTCACGAGTGAAACTGTCGTATTTTTCGATCTAACCAGAGTCTTCCTACTGCAATGCAGGCAGCATGCAGTAAGATTTCTGGTACTGCAGATATCAGTATCAGTAGTCAATCTATGCCTCGATTAGTTCTAGATCTAGTTCAGCTGTACCTCCCTCTATGCCTTATGGTGATGCTCCCAACTCTAGGGCAGATTTAGAGGTAGCTTCAATGCCCAAGCCAGTCTCTCAAGGATAGGGTCACTCATCACACTAAAGTTAGAAGTGAATTTTTTATGTGACTTGACAATGAAATAAGAAGTATAATCAACCAAAACTTGTAGAGGAATGAAACATCACATTTACCAAGCAAAGTAAGATATGTACCGTATCGCCATTACCACATTGCCTTTTTTTTTCTTCTGAAAGTTATTCTTGTACCACTCATTAATTGTCCAGTGTAGTCTTTTCTAGTTTATTTCTTCCTTTTTAAAGTCTCTTTATCCCTATTAATTTAACCAAATTCTGATCAGGAGAGGCCAATTTTTAAGCTGTAAATGTGTGAAAATCAATTTCGGCGGTGGGGGGGGGGGGGGGGGGCGTTCTCCATTTCAGCGTATTTTTTCAAATGTCATTTACACCCCTGTTTTAAGACAATCAACCCAATACAGTACTACATTTCTGGAACCATCAGTTTGCTTATGGGATCAAATTTTCTTATGGCCCTGGGCCACTGGGGAATGAAAGTTGCAGTGAAAAGAGCATCACTACAGTGTGCTCCAAGTTATTATGTTGTGCATGTTTATATCAAGACCAATATTTTTGTTTCTACATCAGGCATTCCCCCTGACCAGCAGCGACTGATTTTTGCTGGTAAACAATTAGAAGATGGACGCACACTGTCAGATTACAATATCCAGAAAGAGTCCACACTCCATCTGGTGCTGAGACTGCGTGGTGGTGGCAAGAAACGTAAGAAGAAGAATTACACCACCCCAAAGAAAAACAAACACAAGAAGAAGAAGGTCAAGCTTGCTGTTCTCAAATACTACAAGGTACAAACACCACTTTTTTTGTGTTTTTGTTTTTTGTTATTTATTTCCTTTACCACAAAGTCAGAAAAGGTAGAAATGTGAAAATTGCTGTGGTGATATCTTAGAACATCCTTGACCTCTGTGTAATTAATTTGACAACATTTGCATGGCTTTTGGATTTTTTTTTTTTTTTTTTTTTCTCAAGATGTACATTAGTAAGTTGCATACATTCTGGATTATTTCAAGGCTTGTGCAGGATGGTTCCAAATACCACCCAGGGGAAAATGGGAATTGAAATTTTGCCAACCAGAGGAAAATTTTTGGGAACTCGTGTCTTCTGTCAGAAGCTATGGTCACATGAAAATTCGTCTCAGATGATTTGTCCGTATAACCAATTTGGTATTTTGTGACCTTATTTTAGTCTTTGAAAGATATGGAACTGTAACTTGGATCGATGAGATGCTAAATAATGTGTTTGAAAAATTTTGGGTGTTTGGAATATTGTTCAAAGGGTTGTACCTCTGCGCTTGCCAACACAACTGATGGCCTGCTAGGACTAGGAGTGATGTAATTTTCTAGTTGTCATCTAACATCTTACTGAAATAAATTCAACTAAGCAGAAGGGTAGGAATCAGGGGGAAGCTTACCCCTGTTAGGATTTCTCAGGCTGTGTCAAAGTCAAAACACCGTTTTACATAGATGTATTGAAGTCTTACAAAATCCAGGTCATATTATACAAGAGGGTAAAATTTTTTTACTCCCATTTTCAGCACTGAAATGGGTGGGGGGTGTTCGCGGGCACATGTGCATTAAGCTTTAAAAAAAATAATAATAAAGAATCATTAGGCAGGAATATTGATGTTGGTATGTGTTGGAAGACAAGTTAAAAGGAAACTGTAGGCTGCTTTTCAGACTTCTCAGGAAAGTTAGTCAACTGACCCACTTAAAATTTGATCAAAGCTATATTATACGTCCAGCAAGAGGAAAACTCTTTATCTGTTGGGGACGGGAAAATGTGTTTGAACTTAAAATGAGTGCTTTTTGTTTTGTGTTTTTATGAACATGCAGGATTTTCAGTGTGTCATTTAAAGTCTGCGATCTTCTTTCTGTTTTTAATAACTTTAATACCCACTTTAAACAGCCAGTTTCAGTTTAAAATTCCCAAGTTTAGATTTGGGATCCATTCCAACAAAATGTAAGAGACAATTTGAGAAAGTTTCATATGTCATACTTGTTAACTTCAGTAAGTGCGGTTTAACATTAATTTAAGATGAAAGGTCATTGTCCGAAGACGTTATGGTTCCACATTTAATGGGAACATTGATTCAGGATAAAAGGTCATTTTCAGTAGATTGTTACGGTTGTGCATTTAATGCACTTACCCTGGAATATGAAAATGTCATTTTAACAGTCACCTGGTAGGAAATTATAAAGGCCAATAATGAGATTGCAATGATGACTTCTTAGGACACCCTCGAACTTGCATATGAGAATATACTGTAACTGAGCAATCTCTACCAGCATTGGCTTATGCAGTGATTGAAAAAAACCTGTTACCAAGCCATCCCACAGGTTATATAGCATTCTCTACATCCTTTCTTTAGAGGTTTGATGTGAAGTTATGCATATTTTGTCTTGTTTGATGGAAATCTCATCTGTTTACGCAGTAGGATGCCACAGAATAGCTGTGATCCCATATACTGGAGCAGATGTTAACTGAATAGTAAATGGTGGTTTGTGTCAAAATGATTTCTGGAAAGTATGGGAATTTTTCACTCATACTGATCCATTGCAACAAAATGTAAGAGACAGTTTGAGAAAGCTTTATCTTTGTTAACAAACTAGTGCTGAACTGAAATAGCTCTATCGTTAAATGGAAGAGAAAACTCTTGTATTCAGTGGCCAGTCCACTGTGATTTGCCTTGGGCCGAGTCAAGTTGCCCATGGTCCCACCGATTTCAGTTTAACCGTTGTCGACTGTAGTACATTCTGTCTGCAAAGGCAAGACAAAAATTCAAGCAGAAACTGTAACATTACAATCATATTACGTGGTGGCACATGAATGTGCCCAATGAAAAAGAAAAAATGTAAATGTAATTTTTTTTTTTTTTTTTTTTTTGAAAGACAAAGTGAGAGGCTAAGGTTTCAGGGCTCAGAACTCACGTGGACTTATTGTATAGAGTACAGGCTATAATAGCGTTGATGGCATATTTGATTTCGACATTTAGGCTGTTTTTGTTGTCATTTTTGGATGTTGTGTGATAATTTTAATCTAGAGTCATTTTTATTTTCGCTGTATTACTGTTAGATTCCCATTCCTTACAATCATAATTTTTTCATTCTTGCACTGCAAAACTGTACATTTCCAAATCATGGGTTCCCAGGGAATGGGCACCATTAAGATGAATCTGCACAAGGAAATATGAAACTAAATAGAGAAAATACCAATATTGGGTTTAACCCAGTCCTACCTACTGTAATGTGTCACGAGTGGAGTGAGTGCAATTAAGGGGATTGCTACAGAGCGGGTGTAGAGTAAAATTAACGCACGTAGACAAGTAAGTTAAGCGTGCTGTTGTGAGTAGTGGGAGGGTCTGAATGAGGCGAAAGCGCTGTATTACTATCACTGCAAGTTAGAAGGTCCTACGGAACGGACCTGTGAATAAGAGCCCATCGGGCGGACATAAGGGGAGCAGTCGAGAAGACTAGTGAGAGAGTCTTTCCAGTGATGACTGGTACGTAGAATGTTGATTGATTATTATGATTGATGTATTATATTATATTCGTCTATTACCATGATGTAAATAAGTATATGTGAGGAATGTGGAAGTCCTTGATATTGGATATAGCAATGTGCGCCACGAGCGATAGATGAAAGTGAGTTCATGGATTTGTAGCGCGAGTGAGTAGTGTGTACTCCGATGGAGGTGTGTTACCGTAAGATGTGTGGTGAGTGAAAGGTGAACTAGTGTGTGTACGCTTCATGGATTGTAAGGAGAGGTGGAGTGAATAGAAATGGTAGGGTATTATACCAATGTAATGTTATTCTTGTAGGTGTCGAGGACGGGCCGCAGAGCCACCTCGATGAGCACAGGGGATAGGCCAGCATAGGGCCGGAGGCCACACATAGGCCAGAAGTGAGGCTGTCAGTGCAGGACAGTAGAGGCACATAAAGTCGTGGCAGTCAGGCCACGGACAGGGACGTAGATATGAGCGTGAATGTGATAATGCACTATTGCCATGTTGAGGGGAGAATGTACTATTGAAATGATAATGTCTATTGAAATGATAATGTGTTATTGCCCTGCTGAGGTGCTAGGGGAATGCTAAGGTGTATGACAATAGGAAGGTGATATTGAGAGACTGCGGTGCCAGTGAATTACTAATGTGCTATTAAGACCCTGAGGGGAGAGGCTGAGGCCGAAGTGCCTTTAGGAGTAACTACCGGATTGTGGATCCGAGGGAGAGTGTGTGTGAGAATAAGGCCGTTGTGTGGCAGTTGATTTCAATAATATAATGTATGCAATTGCGCTATTATCTGTATAATTATGTTTAATAAATGTGTGAGTCTGATGGATTGTTCTGTTAAGTGTTAACTTGTTTGTTCGTGATTGTTGTCCTGTCATAACTTATTACATCTCCCAGTCTGGGATTTGTGACACTGGGGGCTCGTCCTGTTTACCTGTGGTCATTTTGACATTGTGTATTCGTTATATCTAGTTGTTTTTCTGTTGTGCTAGGAATTCGTGCTGTTGTCCTTGTTCGTGGGATGAATGGAAATTTCATGATGTATGATTTATGTATTTTGATGAATATGTATTAATGTGTACTTAAATTTCTGCAGAGTGTGTGTGCCAGCCTGAGGAGTCAAGCGGCCAGAGCTCCGATTAAGGGGAGGAGTTAAACTCAAAAATTGAAAGTTAAGTGAAAATTTTGTACCCTGGATTGAGGGCTGTCTTTTCATCTGTCTGTTTCCCTGTTTTTGTCGTAATTCATTATACGGGCGGTGGCGCGGGTTTGCTGTGGTGAGCGTAGTTTGTCCTCTTCGGGAGGTGGGCTAATCTAGGAACTTCGTTCATCACAGTGAACAGTTCTATAGGGACCTGTATTTTTGTTTAGATTGTAGCGTCGATATCTTCTCTGTTCCGCAGGAAGACGTATTCTCTTGTCCCTCTTTCTACCTATCTATAGATACGTTCTTTTTTTTCAGACTCTGTTCTTGTTCGTACCGTGTTGTGTAATCGGCGTAGTAGGTTGCATTTTTTTTTCCATTATAGTTTTTTTTTGTAGAAGCTTTGTCCTAGTCTGGTTCGTTGTCCTTGACGTCCTTGTGGTCTTTCTACTAAATTTCCTTATTCTTGTCTTTTCTATTCTTTTTATAATTAATAGTGCTATACATTTTATAGATATAGAATTGGTTGTGCTGTAAAGGTAAATTTCTGAATTGTATTTGAGACAACTAGGTATTGTTATATCTGGTGTGATCTCAGGTCTCTGGTCGTATCGTTAGTGATCATACCGACAGGTTGGTCGTCTTATAATAGATACCATAACCATAAATCTGTGAAATGGCGGAACTCCAACAACTAATGAAGTTGGGTAAGGAACTTGGCCTGGAGGGAGAAGAGCTACGCGGCTGGATTAAAGAACAGCAGGCGGATTTGCGCGATGAGCGTGCTAAGGATAGAGAGCGAGAAAAAGAGGCTCAGGAGCAGGAAAGGGAGTTAAAGTTAAAGGAGATAGAAGCCCAAGAGCGGGAGATAGAGGCTAGGGATAAGCAACAGGAGAGAGAGGCGCGAATAAGAATCGCCGAGTTGGAAATCAAAAAGAGTGCGCCAACAGAAACAGTTGAGCGGCAGGTACACAATAAGGGTGGCGTTAGGATTAAGCTCCCTACGTTCGACGACCGGAAGGACGACATAGACGCCTTCCTTTACAGGTTCGAACTGAACGCACAATTGCAATGGGGGGAAAATAAGGAATTATGGGCCACGTACCTGGCGTCTCTATTGCAGGGGCGAGCGTTAACCTACTTTAAAGAGCTACAGCGCGAAGACGTGCAAGATTACGATAAGCTGAAGGCTTTGCTGCTTCGCCGATTTGCGCGTACCGAGGAATACTTCCATGAGCAGTTTAGGCGAGCACGTGCAGATACCAGGGAGGACTTTGCTGCCTTCGTCGCGAGACTAACGGAGTATTTCGCGAACTGGGTAGACTTGGCGCATGTGGGCGCGGATTTTGCTAAACTGAAAGACTTAATGATCCGTGACCAGCTGTACGCGTCGTGCCACAAAGATCTGGTGGCTTTCCTGAAAGAGAACGAACCCGCGACGGTGCAGGAGGCGTCTAAGTTGGCGGAAGCATACCGTACGGCACATCCGTCCAAACCAGTCGCCAGGGCGTACGTCCAAGATGCTGGGTACGTCGCCGTTGTCGAAGGGTCGCCGGCAGGACTTAAGGACAGGTCGCGTCAGCGTGGTGCCTATAGCGGGCAAGCCCAGGGGCAGCGTAGGGGCTATCACCAATCACCGGCATATGGATCCGGTAAGTTTGACCGAGCAGGAGGGCTAGGTCGCGGTAATGGCCGGGGGCGAGTTGTGACCTTTGCCGATGACCGACGGCATAGGGACTTTAGTTCCGGTCGCGATGGGTCACGGGGACCCAGGCCTAGTGCAGCACAGGGAGCGGAGTGTTGGACTTGCGGACGCGTGGGTCACTTTTCACGCGAGTGTAGGGCCGCTAAGTGTTGGAACTGCGGAAGAGCAGATCACATCAGCGTGAATTGCCCTGCAGGTAGGATAGCGGCGAACGTGGACAGTAGCTCCAGTCCATGTTCCCCTAATAATTTTCATCATGCGGCTGCGTCTGTTACATCGGACAACGGAGGCGGACAGTATTCTAAGTGTCCCAGTTGTGAGAAGTTATTATCTTCCGGTGTTTTACCTTGTGGGAGAAAGATCCCCGTTATAAATTCATGTCATACAGGAGGTGGTCTTAGGGTTTATCCGGGGTTTGTTGGGGACGAACCGGTCTCGGTTTTACGAGATACAGGATCTACCGTTGTGGGAGTGCATAGGGACTGCATTCGGGATTCACAGCTTACAGGTGAGACTGTCCCGTGCATCCAATTTTCGGGGGCCATTGAGAAATTACCCATGGCAAGAATAATGATAGATACACCTTTCCTTAGCGGGGAAGTCGAAGCAGTCGTTGGTTGTTTTCCAGGCGCCCAGCTCATCATTGGGAATGTATCACGGGTAGTTTCCCCTTCCGATGAGAACGTGCAAGCATGGTCGCAATCAAAAGGTATTGACGTTTGCGCCGCGGTCGAAACACGTCGACGGGTAGCTGATAAAGATAAGATTAGACCTTTGGCGACGCCAGCGGTCAACCTAGATATCACGCCAGAGCGCTTGGCGAGATTACAAAGGGAGGACCCATCATTAAACCCATGTTTTTGGGAAGCGCGAACCGAGAAAACGAGGAAATATAAGAACGGGTCATCTTCTTTTTTTGTCCAGGCGGGCATTCTGTTCCGTAAGTATGTCACGGTGGCTTCCATTCAAAAGCAGGTCGTCGTGCCACGGTCGTTAATTGCTACAGTAATGCGTCTGGCCCATGATGTTCCATTAGCGGGTCATATGGGAAGTGCTAGAACCAAGGAGAGAGTTCTGAAAGATTTTTATTGGCCATCAATACATAGAGATGTACGGCTGTATTGTAAGACGTGCAGTGCGTGCCAAAAGACGACGCATAAGGGTCGTACACCCCAGGCTCCTCTTCAAAAGATCCCCACGGTTTCGGAAACGGTTAAAAAGGTTTCGATAGACCTTGTTGATTTAAGAGAAAGATTATCTTCAGAGCGCACTATAGCAGAAGAAGCTTCGAGTATCGCTTCAAAAAGAGCAATAGCCTATAAAGATAGAGGATCCAAACTGAGAATTTTTAAGCCAGGAGACAAGGTCCTATTGTTGTTACCTACGGACCATAATAAGTTATTGATGACATGGAAAGGTCCTTATGTTATTGAGCAAGTTATTTCGAAGGTAGATTACGCTATCCACATTGATGGATCAAGTAAGGTTTTCCATGTTGATAGGCTGCAGAGGTTTCATGAGAGACCAGAGTATCTGTATTCTCATACTGGTATTAAAGGACATACCTAATGTCGTGTCATTCTTTGACGATATAGCATGTCATACGTCGACATGGTCTGATCATATTCAGACACTAACAGTAATTTTTCAACGATTACGTCATTTTGGGTTAACTGCTAAACCCGCAAAGATGGATTTGGCATGTCCAGAGATAATATTCTTAGGACATATTGTGGGTAGAGGTGTTCAGAGACCTGAAGTAACAAAAATTGACAAATTAGTAGGGTTGCAAATCCCTAAAGCAAAGAAACAAGTCAGAAGCTTAGTGGGAATTTTAAATTATTATAGAAAGTTCATTCCAAATTTTTCCTCCTTGTCATCTTCTCTTACTGACCTTACTAAGAAGGGACAACCCGATAAGGTCCAGTGGACGTCTGAATGTCAGACATCATTTGATAATTTGGTGACAGCATTATCATCGTCACCCATTCTGATATTACCCGATTTTCGATCTAATTTTATCCTCAGAACGGATGCGTCGGACTCTGGTGTCGGCGCTTGTCTTCTACAGGAGAAGAACGAATGTCTCCATCCTGTATGTTATGTCAGTAGGAAGTTATTGCAGAGAGAAAGAAAGTATTCTGTGATAGAGCGTGAGTGTCTTGCCATTGTGTGGTCCGTCCAGAAATTAGGACGTTATCTCATGGGACGAGAATTTTGTATCCAGACAGACCACAAGCCACTGACATTTTTGTCGAAGAATCGTTCGTCCAGCCCACGCTTGTCTAGATGGGCATTGGCTTTGCAGCCGTATACCTTCGTTATTCAACCAATTCCAGGAACCAGCAGTCATATCGCCGACTACCTTAGTCGAGCCTAGGGGAAGATTTCAGGAGCTTATACATCAGAGGACAGGAACATTGACAGGATCTGTGTGAATGAGTCGACTTTAAAATATTGACATTATAAATATGATATGAAGAATGGTTGATAGGTTGATTGGGTTTTGATTCTGTATTAGGTATTGTGTTTAGTTAGCTATTTATGATGTGATACATATATGCATATTGCGGGCCATATTGATCCCCATATTTTCCCCTGATTTCGGTATTCTATATACTAGGGGAACTGCTAGGTCAGTTTTTTTTAGTGTAGGTATTGCTCACGCTCACTCGTTGACAGTCTTCTTGATGCGATTTGAAATTAATTGCATTAATTTTTTTGGGGTGGGGGATGATGTCACGAGTGGAGTGAGTGCAATTAAGGGGATTGCTACAGAGCGGGTGTAGAGTAAAATTAACGCACGTAGACAAGTAAGTTAAGCGTGCTGTTGTGAGTAGTGGGAGGGTCTGAATGAGGCGAAAGCGCTGTATTACTATCACTGCAAGTTAGAAGGTCCTACGGAACGGACCTGTGAATAAGAGCCCATCGGGCGGTCATAAGGGGAGCAGTCGAGAAGACTAGTGAGAGAGTCTTTCCAGTGATGACTGGTACGTAGAATGTTGATTGATTATTATGATTGATGTATTATATTATATTCGTCTATTACCATGATGTAAATAAGTATATGTGAGGAATGTGGAAGTCCTTGATATTGGATATAGCAATGTGCGCCACGAGCGATAGATGAAAGTGAGTTCATGGATTTGTAGCGCGAGTGAGTAGTGTGTACTCCGATGGAGGTGTGTTACCGTAAGATGTGTGGTGAGTGAAAGGTGAACTAGTGTGTGTACGCTTCATGGATTGTAAGGAGAGGTGGAGTGAATAGAAATGGTAGGGTATTATACCAATGTAATGTTATTCTTGTAGGTGTCGAGGACGGGCCGCAGAGCCACCTCGATGAGCACAGGGGATAGGCCAGCATAGGGCCGGAGGCCACACATAGGCCAGAAGTGAGGCTGTCAGTGCAGGACAGTAGAGGCACATAAAGTCGTGGCAGTCAGGCCACGGACAGGGACGTAGATATGAGCGTGAATGTGATAATGCACTATTGCCATGTTGAGGGGAGAATGTACTATTGAAATGATAATGTCTATTGAAATGATAATGTGTTATTGCCCTGCTGAGGTGCTAGGGGAATGCTAAGGTGTATGACAATAGGAAGGTGATATTGAGAGACTGCGGTGCCAGTGAATTACTAATGTGCTATTAAGACCCTGAGGGGAGAGGCTGAGGCCGAAGTGCCTTTAGGAGTAACTACCGGATTGTGGATCCGAGGGAGAGTGTGTGTGAGAATGAGGCCGTTGTGCGGCAGTTGATTTCAATAATATAATGTATGTAATTGCGCTATTATCTGTATAATTATGTTTAATAAATGTGTGAGTCTGATGGATTCGTGATTGTTGTCCTGTCATAACTTATTACATCTCCCAGTCTGGGATTTGTGACATAATGCACCTGAGTGCATTGGCAGCGTGATTTAGAGCTACAGTCATGTTAAAAATGAGATGTCCGCTGTTCGGTTAGAAGAAAACTAGATGGTCAAGCTTGCGAACTTTTTTTTTTTTTCCTGAAGTGTTGAAATCACCGATCATCTACATTTTTGTGCCATTTTGGTTGAAAATGGATAATTATGCGCACAATTTTATATTTATTTTTTTAAATATCAGTTGTCGAGGAATTAGAGTTATTTGCTTTTGCTTAGGCACCTGGGCAGGAAAAATGGGAGGTTCTTTTGGCATTGGGCTGCTATTTTTTGTGCCAGCTTTATGCAGGAAAGGATTAAACCGAACAAAAGGCTGTGGAAATAGGGTTTTTGGAAGTGAAAAAAAAAAGTGAAGTAAATGCAATCAAAATCAGTTTATTTTCTAGTGCTTTGCAGACTTACCTTAGGAAATTAAGAAAGCCACTACTGAGGTTGCAATGATGACTTCTTAGGACACCCTCGACCTTATATAATGAGAATATAATGTAACTGAGCAATCTCCACTGGCATTGGCTTATACAGTGATTGAAAACCTGTTACCAAGTCATCCCACAGCTTGTATAGCATTCTCTGCATCCTTTCTTTAGAGGTTTGATGTGAAGTTGTGCATATTTTGTCTCGTTTGATGGAAATCTCGTCTGTTAAAAAGAAGTGGAAAACAGGGAAGAAGTTGTATATCATGGTTACAGTAGGATGCTACGGAATAGATGTGATCTCATATACTGTAGCGGATGTTAACTGAAAAGTAAATGGTGGTTTGTGTCAAAATGATTTCTGGAAAGTATGGGAATTTTTCACTCGTACTGATCCATTGCAACAAAATGTAAGAGACAATTTGAAAAAAGCTTCCCTCTTTATCTTTGTTAACAAACTAGCACTCACCCGAAATAGCTCTATTGTTAAATGGAAGAGAAAAGTCTTGTATTCAGTGGCCAGTCCACTGTGATTTGCCTTGGGCCGAGTCAATTGCCCGTGGTCCCGCCGATTTCAGTTTAACCGTTGTCAACTGTAGTACATTCTTTTTGCAAAGGCAAGACAAAAATTCAAGCAGAAACTGTAACATTACAATCATATTACGTGGTGGCACATGAATGTGCCCAATAAAAAAAAAAAAAATTTGGAATGTGGCTCAGAAGTCACATGGACTTAGTGTATTAGAGTAAAGGCTACAATAGCATTGATGGCGTAATTGATTTCAAAATTTAGGCTGTTTTTGTTGTCGTTTTTGGATGTTGGTGTGACAATTTTGAATCTGGGGTCATTTTTATTTTCGTTGTACTGTTAGAATCCCATTCTTTACCATCATAAATTTTTCATTCTTGCACTGCAAAACTGCAGATTTCCAAATCATATGTTCTCAGGGAATGGGCACCATTAAGATGAGTCTGCACAAGAAAATATGAAACTAAATAGAGAAAATACCACAATGGGTTTAACCCAATCCTACCCAATGCACCCGAGTGCATTGGCAGCATGATTTAAAGCTGCAGTCATGTTAAACGAGATGTTCGATCTTCAGTTAGAAAACAACTAAATGGTCTAGCTTGCGAACTTTTTTTTTTTTTTCAGTGAAGTGTTGAAGTCACTGAACATCTACATTTTGGTTGAAATTGGATAATTATGTGCACAATTTTTTATTAAAAAAAAAATATCACTATCAGTGGTCGAAAAATTAGTTATTTTCCTTTGTAAAGGCATCTGGGCAGGGAAAATGGGAGGCTGGGCATTGGGCTGCTATTTATTGCGCCAGCTTTACACAGGAAAGGATTAAAAGGCTGTAGAAATAGGGTTTTTGGAAGTGAAAAAAAGAGTGAGGTAAATGCAGTCAAATTGATTTTATTTTCTAGTGCTTTGCAGACTTACCTTAGGAAATTAAGAAAGCCACCACTGAGGTTGCAATGATGACTTCTTAGGACACCCTCGAAACTGAATAATGAGAATAAACTGTAACTGAGCAACCTCAATTGGCATGGCTTATTTGGTGATTGAAAAAGCTGTTTGTTGCCTAGCCATTCCACAGCCCTATATACACCTGGAATTGTGAAATACACTTTGAATTCAAACACTCAGCTGATAAGATCCAGATTATGGTTGTTATTGATGGGATGGTGTATAAAGAACAATTTGGGCTCGAGGATTTTTCAGCAATCTTAAATACATGCAGCAGAAAAATTGAATTTCAGACTTCATGTAATTAATAAATATGCTGCATGGAATGTGTGCATTGTTACAATTCAGATATCTGCAAAACTAAAGTGCGAGATGAACTTTACAATTAGTAAAATCAAGCGTCTCTGCTGTAATCTCCATGTAAAATGCATATGTTGTTGTTTTTTTTTTTTGACAGGTTGACGAGAATGGTAAAATCACGCGTCTTCGTCGTGAGTGCCCAAACAAGTATTGTGGAGCAGGAGTCTTCATGGCTTCTCATTATGACAGACAGTACTGCGGGAAATGCTGTTTAACTTATGTCTTTAACAAGCCTGATGAAGAGGCAGAATCCTAGAAAGGGTTTCATAAAAAAATAAAATGTATTGTTAATGCAAGAGAACTGTTGTGGACTTCTTCTTTCAGACTCATTGAGTTGGCCATGAATGTTTTGCAATTTATGGTTCATTGAAGATTAAGGTGTCCCGCTAGAGATCATGCCCTGGCAGTGACATCCACAACCCAAAATCCTCACGTCCCACATTTTCTGTTTTGCAATTTACAACAGACATTGTAGGACACAAGGCTTTGAAGATCATTTGAGTTTCTAACAACTGAATGAGAAAACGAAACTATCACAATTTATTGAAGTAGCCAGGAAATGATTTGATGAAGAAATACAAAGCAGAAAAAAAGACAAAAAGTGGAATTTTCCCACAGGCAAATTACATGTGTTAACAGTTTGGATTGAATCATTTCAGATTGGTTTTTGTTTCAGCGTTTTCAAGGTAATTAATAATTACTATAATAGTTTCTCTGCTGCAGACTGATTTGTATTTCTTCATTTACTAAAGTGCTTGCTATGAAAACCTAAGTGAAAAATCAAAGATGGACCACTAGTTTACACAATAAAGCAACATAATCGAATCATGGAATAATGCTAATACTTTATTTTCAAAATTCATCATATTTTATATTTATCATACAAGTTGGGGTGCTCTTTATGGTTATCAAACAAAACTGCTACTTGAGCATTTTTCTATACTTTTGTCATAAAATTCCTTTCTCCAATAGTCAAGTCACCTTGTAATACAACTACATGTATAATGCTTATTAAATTTGGCTGCTCATGGCTACCCCTGACATACACGAAAATACTTAATTACTGTGTAAGTATATGAAGAAATTGCTGCTTGATCTAGATGTAAGAACTGGAGGAGCATATCACAGGTAAATAAAAACTTATATATCAAGATTGCAGTTGAATGCTGTCTTGTAATATAATGTGTGTGAAACAGTGACAATGCATTAGGCAATTGAAGAAAAGCTTAAATAATACATGTATAATACAGTTTATGCATACAAAACAAAATATCACAAGGAATGGAAGGCTTCAAGTAAAGAAACTACTACAAAAATAATGCAGCAGTATAACTGTGAACATAGCAATTTTATACAGGCTGTTCAGGAAAGATGGAAATATGTTGGATTTTTCGTGTATGGTACGTTACTTGGAAAGTTTGGATAAGAACACATGTATATGCAGTCAGAAAAATGGAATTTAATGGAGAGAAAAAAATTGTGCATTAAGTAGGCCTTGTCATGCCAGGCCGGAAAAGTGTCTGGAAATCAAGAATAATAAACTTATTTGGACTGGCGCTTCCTTCTTCCAACTTTATGATTTCAAGTAATGTTTTGAGCAGATTAAAACTGTTCTAACTACATGCACATAGTATCACTAATGAATTTGTAAAAGATAAAAGACAAACGCATCTTCAAATAAAACAAATAGGCTACAGAAGATGGAAAACAGATGCTGCTTCACCACTAAAATATTGGTTCTTTGATTTAGGGTTATTAGTATTTTGCTTTTAGTTTTATAAGCATTTAAAACTATAGTGAAACAGGTGGGATTTTTAAAATCCTGGTTAGATTTTTCGGCAGTAAATTTTCCTCGACACCCTGATACAAGCATAATATGATAATCTATCTCACACCTAATTAAGACTTCCTGCAATTGTACATATATATGTCTGTTTCACCAGAAAAATTAACATCCTAAAAATCTTTTCACATAGGGCCTATTTTTTTTTTTTTTTGAAGAAATGGCTGGAAATGAAATTTTATTTCTTGTACAATGTGAACATTCATAAATATTCAAAACATGATTTAGTTGGTCCTTAGAGAATAGACAACAAAACATGAAAGACTTCTTGCTGTCATTTTATATTGGTAAAATTGTGCTAATACTACATAAATAACTAATATTAGAAATACTGCATCAACAGGAATTTAATCTACAATTGACCTCCTATCACCTTTTCAAATTCTATATGGTGGCACACAAAATGGTCAAATGTGTATCATGCACCTAAAATAGTGTCAAATGCTGAACATTTACTACTCTTGAGATGATACATTCAAATATAATATCTACAATATACATTGATGTGAATTTCCATTAAAAAAAAAAAAACATTTATAAAGAGGAATACTGCATATATATTATTATGCAAGTAGCACTGAAGATTTCATGTAAACGATTTTTGAAAAGTTAACGTGCTAAAATTACAACATTCATCTTGCATTCATTTGTCAATGATTTTGATAAGAAGTTTCTTGTAGTCACCACTTGTGTCATTGTCTACATCCTCCTTTAGAGGTTTGCCGTAAAGCTGTGCATATCTTGTCTTGATTACTGGAAGATCCACCTGTCAATAAAAATTGGTCAGCAAATTATACCAAAAACTGTGTAATCAAGCTTTCCACAGTAAATTGCATGCCACAAATAAATGCAAGCTGAAAGAGTAAGATGTATACTGATAATTCTTTTTAGCGAATTGCCTACCTGGTAAGACTATTTCATGGACTTAAGTACATGTACATGGATGCATGTGATTACACGGTGTATTATTCTTTTGACATTGCAACAGCAGAAGCAAAACAAAAACTAGCTCAGAAAAAAAAAAATAAAAGTCAGATTACTTGTCATGAATGGGCAAAGCCAATAAATTATTTTCTACTTTTAAAAGCTCATCTTCACTGATAAAAGGAAAGCCTTAAGTAGGTGGAATTTTTAAGTTCCAAAGAGTTCAGCAGTGTTGTGAAATCTCTTAACGCCGAGCTACAGCACTTTGAAACTGATAACTATCGGACACTGGAGAACAGCTGTAGTTGCATGTTTTGTTTTGTGACAGAAAATATTTTCTTACCTCTGAGCGAGAAACAATGATACTGATCAGTAGAGTATCATTTGTGCCAATGCCTTTCATAGCAGCATTGGTGCATTGTGTGTAGAATGTAGTTTCATCCTCAAGAACTTGTGCTACAAAGCAAGAAATTTATTTACTCAGTATTGTACATATAATAGTATACAAAACTGTGTCATCTATGTTATGTATAACACATCGTGACAATTCTATTTCATTTCTAGACTACAGTGACTTTAGTCAGTAGCATACACCAGCTACAATGTACGTGCATGACGAAAAAAATTAAACACAGTGCATAAAAAAAAAAACCCACCAAAATAGTACATGAACACAGAACAGTGTATTCATCACTTCATCGTCTTGGATACAAACTACATGTAATAAAATTTAAAATATCGGCCCCCTCCCCCACCAGAAAACAGAAGAGGATCACATACATGTACAATATTCTAGCGAAATACCATAGCATAAATAAAAAAAGAAAAAAACAAATCAAAATTACACTGCCTTCAAACCATCTACACGTACATGTATCTCAGTTTATCAACATTTAATCATTTTGTGTCCCTCCCAGTGTACACTTATGCAGTATTTGTCAAATAAATGAAATATCAACATGAAGTGCCATTACACTAAACATTAATTCCAAAGGACTGAAATGAAGCACGGAAATGTAATACTTGTACAAAAAGTCGTAGCAGTAATATATACGTGTACTAATCTACTATAGTAAATGTATTAATTAATACAGGCACATGTACATGATGTAAATGTAATTAGATCTATATAGTAATACATGTAATACTTGTTGCCGTGAACTTTGCCCCTCCACTGAGTAAGTCGTGGCTTTTCACATTATACATTATTAAATGTACACATATAATATACAAGGTGTACATTGTATTTCATAGGCCCTAACAACAGTACAAACTACACTGTGTATTGAACCTCATGCTATCAGTATACATGTAGTTCATGATAACATAAGTCTGTTCAAAATAAAGTAGTAAACAATTACATTATTAAAATATTATTGTACTCAAGATTGTTGAAAATGATCAGTAATAAAAAGTTTGCGACAAAACTGAAGCAATATTTTATGGATAAATTTTATTTCTTCGGCAAATTAGACAACAAAATTTAGCCTGAAAAATGGCAGAATTCTCCGGTGACAGCGTTATGTACATGTACTTTTGTGTGTACAAATATCAATATCTTATTTGCCAAGCCCCTCGAGTTCACAATTGATAGTTATTTTATCTTTATCTTCCCTGATGCCTGAAGTATTTGTTGACTCCTTTTCATTTTTAACTCTTTCAGGATGTACATATCCCCGATTTATCGGTGCTAGTGAAAAATGCATTTGGACGTATTGCCGATTTATATTGTATTCTACATTCAATTCTCTTTTCCTTGATGTGTAACATTTTACTTTACTATCAATACTTTTTTTCCTGTAAGCATTTTTCTGAATCGTGCAGTTTTTTTCCCGAAAAAATTAATTTCGTCCCGTCTTGACCGAAGCCCCTAAAACTGACGTCCCTAAAGAGTTATCACGGAAACTGTTCTAGACTTACTGGGTAATTTTACACACCTACATGTATGATGAAGTGTTTGAAAGTCACAGAAAAATTGCCCTATGTACTATGCTTACAGTACACAACACACATGTGGTCAACACAAAAGTGCATTACACAGACAACCTTGAATTAATAACCAGTAAAGCAAAAGAAGCATGTGCTTAGGGCTCCAAAGGCTGGGGAGGGGTACCATAAAGTTTCCTGCCTTACATGAACCTAACCCATGTGCATAATGCCCTGACCTCTTTAACTGCCACATTTCACTTCAGTCAGTTTTTCTGTTTAGCATCCTAAAGTGTCACAGTTGATTTTATTCTGCATTGCACAACAAATTTAAAAAAAAAAATTGTCTGTGTAGGTTCAGTGTTTTGGTCATTTTCGGTTTCAGTTTTGCCATAAATTTATGAAAAAATACATTACAAACTGTCAAAGTCTAGAAAGATCACCTTAACAGCAGGAAGAAAATATGGATTAAATAAATGAGAAGTCCAGTCGGAGACAGATGGTCTAACCACAATTTTTTTTTTATGTAGCCATTATGTTCCATGGTAAGTCATTTTAATTCTATGATGTGTATGACTATGAATGATGATGGTCCTCTTTTGTTTCCACCAAACAAAAGTTTCCAAGTTTGGAGGTTTGTGCCTGAGACCATTTGACATATGGTCTGACATTCTCAGGGAACATTATTTTGCTCTTTTCACCCCACAAAATCTGACTTAAAAAAGCAAAGCTCACCTATGGTCATGTATGCGCTCTCAGTATCACCTGATCCTGCTTTTTTGATGGACCCTGTTATGCTTTCATTGAACATCTGCAGAGAAAATTAAAACAAACAATGGTTCTCATGTTATGCTTTCATTGAACATCTGCAGAGAAAATTAAAACAAACAATGGTTCTCATGACATATATAGCTCGATTTACCAGCTAAACGTAAGTGTAGGCAAGTACAATAAAAAAAACAACAACATAATTCGTACAGTGTCCAGTTTAACTGTTATTCATAAGTCTTCAGACAAATTTTATGGTGATTAAATAATAACCGAACTTCAATAAATGTTACTAGTTACCAACATACAATGTATTACAATTGTTTGCGAACATTTATTATTCATATCCCAGTATAAATTACCCTGATATGGGAATGGCTATTGCAATAAAAGCAGATGTACCTTACAGTGGAACCCGCGAGAAGTCAACTCGCTTGAAGTAAATTCCCGGTTAAAGTCAACTCTTCTTCTTGGTCCCGTTTTTTCCCTTATTATTTCTTTGTATTTCGTTTCAGATGATGTCAACAGCGTCGGTACCGCAGTTCGCTTAAAATCAACACCATCAACCAACTCGGGTTGGCTGACCACATACTTTTTCCCCTGCAGCAGCCTACTACTAGTACTACATACTAAGCCACTACATGCACTGCTGGTCAGACCTAGTGTGCCGCTGCAGGTAGTGAGAGGCAGAGGGTGTGTGTATTGTACCGTGTAAAGTGTGTAGGCTACAGTACTAACAAAGACATTCTATACACGAGGTCTCTGGTAATAACACGTGCCGCAAACTTTGCTTCGCGCGCGTTGTGAGCTACGGATGGTTCGCCCGCCCGCCCCGCATTAGGTCAACTTCCCCACGCCCAAAATCGTCCCATTCACTCGACTGCGCTTACAGTGAGAAGACGCTATTCAAAATTCAACCAAACTCGCCTTTTATAAGACAGCAGGCCTGCCTGAACAAAATGTCTAACTCTAAGAAGTACAACGTTCTAAATTTGGACACGAAGCTGTAACTTCTCAAAGACAATTATCTGTCACCAACGGGTTATCTCCGATGTCCTTTGACAAGGGACATAACTCAATGAATACACAATACAAAATTTGTACCTCAGAGATCATATCCCCTGAATACGGTTAATGTCAACCTCGGTTAAAATCAACACTTTTTTTTGGTCCCAAGGTGTCGACTTTAAGCAAGTTCCACTGTATATTGTGAGGCATTAGTTTTTACTTTTTTAGAATGTAGTGGGCATCACTGCTTCCTGACATTCTTTTCAGTTATTGAAAATTAACATTAATGTATATGGTCATTTTCGGTGTCTTTATTTTTACCTGTTTGTGAGCTGCAACAGTAGCAGCAACCTGGTCTCTGCTGTTAGAAGTGAATATCTGTTTGAGGACCACTGCAGATGGTGTCTGATGAAAGAATATAAGGAAGTACAAATGTAAAAGAAATTTGGATTATCAAAGTTCGATGGCTACATCGATGTATACTGATGTACAGTTGACATTGCTTAGCATGACATCTGGAGGGCATACATGTAATAATTATCGTCACACAATCCGTCAAATCATGCTAAGATTTATTGAGTTACCTCCCTCAGATAAACTATGACTGTTTTTTAACTCATTCCCTACCGCGAGCCGCATTTTGCGGCTCAGGATTCTCACCCGCCAGGACCGTGAAATACGGTGCCTGTCTAATCCAATATTTGCAAACCACTATTTCTATCAATCTTTCCTATCTTTTGAAATTGAAGAGTGACTTCCTGTTCCTTGTTTGAAAGCGTTAGTCAGGCTTTAGCGCGAAAGAAAGGCATACGAACGACCATTTTTGAGCAGCATTTACTTCCAAGTTTGTAAGTTCAGTAAAATGGAGCCAGGGCCATCAGGGGAACGCCCACCCAAGTGTTATTGTGCTAAGAAAGCTATGGGAATGCTGGATTCGTGGATAAATGGCACTGAGGACGATGTAGACGAACCATCAGTGTTATCTGAGTCAGATACAGACGGTGGTGAAAGCAGTGGTGACGAGTATAACTCAAGTAGTAGTGAGGAGAGTGATGATAATCTGGAAAATGGGCGTGGCACTCAGCAACAGTGTGCTGGTAAGGGGAAAGGCCCTATGAATAGACCTGGAACTGGAGGAAAAAGAACAGCAGGGGCTGCCAGTACTAGTACAACAACTACTACCAACACTGGCAACAGAGGTCTAGATCTAGATCTACTGAAGTGGAAAAACGTGAATACTGGAGAGACCACAAACCAGTTTCGTTTTGTCCGTGAGGGAAACAATGGCATCACCAGTGATCGCATAACTGCGCAATCTTCCCAACTGGACTGCTACTTGGAATTATTCAATGATGATATTGTGGATATCCTGATAGCCAATATAAATGCCTACGCCAGGAAGCTTGTCATTGAAAAGAAAAACCAGAGGAGGCATTCAGTCTTCAACAAATGGGAAGACATCACAAGGCCAGAGCTTTTCAAATTTCTGGCTATCTTGATAGCAATGGGCCTATACCCTCGAGACTCTGTGAAGAGTTACTGGTCAGTAAAAGATCTACACCTTTACACCCCATGGTACGGTCAGATGATGAACAGGACACGGTTCGAAGTAATCTATCATACGGTCCTGCACGCTGGTGGGGAAAATGCAGAAGCACAGGACAAAATTGAGCCCTTCCTCGAAAGTCTGATGGCCTCTTTTCAAGGAGCTTTTTACCCTGGCCGCAACCTTTCAATTGATGAAATGGTTATTGGGTATAAAGGCAGGTGGAAGAACAAACAATTCAACGCCACAAAACCATCGAAATACCACATCAAAACATTTGGCTTGTGTGACAGTGTAACTGGTTATGTTCTGAACCTGTTCACCTACTACGGGGCTCAGACTGCCTATCATCCAGACCTCGACCCACAGTGCACGCAGGCGGAGAAAGTTTTCAGTAAATTGATCACTCCACTTGCCAAAGGCCATCACATTTTTGGAGACAGGTTTTATACGTCTCTGCCCTTGCTCGAGTTCCTGTCCATGAAGAGTCACCACTATACCGGCACAGTTGACATACGACGGAAACATCTACCTGAAGACCTCAAAACCTTATCTCTGAAGCACCAAGAAATGAAGTGGTACATGAGCAATAACGAGAAGTATCTTGCAGTAGCATTCCGTGACAAAAAAGCCAAGAAGTTTTGTGCGGTTATCACAAGCAAAGGGGCAGTGGAAACCACAACAATTGAGAATCGAAGGGGAGATATCATCAAGCCATCACCAATCAACCTATATAACCAAAATATGAACGGCTGTGACAGGGCAGACCAGATGGTCCAATATTATGGCTGCCATAAAAGAAAAAGCCACAAGTGGTGGAAAAAGATATTTCACTGGTTGCTTGAACTTGTTCAAATCAATGCAAACATTCTATTTCGTTTGCTGCTAGCCTGATTGCCTTCAAGTCGGAGTTGATTCGCCAGCTGACAAAAGCTGCGGTTATAATGGATACCCCGCCACCTCATATTCCAACAGCTGTCCAAAATCCTGCACCGATGGTCACAGATAACCCTGTCGTCCGCATTGTGCCGGCATATCATTTTCCGTCATCAGCAGGGAAAGATCGTAACTGTCAGGTATGCAGCAAGCCAGGGTCTCGCAAGAGAACAAGGAATACTTGCGCAGTATGTCCTGGGAAGCCTTTTCTGTGTAAGGAACCATGTTTCAGACTTTGGCATACACGGGTGGACTATAAACAGTAGGGCTCATGACAAGTGGAGGGACCCAGCAATTTTTTAGCATTTTTTTCAGTTTTACTACATTTTTTTTCTTGTGGTGTAATTTTTTTATTTTTCATCGTATTTATTTGAAATTTTCATGACCTAAAGACAATTGGATTATAAGTGACCTGTGAAAATTTCATGCATATTGGATTAGCAGTCTTTGAGATCTTCAAACAGTAAGTTGAAAATTTATGTGTTGTATTATGAAAATTACATAATGCACTTTCTGTTTTGACAACCTAATCTTTGTCTGTTCATTTCAAAATAACTTTTGACTAACATTGCATGCAAGATGTATTATTTCTCTTCATTTTGATACATAACACTTTGGGGTTTGGTGTCAAAACATACGAGCTACACTAAATTTTGTGGCATCAACTGAGGTGAAAAATAAGGTCAGTGAAAATGGGCTGGTCAGAATGAGGAAAATGGCCCAGTAGGGAATGAGTTAAGGGGGGGGAGGGGGGTATGTTTTTGTGTGTAAGGCTAGGTGTATTAGGGTATGTGATGGATTACTGTTTAAAAATTTTTATTTGTTCAAAGTGATGGTATAGTATATGAAACACTTTAAAACAGAATGCTCTGTTTCAATTATAACCAATATGGGCAAAAATACATTACTAGATCCATCTAAACGAAAATTGAGAGTCAACTTAAAGATGCAAACCCAAAGAGACACTATAATCCCCCAGTATTGCTAGATCCAGACCTCCCAACTACATGTTGCACTAACAGGATATGGGGAGATTTTAACATAAGTGGAGAGGTTACCGCAACATTTTAGAAACTCAACAGATAAACACACATGTGCACACACAAAAATGCCATAGCTGTATGGAAGAAAAAAATGCACCGCATCTATAACACCCCCCCCCCCCCCTCCCCTTTCAGTGCTGAAAATGAAGATATGAGATCCCTGATTTTGCAAGACCCGGGTAGGTGTATATAAAACATTTTCGACTGTGCTGGAGAAAACCTAAAGACAATTTTTATGTTAATCCTGAAACTGCCTGGTCAGCCCAAACCAGCATTTCAATGTGATAATCAGAAAGTTAAGTTTATGGACTCCTGACACCTATTATAGACAAGTCTCCCTCCCTTCTTCACCCTCCCAGTGGTCACACTCATATATCATGTAGCGATGAGCTTAACGTAACATTGCCAGTCTACGGTGACCAAGAGAGTACAGTATTTGACACATTTGTGCACTTGCTGGCACAGACTGCCTTTACTCCATGTCCCGTGAACATGACTGAATCTCTACTGTGTAGTTTAAAAAAAAAATTATGACTACTGATGCGTTTTACCGCAACGTGGTTAACCCATATGCTCGTTCTCACTATCGTAACCTCCGCCCCCAATGCCTGGCCCAAGTAAAATCAGTGGCCATATAAATATGCATTTTGATCACATCTGATGCATCATTTACTATATATATTATACTGCATTATCGGTATACATGGCAATGATAATGAGCTCCCTAGGTGCTTGGAATCAGTGATGCCGGCTGAATAAAATTTGTAAAATCCTACACTCCTGAACAAAGTGACCACAGCTAGTCATAGTACAAGGTGTAAGCAAGGATAGGCAAACACAGTTCAATGGCAGATATGCGCTACAGCTAAACAGCAATTACGAAAGATGACAGCATGCATATGAAAATGACATGAATTAGGAAAATCAAGCTAAGAATTTTTTCCTCTATCATGTATCAGTCTTCAAAATGCGATTGCACAAAGAGTAAAAATGGATTCCATGATGTCAAGCTAAGGTTGTTTTTTTTTTTCCTTAGAAAAGAGGCATTGGAAAAGGGACAAAAGAGAAACATCGAGGAAAAAAAAATCACGTGAGTGACTTCATGGTCAGTGGAGTCGACTATATACATCAGTTCTTGCCTTTACAAAAAGTATGATGATGCTCATCATTGAAGATACCATTGCGGGACACTCATTTGGGCTATGATTTTGATTTGAAATGATTTAATCCCTAGATTAAGAGAGAAAAATGTTGTAGAAAGTTAATCAGATTTGCAATATCACTGTTCAAAAGGAAAATTCTAAGAATAATATGAGCATTCTTTGCAATGTTTACAGTTGACTCCATATAACATGAAGCCACTTTACATGATCTTCCTTTTGTGCGATGTTTTTCTTTTATCCTTTTCCCAATGCCTCATTTCCAAGGGAAAAAAATGCTTAGCATGACATCTTTAAATCTGTCTTTACTCTTTGTGCGATCTCATTTTCAAGACCTATAGGAGAAAAAAAATGCTTAGCATAATTTTCCTAATCCGTGTCATGGTCAAATGCACTTCGTCATCTTTCAAGTTTCATAATTGCTGTTTCGCTACAGCTTGTACGGTCATACCTACCATTGTTCTGTGTCTGCCTCGCCATGCTTACACCTGTTACGTCACCTACCCAGCGTGCACCCGTGGCACCATGTGTACGACTGGATGTGGTCGCTTTGTCCATAGTGTAGGATTTTACAAATTTTACTCTGCTGGCATCACCGATTCCTAGCACTCATGCGAGTTCAAATATATTGCCATGTGTTATTCATCAAGTGGATCAATAATGCAATATAATAGTAAATGCTGCATCAGATGTTGCACAATGCACAGGGCCACTGATTTTACACGGGTCGGGCATTGAGAGCGGAGGTTACCATAAGGAGAAAGAGCAAACAGGTTACCCACATGGAGGTACCGTAACCCACGTGGCCACAATCATTTTCACAGGACACGGAGCAAAGACAGTCGGCGTCAGCAAGTCCACTAAGGTGTCAAATACCATGCTTACTCGGTCACCACAGATGGGCGATGTTTATTGTGTTAGTTTTAGGCTCAGTGCTACATGATGCAAGTGTGACCGGGGGGGGGGGGGGGGGGGGGGTGAAGAAGAGAGGGAGACTTGTCTATAATAGGTGTTTGGCATACATTTATGCAACTTTCTGATCATGACATTGAAATGCCAGATTGGGCTGATTAGACTGCTTAAGAATTAACGTGAAAATTAACTTTAGGTTTACTTCAGCTGCCAAAACTGTTTTACATACACCTACCCAGGTCTTACAAAGTCAAGGGTCGCATTATACACGAGAGTAGCATTTTTACCCTGATGTAGATGGGAGGTCTGGATCCAGCACTACATGTATAGTGTCTCTCTGGGTTTGATGTCTTTATGTTGACTTTCAATTTTCATTGAGATGGATCTAGTAATGTATTATTGCCCTTATTGGTTATAATGAAACAGAGCATTTTCTTTTAAAATGTATCATATACAGTACAATCCTAATATCTCGACATCAGTGGGACCTTCTGAGACTTGTGTCGAGTAAAGAGAAAGCCGAAATAGCAGATTAGTGGTGGAAGAGAAAAAAGAAAGGGGGGGTCAAACATCACCATAATTGGAAGTGTCCAATAAATAATGCAATTATGTCCCCTTTTCTTTTAATTATTGTCATACTGTCCCCCGTTCCTCCAATATCACTGTTGTGCCGGAGCAGTTGCGTGGCAAAGATTTGTCGATATCGGCGAAATGCTGTAGCAATCATATGCACAGTGCTTTAATTATTTTTTTTTAACCTCGACCTGACTGTTTTTTCAGAAGAAGTGATGATACCGATACACACACAGTACAGCAGTTAACCAAGAGATTTAGGTCAAGGCCTATTATCAACGACGCACAAATGTTTTGTGGGGGGAAAAAAACAACTCAGTCTGTAGTACTCTGTAGGCCTACTTTTACTGCCATGCGCGTATGCATGGCACTCCACACTCGCATTACTGAAGCCAAGGGCCATCCTCGGTGTCCACACACCCCTCTCCTGCCCCTCCCCACCAACACCGTAAAAAGAAATAAAGAGACCTTATATGCGGGGAGTTGCGTGGACATTTTTGGCAGCACAGTTGTAGATCTAGTGCACTTGTTTTGCCGCGGTCGGAGAGAAATGTGTCGATATAAGAGGAAGAATGGAATAACATGTCGAGTTACGGGGAAATATTTAGTAGCATTAAAGAAGGAACAGGTTGGGACTTAAAAATTGTGTCGAGTTACCCAGAATGTCGAGAAAAGCCATGTCGAGATAAGTGGATTGGACTGTACCATCACTTTGAATGAATATGCATTTTTTAAACAGTAACCCCTCACACACCCTGATATACGTAGCCCTACACAAAAAAAAAACCTCCTCCCCCCTTGAAAAAAAAAAGCAAAGCATAGTTTACCTATGCTTAGCCTGAACTGATGGATGGTGCAATGTTATTTATTATATCCCCTGGACATCATGTTAAAGCAATGTCAACTGTATTTAGAATCTTTTACTTAAACAGCTGCTTAGTAATTTCATGTAACTGATAACTCCAGGCTACAGAGTTTAGCAAATGTATATGATCATAGATGTAAATGAAAGGGAGAATGTTACAGGTATTCCCTGGTAGCAAATTAGAACATTTTCTTTCTCACAACTCTCAAATCCAGCCTGCATTTTTTTACATAGTTAAACATACAATGTATTAAAAAAATAATAAATAATATATGTACATCATGAGCTGCCTTGGCATCAGCCTCTGCCTTCTTCTTGTGTATCTGCATATTTGCATCTTTCTTTGGGCTGATCAAATGAAGAAGGAGGTCACTGAAGTCTCCTTTGGTCCTTTTCTTAATCTCTGACTCTAAATCTTTTTTGTAAGCTGTGGAGGAGATTATGATCATTAGTTACCACCCTAAAGTTCTGGTGCAATGTACATGTAGTTAAAGATGCCCTGGTAGCCATTAATTTTACAATTACATGTAGTTCACAAATCTTCTGAGGACTGAACAAAACAAAAATTACACCTCTATTCATGCAAATCAAGAATGAACAAAGGATACATCATATTGACTAAGAATTAACGAAGACACAAATTTACCAAAGCTCCTTCAGGACTCGTACAGTCATATTTTAGAACAGTATAGTTTGCTTCATATGTCACATCCTAATGGTACTAACAGAGGATGACAGGATTCTAATCAAGTACATGTACATGTATAAAGCAGTGTTCTCGAGTCAGATTGGCAGTTCAGCAAGGAAAAATTGGTCAAGCTAAAAGAAGTCAAGAAGATCCCCCCCCCCCCCCCGCTCTTTTATTAAATGAAATTAAGCATACATACCTTAATGAAGTAGAATGATTTCAAAACAAATGTTTAATTATTTTTTTCCTCTACATTAATCTTTCGTCCCATTGATACTTTTTCACTTTTCCACATTAAATGATTTATACAGCTACGAAAACAAGAAAAGTTAGAAAGCATCACTGTAAAGCTTGCAATCAAACCATGACTATTTTTATGATTATGCACCAGGTAAACTTTAATCCTCAACAGGGCCCGAAGTGTCATAGAAGTACATGCAACAGTATCAGGAGTGAAAATGTATGATTTAATGAAAAAGCAGTGACCCTTTATATCTGTCTGGCGTCTTTGTGGGCCAGTGTAATGACGCTATACTGTCTCCCTTCTTTTCTGCACAAACCTGCACAGTCAGGCCGGCATGAAATGAAAACCAACGAATATCAAAGGCAATCCAATTTTGGGACTGCACTTTTTCTAACCCAGTAAATGAAAAGGAATCGTTCACTTAAAAGGGATTTCCATATTTTATTAATGTTCATGTACAAAGAGGCATAAACTTACAAGAATGTAGGATTACAGCAGGATCATGGAAATCTTTAAGATAAAGTGGACCTTTATACAACCTGCTTTGGTTTAAGCACTGTAATTAAAAGCCATGCATTAACCACCTTGCAAGGCTATTCCTTTCTTGTACTTGAAAATTTTTGAGTGCTTATAGGAACAGTCTGGCACCAAAACTGAATGATTCAGACATTTCACAAAATCAGGTTGTTGTTTTTTTCCATCCCTGGCCTGGTACCTGGATGGTTAACCTAATTAAAATCATATTTTAAACAGCAATTTACATAACCTTACTCGATTTACTACAAAAAAGAAATTAAGGCTAACCTTTCTTGTACTGCCTCTTTACTTCATCAACAGCTGCAGGACTTTTTGTGGAGAGAATGCTTATCAACATGGGATCATCAGCTTTCAGATCTTTCATGGCTTCATTCAGACAGTGGGCATCATACTCAAGTGGAGTCATCATTAGTGCAAGAACTGCCTCTTCAAAGTCACCTCTCAGTTCTGATTTTAAATTGCTCATCAGATCCTGCCCAATCATCCAAATCACATTGTGTAAATAAACTACATGTACTCTTTGAAGAAAAGGAAACTAAGGTAAATTGTACATTGCTTATTTTCATCTCTCTTTGTCTAGTAAAAGGCACATCACTGATTATTAGGACATTTTGAGATGTGAATCAAATTTTGATTTCTAAATTCAAATTCATGTTCGATTAAAAAAAAAACGTTTAATTCCTCTTTCTATAGAACTGTTCCAGTTTATACTCTATCATTTGTACACTTCTAATACACATTTATATTTATTCATTTATGAATCTCAGTATTCTTTCTTTGGGTGGGTGGGTGGGCTGATTTACATGTGTATTTTATCTTTATTTGTGACATAATTAATTTTGCACTGCTCACTGAACAATGGTTTAAGGGCAGCTGTCAAATGTTCTATGTACGTAATACCTTTTTATATCTCTCCTGATATTTTTTCTTTAGTGCTTGTCTTTCAGAGTTTGAGCACTGTGTGATGATGTCAATAATGGCAGCCTCATTTGTACCAAAACCATCCATTGCTTTAAACAATCTCACTACAAGCTCTTCAATTTTCTCCTCTTCTGCAGGCTGCTGGTCTTTTCTTGCCGTCTGAGCTCTTCCACTCTTCGCAGATTTTGCCCTATCACTCTTTCCTGATTTTGGCCTCCCATCTCCGGATTTTACATCCGATCGTTCATTTTCTTCACTGTCCTCTCCACCCCAGACTTCAATGATCTTAAGTAGTGTTTTCCTGTAATCACCACTTGTGTCACATTCTACATCTTTCTTGAGAGAATTTTCATACAGGGCTCCATATTTTGATTTCACTTCTGGGAGATCAACCTGTGGAAGGAATAGCTTTTGAATGAAATCTAAAATGTTCATTGTGTATGGTTTTCAAAGAAGCTCTGAATAGATAAAAAGCAAATTGTCCAAGTCCTGAACAAAATACAAACAGCATAAAGATTTCGAATGTTGACAGCACAATCATGAAAACATGGCTTTCATAAATCTCTGAATGAATAAACACCAAAATATCCATGTCCCAGAAAATGAAATCTGAAATATTTGTTTCATCATTTATGATAATTTCCAGGCTCAAACCTGTATCTACCTGATTTCAGTATATGGTGAGCAGCATTGTAGAAATTCACAAGAACATTTTAAAACACTGTACTAACTGTCCAAATATACCACTAGGCTAATTATATGTATGCAGTTAACTTCATTTATTGATGGGATGTTTTACATCAGAATTTGGACCCATTCCACTGGCAATGCTGGAGACTGATTGACACAGGTTTATCAGATGAAATTTTAATTATTGATATGGAAGTTCAGTTCAAATGTTCTCCACAGGAGATTTCTGAACAAGCAAGTATCTACCTCAGATCTCGACACCAACAACCTGATCAATTGGCTGTCTTTGGTACCTAATCCCTTCATGGAGCTCTTAATCCTCTCTGTGAAGAAGGTGGTCTGATCCTGTAATGCTTTCACTGTGAATACATAAATTACAAGCATCAATAAATTACCACAAATGTCCATACTGTCAATGGCCGAAAACAAGAGAAAAAAGATGCACCATGACGTGTGCCCTCACACAAAGATAGAAGTATACATGTAGGTAGCTCAGAAACAATTCAGGTTTACTAAACCAATGTGAAGTTGATTCCTAGTCCTAGTCAAGAGGAAAATTACACAGACTATAACATTATTAAATCTTTCACACAACAGTAAAAGAGACAGGCAAGTACAATATTAAAAGTCAGGCATGTAGAGCCACAAAATTTGAGAGAGATTAACAAGACTGTGGACTTTCACAACATTAAACATATGAATAATTCTATTCCAACTTCCTTAGCAAAATAGGGAAAATCTTCATCAAATAAATTAAGGCAAAAGACCTATTCCACACAATTTATGGACCAACTCGATGACAAAAATATTCTCAACTGGTCATACTTACCAACAGCAACATAAGCTGTTTCAGAGTCACCATGGCTAGCACTCTTGATTGAATCTACAATGTCCTCATTGTACAGCTGTAAATGTAATGCACAGTTTAATGAGCCCAATCCCTTTTTGTGCTGGTTACACTATGTGCAGTACAGCAAATGAAACAACAATGAGCCAGCATTATCTCTTGTTTTTGCAAAGGTCTTGTAAGTGAAAGTCTGCATTAGGGACATGACTGAAAGTAGTGTAAAACTTTTACTTAGCAAAAACAATACAATCATGATGCTAACAAGTCTCATATAAAAGATAAGAATTTTATAGTCCATGGAGCAACTTAGACATTAAAAAGATAAAGCAACTGGAAGTAGCACATTTTGAAGCAAGCTTTCTCCATATTTTTTTCTCTCAGTTTTTCAGCACTGTCACTTACATATTGCCCCCCCCCCCCCCCCCTCCTCAAACTGATAAACTGATCAGCACTTCTCCAAATCATTTACAGTCAGTTAACACCATTATTGTATTTTTATTTCTCATTATTCACTATAAAATACTCACAATGCACAAATTCTGTTGCAGCTCATAAAGTAAAAAAAAAAACGACCAACCAATAAATGACAGATTACCTTCATATGAACTTCAGCTGTGGCATTGACTTGTTCTTGACTATTATTCACTAAAATTCGCCTCAGTGTTTCAGCTGATGCTTTCTGATTGAACAAAAGAAGATAAAATGTACATGTACTTTGTCAAGGTGAGTGAAAATGAAAATATCTGATAATAATCTTCACAAAAGTTTCAACATTTCATATTAATAACATTAACAATCACTACCAGTAACACAGTAGAGCTCAGAAAGAACACTGTTCAAAGAACCACTGCAAAACTTCTGTTCTAAGCAAGGTCCTGTTTTAGGCAAGGTCGAAGGAAAACCATGAGCCACCCACAGAATAACTTCTCCTTCACAGGTTTACATGCACCGAAGCCCTCTTGGTCCTTATTTTAATATAACCATAATTATATTCATGAGCATAGTGAGAGAAATTTTCTTGTATTTATCCAATTATAAGGCCAGTTAGGGGAGGCCGCATAATGTGTGCAAAATTTTATGAATTGTAATCTGCTAGCATTCCAATTACTAAAACTCTGTTGCGCTCATTTAGTTGCCATGTGCGTGTTATTCATCATGCTGGCCTAATACATGCAATGTGGTGCAGTATTACAATAAACTCTGTTTTTCTTTTAAATTTGAGGCCCTTTTCAATCAGATACCATCAAAATGCATAGCCCTGAGGGAGGAGGGGGAGTTAAGAGCAAACAGATTTATCCTGGAAACCTGCGAGGCCTTTCTTTTTTTTTAAACACAGTGCAGATATAATGTTCATGGGAAACAGACAGTCGGTGCCAGCATGTCTACAAGGTGTCAGGCCAATCAATTTAGTCATCCTTTGATAGGAAATGTTTGGTACCAAGATACACGTGTTGCGGGTGGTCTTGCATGGTTGCGGTTCATTGTTCACCCATGCAGCGTGTGGCCATCCCACCACACCACCCTAACCATTCATTCAGGGGTAAAACAGACCAAGACTGGTGTAGGCCAGCCACCTATTAATTATGCATCATACTAATACACTACTCACTGCCCACACCATGACCCAATGGGATGCAAGCCAGCAAACTGCCACATGCTGGCGACAGACATTATACTGCAGTGCGATATAATTACCAGTCACCAGACTGGTTTCAGCGCTCCCAATTCAAAGATCCAAAGGAATATATTTAACAATACTGAGCAGGTATGTGCACAATTTTATCATACAAATCATCATCTCACCAGTTTGCATAATGTTCATAAGAAATGTAAGACTCTGGTGATTATAATTATTACAAAACAATGCTTTCTGATGAGAGTTGGGTCACAATGACCTACTCACTTTGTAAACACAAAGCAATGTGACTTCTTACACTTCCATCTCGCTGATGTGGACCAGCCATACTCACTGTTTACACAGTGGTTTGAAGCAGAAAATGACCTGGTTTGTTATGAAACTTTACAGCTGAACACATTAAAGCATAAACTTTGGCCCAGCAGTTTCAGTTTTTTTTCTACAAGCTATAGAATTTGAGAGGCACATGAGTGAAGCTAAGACACAATATCTGATATTTTGTTTTGTGTTCAATTCAAAGATACAGGTTGACAGAGGGAAATCTTGGTGTTTATTTTTATGTGTATTATGTGAATATGTCTAAATAGATAGATCTATGCTTATTTTCTTACTATGCTATTTTTAAATGCAGATAAAACAACAAATTGTGTTCCTGAAATCAGTCCATATATCAGCAAACAATCAGCCCTTTGCTCATGCCCTGATTTGATCGGTCAAGGGTCTAGCCTGCAAAGAATGAATGACCAAGGATTCCCAGTTACATTTAATTACTTTAATTTATTTAAAGTATCAGAACTGCCTAAGAACCAATGAAATGTCACAAGTTGTCCTATCAATCAATAGAAATGCCAAGGTTTTGCCTCAGCTGTGCAGGATAGTTGCCTTTATTTGGCAAAACACAGCAATCACCATGGTAGCACTACCATCCCAGATGTAGTCTGTTCAGTTGAACAAACAGCCACCAAAGCTGGCACTACACCACTCCCCAGTAGGGGACTCTACCAACCCAGCATCAGCTTTGCTTTGGTTCACTCCTTACACTGGCATACATAAAGAACTGGCAACTGGTCATGCTGTACACTGCTGCCACCCACCTCCCGCATTCCCCCTCCGTCCACCACCCAATCTCGCAGCTCAACATCTTGCTCGGTGTGGTGCGCGATGTTGGAATGAAAAATGTGGTTAAACTAGAGGTATGCTTTATTTGCCACCATTGTAAACAAGTATTTTTGACCCATGAGAAAAACGTGATGGATTATAAATTATGTTGTTGCACCCAAGGTCTCGCTCAATGCGAGGCTATTGTATATGTACTTGAGGTCTACTGTAATAGAATATAAGAAACTTACAACTGGAATTTACTACAACACTACTGATCCCGCTATTCTTTTGTTAACAACCATTGTGTAAACCTAAAAATTATTTACCTACTACATAGCAGAAATCATAAAATATCTAATTAGATTTTATTTTTCATCAATAATGACTGCAATGCACTAAAAAAATTTTTTTTGAAATGTTCCACCTTCAATGACAATATTGTCTAGTATGCAAACTGCTGGAACTTCCAAAGATGTGCATGAGTGTTTTCTTCTTTTGCCATGAAATAATAAAGCTAAGATTAGGGGGAATGGTTCTGCTGCAAGATGTGATGATGACACAATCTAGCTTTACCAGATACCAGATAGCTTTACAGTTGTGCAGTACCATCTATTCACTGCAGTGGCATATAATACATTCATGTATAAAATTAACTTCTTTTTCGTTTTGTCCAAGTTCTAAAACATTCCTTAAAACAGCTTATCACAGACCTCATGAATGGCCTTGGCATCCTCTTCCGCTTTACTCTTGTCTACAAAACCATTGTTTTCTCTCTCAGCAGAGATCAGTTGCAGTAAAAGTTCTCGGAAATCTCCACTGGTGTCCCCAACTATTTCCAACACCAAGTCTTTCTTATAAACTGAAACAATTTCATGAAAACACAAAATCTGTAAATTTTAATGTATATTGATGCAAGTCTTTTATTCCTCAAAATATTCAAAATTAAATAGAGAGCTTGTCAGAACTCAACACTTCATTTTTTTGTGTGTGTGTGTCTAGTTTTGCTTTTCTTTCTCTCTTCTTTCTTCATTTCCCATTTTTCCTGCCTTAAAATTTTTTTTCAAAATAAATTTACCTCTGAGGGCTTCAATCACACCTGCTCATATCTAAGGCCAAAGGGACACTGGTATGATAGGCATGGTTACATGTATAAAAAAAAATGACTGAACAATAGTTCAACAACACTGGATAAAAGGAAGAAGTAAGATGGGGTGAGAAGTAAGAGAGGGGTGAAAGGTAATAAAATTCCTTTCCAGCTTACTCATGAAAGCTCTCGAGATTTAGAGGTAAGACATCTCATTTACTGTTGTTACTGTTTTGTATTAATTATGGTAGAATCATTAACCAAAATTAACAAAACAGAAAGCCATGGAACAACCAAAATAATATAGGAAAAGAGCAACATTATGATAAAAAATAATGAAAAAAAATCCTTAGTTTTCATTAGATTAAAATTCCTTTGCTTCAAGATATTTCTGGTAAAACTCAATGCACCTTGCTTATACACTTCCTTGATATCTGTCAGCTGCTCATTGTTCCTAGAACAAATGATGCCAATTAGAGTTGACTCGTCTGTTCCTGGCCCTTTCATGGCCTCGTGTAGACAGTAAGCATCAAACTCTGTAGGGGGCATCATGAGAGCTAAAACTGTCTCTTCAAAATCACCACTCAATTCCGATTTCAGATCTTTGATTAAATCCTGAGAGGAAAATGAGAATTAAAAAAACAAATTGTTGGGTCTCATTCTGCTTTAATATGTGGAATTCAATAAATGGTCATCATAGTCTGCTCTTTCTTTAACCAAGATCATGTCTGTATGTGATTGGGCCCTTGAAATACTGAATATCAGATTTTCAGTCAATTTCACAGAAAGAAAAAACATATACCTATAATAAAAGCTAGACATGAAAATGAATGATTCAAAAGGTATGGATGATGTTATGATTGATTATATAACCTAGTGCTCTATGACTAAGAGCGTCTATGTGTGTGAAACTGAAAGTTTGTATGGATGAGAGTGCATGTTTTAGTATGAGATTTGGAAAGTGTATGCATGACTCATTGATGCAATGTACAGCGCACTGAGTAATAATTTTATTAGAAATGTGCTATAGAAATTCTATTTATTATTATTATTATCATTATTATGGATAAAATCAGTTAGGCTGAGTCATGGAATGCCTAGCTAGGAAAGAACACACAATGACAGGTGCAAACTCATATGTAATTTAATGCAAAAGCTTGAGATGCCTGCCACTCTGAAGTAAAATAATAACAATATGTTGTATGAATAATAACAATTTTTTCAAAGGTCACAAGGATCTAGAATTTTCTGCTAAAAGACAGCCATGGAGAGGATGACTGTAAGTTTCCAAATAAGAGCAAATTAATTTGATGCAAAATGCATCTTTCACATTTAGCAGATTGGGTCTTTAGTCATTAATTTTGACAGCTTATTATTTTTTTGATTATTCATTTGAACTTTCTGATCAGATAAAATGGGGTATTATGTACATTATATGTGTGACTTTCTAAAGTGCCAATGTACAGTCATTCCATTGCCTTGGTCTGAAGGCACATGATGGCACAAACCTGTTTGTATAACTCTTGGTATCGCTGTTTCAACTTCTGTCTGTTGGCATTTGAGCTCCTAACAATAATGTCGATAATTGTGTCCTCATCAGTTCCTACTTTATGCATGGCTTTATACAGACGCTTGGCATCTTCATCATCATCGTCTCTCTTTTCATCCTCTCCACTTTGCCCCTTTGTAGCATTATAATCTACTGGCTCTTCATCAGTTTGCCCGACTTTGTCAATGAGTCTCAACAACGTAATCTGATAGTCTTTGCTGGTATCACTCTCTACATCTTCTCTCAGTGGATGCTCATAGAGTCTCTGATATCTGCCCTTTATGGATGGGAGGTCCAGCTATTGAAATAAAAAAAACTATTACAATCAGTATCTGACATGCCTCGACCTTTATTTTGTAAAAAATATATATATGAAAATCAGCAAAAATTTACATGTCTCAAGACACGCGACTTTGTTATGGTTATCTGAACTCTTTGTGTGCCATGAATTTTTCTATGTTTGCGGATACAGGAAGAAAATAGTGGGGCAGATGAATGAAGACTAACTACAGCAACATTTATGAATAGAAAGCTGTCTTTCTTTTTTCCTGAAACAAAACAGTCTAGCATTCTTGTGCACCAATATATCGGTGATTGGCACAAACGTGACCAGCGAAAGAACCGATGCATCAGTGACTGGCACACAAAGAGTTAAAAACAAAAAATATTCAGCTGGTGAATGTCAATTCAAAACAGGTAACGTTAGTGACAATCTGCAGCAACAACATATATAACAACAGAACAAATGTTTGTCACAGCTATACAAATATTCACTAACATTCTACACTGTGAAGCCTTCCCAGACAACTCACCTCAGACCTGGATACCAAAACCTGTATTAATTGAGTGTCATTTGTTCCAAGTCCCTTCATGGCACTATTCAATCTCTCAGCAAAGAATGTCTGATTGTCCATTGCGTTCACTGCAGAAATATAAAGCATGCATGCAATTGCAAGTTGTGATCATTGCAAAGGCAGCAGAGATAACATAATGCTTGTCATGTGATCGAAATATTTTCAGAATCATCTGACAAACTGCACTGCCAAGGTGAGAGGTATCTTTTAGTTCCAATCAAAAAGGAGAAAGCCATATGATCAAAGCCAAAGAAATAGTTAAAGTGAAAGCAGGAAACACTTGCAATATGTTTGTGAAGAAGTATCCTTAATATTTTGTCACCATTTGCCAAATGTGGCCTATGAGTGCAAAACCCTTGAAGTGGAATATTTTCTATTTTCAGAGTATAATTTTGTGCTGAATGAGACGCCAACTCTCATTTTCCTGTCCCTGTTGTCTGTTTCAAGAAGGATGAGCACAGGACACACAAAACATTTCAGTTCAAGCTCAAATTCAGTTCTTCTGTCAGGTTAGTGCCAATGGTTGTCTGTCCTTGGACTCCATGATGCCCATAGACTACAGAGCAGCTCCCTCTCCACGCGTGAAAGTGAAAGCAGCTGAGACAGTGTGGGCTCAGTGGTGCCCTACCTTTTTGGCAGTATATCAAAACAGTACTGCAGCTTGTTCTTGGAATAGTTATGACAGCCTTGGGCCGAGCCTATCTTTGAACAAGAATCTTCCACCATCACAATTGAGTATTTATAACATCTTTACCCATAGCTATATAAGCATCCTCTGCATCACCAGGGCTGGCTTTTTCTATTGATTCTGTAATGTCTTCTCCATACATCTGAAAGACAAATAGTTTTCACAGTATCCATGACAGTGTTATTTAGTTGTTGTTTTGCCATCCCTTCTTCGCAATCTATCTTTGCCCCCTAAAGAGCAAATAAACCCATCTTTAACATTAATCACCACTTTTACAAGTGCAGAAGGCTCTTCTATCATCAACATCATCACATCATTCAAATTTTTTCCATTTAAAATTGGAAACAAGAGAATGAACAGATATGGCTTTGAACTACAAGTACATCTTTAATAACTCCTTGAAACAATGGTGTCACAGCATAAATCTCAATGGGGAAAACATATGAAGACTCAATATTAGTTCTTGATTAAATTTACCATTTGATTACTACCGGAGTTATTCAATGGGAAGTCAAATGGCCAGTCAGATAAGAATTCCACCTACCTCCTTATGTGCAGCAGCTGTTGCAAGAACTTGGTCTGGACTGCTTTTTGTGAACAGTTTCTTAAGGGTATCAGATGATGGTTTCTGGATAAGTAATGATGAAAATAGTTATTTAATTTTTGAATCTGGTTGTACTATTAAAGCCACAGATGTAAATGAAGTGAAGTGGAATAAGAATAATAAACAGTTATGTTGGCCTGACCTTTTGATGTTTACAGTAATATGATGAGGGTACCCCTTTGATGACATCTACTAGCTAACCCAGACAATTTTGTCATGGACTGGTTGGAGATTGTGCTTCAGCAAAGACACTGGGCTGATGAATTCATATTTATAAAAGTTGCATCTGTTTAATATTGTTGTATCCCACCAATGCAAAAGCCACCTCAAATGATTTGGAGTACATATATTACATCATTCATGTTTTCTTTGTACACTACAGCTTATCTCGCTGGCTCTGTCATAACACCCCACAAGCACAAAAGATCTGATTTTACAGGAGAGGAAAAACTGTTTTACAAGGAATGCTTTCCTTATCTTCAGTCCATTTTTAGTTACATAAATAAACATTAAAATATTGTACTCCCCCAGAATGAACAGAAAAAGTCCTTCCAGGATTTTATTGAAAATTTGGCCAAAAAAAAGAGCTGTTATCTTCAGGCCACTGTTTGAACTTGGGCAGTTTCACAATACGGCAAGTAATCTACATCATATGATTAACTGTGGCTCAAAAGTTTACTTCAATTGGTCTGACTGGTACACAATTCATGTTTGAAGAAAATAAAACAAAAACTCTTCTAACTAGACAACCTCATGTATGGCTCTGGCATCTTCTTCAGCTTTGCCGTTGTCAACCTTTCCTTGCTGATCTCGTTTCCCTCTAAGAAGCTGAAGCAGAATATCTCTCAAATCACCCTTGATGTCTTTCTTTATATCGGCCTCCAGATCCTTCTTGTACACTGTATAAAATTGTTCATCACTCCTAGTTACATTTTTATACACTAAATGAATTTAGAATCATAGAAATTTTGCTTCTCAAAAAGACTTATCTTTGATGCTCTTTAAATGACTGTAAAGAATGCTTACATTCTGCAATCCATATAAAACACATGGAAAATAGTTCATTTTCATAAGACATTATGCATATCATAAAATTAAATCATGCAATAATCTGTGTAATAACTGTCATACAGACATTTCCTGAGAATAGTCGGAAGCCTTAATGACTGTAAGATATCATTCAAAAAGACGTTGCTGAGTCATGTCATTTGTCAGGTTTGCCATGGGTTTGCATTCTGAATGACTTAAAGAATGCAATGTTTACATTCCATTCTTTCACAGCTCTTCCCTGTTAATTTATAACAATAGCATACCTAATAGAATGTTTTTTATTCTGAAATGATCCTTTGATGGGAATTTTAAATGAAATGGTACAAACACAACAAAGACAGAGAAAGAAGATCAACAACACAGTAGAGTTGCTTGAGTTTGATGAAAGCATGCAGACACAATAACGGTCCCAGTGTGCTATGAAAAGCAAGATAATAGACAGAATATAATGGAATGAAAGGATGGAAGGAGACCTAGTAAAAACACCCACCAACCACCACCCAGTGAAGTTGCTCAGATTCTCCTGGTGGTAAAGTGACAAATGGCTATTTTGGTATGAAGATCTGAGAAACTGTTGTAGGAATCCAAAAACTTGGAAACTAAAAGCACTTTATGTAAGCACATGAAAATCATTACTAACCATCTGTCACATGACTCCGCAGACAGAAATTCTGAACAACTCTAAAGTAGCTTATTATTGTTGAAGTGAACAGAAAATTATAATAAATCAAATATGTTTTAAATGGAGTGAAAATAAAAGATAATGTTACCTCTCTTATATTCTTTCTTAATCTCATCCAACTCTGCAGGAGACTTGGAGCAAACGATACCAATGAAGGTGGCTGAATCAATGCCTGGACCTTTTATAGCTTGGTTGAGACAGAAAGCGTCATATTCCACAGGAGGCATCATCAATGCCAAGATGGTCTCCTTAAAGTCTCCACTTAACTCAGAATCAAGATCTTGCACTAGATCCTATTATAAATAGCGCATAGTGAGAAAGAGAAAAGGGCAATGGCATCTACTCCATTTCTAGAAATATGCTGCAGATATTTATGATGTGAGTTTCAAATAAAGTGAGCAGCCCATCCTAGTTTATGACTATCTGATAACTCTTTGAAGTACAAAGTAGTGTGTGTGAATTAATTACCAACTTAATAATCAAGATTCAAAATTATTATTTGATTATTCAAATACTCTTAAGGCATTCGATATTGGTTTCAGGTGTTCATTTTTCTTTCTATGTGATCAGAGAATGTGTGTCCATGTCAGCAAGGCAAAAAACTTTGTAAGTGCAATATAAGCATTTGAGATCTGACCTCAATAGTCTGGAACGTTTACATGTCAGATAAAAGAATGGCATGTGAATTGCCTTAGGTAAAAATGAAATTGCAAATTGACAGAATGGAGAACATACCTCATCCCTTACAAAACCCATTTTAATCATATACAGTGCAAATTCTATTTGGCATGATTTCCTAGAGCTGTTTTGTAGTAATGTTATAAAATTTTATATTACACAGTAAATTATATCACTGATACTTTCCCTCCAAAGATTGAAAAAAAACAACTATGGTGGCAATTAATATAATTGGGTGGCCACCTGGTCTTTTGGCCAAAGTGGGGTTTGTTCACACAATGAATTTTGGAAATGAGCCAGGGTTAGGGTTAGCATTACATTTGGCTTGCCTGCTGAGATAACTTTTTCACTGACAAAATGGTGTAGTAACATTTTTGAAGTTGGCCATAAATTAGTTATATAATAGCTTAATGTCATAATTCTAATGTTTATGGCTCTACTAGAAAATAATATACATTGCAATTTATAATATGAAATAATTAGGGCAGTAAAAGATACCAAATGACCTTGTTGTATAGCTCCTGATATCTTTTCTTGATGTTTTGTCTCTCAGAGTTGGAATTCCTTGTGATAACTTCACTAATGATGTCCTCTTTGGTTCCTAGACCTTGCATTGCCTTGTACAACTTGATGGCATCTTCATCATTCTCATCGACTTCCTCTAACTCTTTTTTCTCAGATTCCCCTCCTTCTTCCGCCTCTTGGCTGGTATCCTCCTCCTCTCCAACTTTGTCTATAATCCTCAACAGTGTTTTCTGGTAGTCTTGGCTTGTTTCACTCTCCACATCTTGTCGTAGTTGATGCTCGTACATTTTCTGATATTTGCCTTTAATGGCTGGGAGATCCAGCTGTGGAAAGTTAATCTCTCGAGTGAAACTCATGACTTTTTGTAGGTGGTGCAACAAATTGTCAACATAAATGAAAGGGTGAGTATAAAACATCGGTGCCCAAGTTGAAGATTTTGAGCATAATACTTTTCTGGTGAATTAATTAACTGCCCCAGGAACCAACTTAAAAAATTTCAATGCCCAGATTTCATAGAATTGTTTTCTTACAACATTTAAGCATTAACTTTGTTAGGCGGGCTTGAATCTTCATAATTATGACATTTCTAAATATACTGGTGACACCACCTATGTAAATTATGTTCAAATCCAGGTCAAGAACATGAATCCCTTTGTTTATTTTCTGTCTCCTCTTCCAAAACAATTCGTTTATCATTAGACACATTGAACAAACAACAGAAGGCAATGTAGCTCTCTCATGAAGCAAGAGGTGGTTATGACAACGCAGACATCTTTTCAAAATTTTGTGAAACAAGAATAAATATAAAGTGACACAAAATTATAGAAATGACAATAGTTTACTGGTTTTACAAGAAATTGAATTACAAGGTTTACTTCTGTCCTACCTGTTATCAAACAAAAGGCAGATCAGGTGTATAATTTAGTGGGATTGGAAAGTGACAAACTTTAAAACATTCCCTCTGCCACTGTGTAGGCCTACCATTTCCTTCCCGAATGTTAAAAATGTTCATTTGGTTTGTTTGTTGGTTTTTTGTTTGTGTTTATATTCATTCATTGGATATCTATATAGGAAGCATGACAAAAAAACTTCAAAAGTGTTCTCTCACTTCAGATCTGGACACCAATAGCCAAGTCAGCTGTGCTTCATTGGTACCCATTCCTTGCATGGCAGAATGTAGTTTCTCTGTATAGTATGCTGTTTGGTTCTCCTGAGCTTTCACTGCAAATTGAAACATACATTCTCAATTGTTCATTAGTATTAATGCAGGTGGTGGGAGACATACTTTTTGTTGCTGTTGTCTTTTTTACTTTTTACACATCCTGTCATTCAAAATATCACCTTGCAAAACTGCAGATGTAACTGAGACCTTTAGGTGGATGGGCAAGAAACCATATTCATCATCATGCATCCTTTAGCAAAGTGATACAATAATGCATATCAATTTGTATTTGACACAAATTGCCCAACCCCGAAATTTCACAGTTTTTTAACAAAAATTATTATCAAGTAGAAACAGAAGATAACCTCATTCATCACATGTAAAATATCTTACCAGACAACATAAGAGAAATACATGTACTTGTAATACACTATGATCAAACTGACTATCTTAGTTCGCTCTTTCCACATTGATCCGTTTTTGTCTTCCTCTTGCAAGCTGGTCTTTCTAGACCTGGGCAGTTTGTACCAGAAGCCATTAATATTACCCTTTGCCTCATCAAATATTAGTAACAATTTTTAAGTGTTTAGAAACAGTTTTGTGGAATTCTTATCAGAGCCTGTAGTAAAGGTGTATTATAAATTTCTATAGATTTCTCAATCATAGGAATGTTATCATTTCACTTACATATAGAGAGATATGCATTCTCGCTGTCACCACTGCTAACTTTTTTGATCAGATCAGCCAAATCTTCCTTGTACAGCTGGAAATCAAATGACCCAGATGTTAGCCATACTTTTCAATGCAGAAATATCACATTAATTAATGATAGTTTCACCATATGTCATCAAGCTGTGTTCACTGTCATTCTTGCATGGATACACATAAAATCTCAACTTGTTTGAATCTTATTATGTATTTGTCAGTTCTTTTTCACAGTTAACAAAGTAATTTAAAGAAAAATTTCTTCCATGACCTCACGAAATACACCATAGCTTTGATCACTTCTTCGAAGAGTCAAGTCTCAGCAAGATGTCACTATAATTTTACAGCTCATAAGAACAAGACTAAAGTTGGGGGAGGGATTAAGAAGTACATGTATTACATGTATTTTTGTTATAATTTTATAGATTTGATGTTCATTCTTTTGTCATTCGTCAGTCTTATGACTTTGCAAAAAATATAACTTTTTTTTTGTTTTTATCACACATTACTATGATAAGTTTCCGATGGGACCAAGAAGAAACATTTTTATTTAATTTACATGGATAAGGACACATCAGATTTCTTTCATACATAATGGATAACACTGAGAATAACAAAGATATTTTTCTTTTACCGATACTTCGAAAAGTAAAGTTACCTTTTTATGTGCATCAGCCACAGCTTTGATTTGGGATAAACTGTTTTTCTGGTAGACATCTTTCAGAATGGATGATTTTTGTTGCTGAAATTTGAACAAAATACTGAGATTTCATAAAACAAACTACCTGAAGACATACAAAGTGAAAATCTCTATGTAAATAATAAAGTTTGCCAGAATAAATTAGCTAGACACAAAAACTGAAAATGAAACTGCAGGTAAAAAAGATCTTTCTGCAAAGAGATTTTTGTGACAAAATATCAGTTAAATCAAGAAAGAGACAAGAGGTTGATTTTAATGCTGCCACATTTGCATCATGAAATCCCCTTGATCTAACAGATTCAATTATTTTCATACTGGAAATCTGGAGAATTTCATGAAATATATCTTGAAGCAATAAAATCAGTCTCTTTCTTTATTTTACTGATGTTTTGTCATGAGAAACCTGCAAAAGTGTACTAGATCCAGATGATGAAACAAAAAGCAAACCTGATGCAAATTCTTAGCATCTTTCTCTGCTGCATCCTTGTCCACTCCTGTAGTTTTGTCTTTCTTTCCATTGATGTGTGCCACCAAAACATCTTTAAGGTCACCACTAGTCTCCTTCTTAACCTCAGTCTCAAGGTCCTTCTTATATTCTGTTCAATATAAAATTACAAAGGTGCTCTTATCCTCAAGCCAGTTAATGGTCCATGAATCTGGCTAATTACCACATCTGAGGTATAAAATTTCTACTGATGTCATGTATCTGCGCATTAATATAACAGGTTTATACCACAACTTGTTGTGTAGATTACTAGTTAACCATATCTCTGAAACCATTAAAACGCTTTTACAATACCAGTCTACCGAAGACCTCTGGGCTTCTGCATAATGAAATGTATTCTCTTCGTCCCACTGTGACAAGTGCATGAAATTTCACTCTTTAAGACCCACACATACTTTACCCACATTGATTTTTGACAACAGGGGTATCATGAAAGACAGAAATATAATGCAAGAAGAACTGAAACTCTTGACAGGATGAGACTATGGAAGATTATCAGAGGAAGAGAACCTCTGTCTAACAAGGGTTTCAGTTTTGACCTCCTTACATTTCCTTTGACAAAACCCATAACATCTACTTAATCCAACAAATTATATTTTGTACATGGAAAAGAAAGAAAGATTAAAGAAAAACAGGATACTAAAAATAGGATGTAAAAATACAAGGGCTAACCAATTGAATAACACCGTACTTAGGCATTCGGAGATGGTACATGTCATGCATTGTGTGCATTAAGAGTTATTAAACAAATAAACATATCATTCGTTAAATATAGTCTTCTGGTTCTCTTGATGTACATATATTTAGATCTTCTCAAACATGCGTTATTAACCTTTTTTGTAGATGTTCTTGATTTCTTCAAGCTCTGCTGGTGTTTTAGATGCCAGAATACAGATGAGGGTGCTTTCATCTGTACCTAGTCCTTTCATGGATTTATAGAGGGCCCAGGAGTCATAATCAGCTGGTGGCATCATCAATGCCTGGATGACTTGTTTGAAGTCTCCAATCAGTTCAGAGTCAAGATCCTTCATTAGATCCTAAATATAAATAAAATTATTATCTGTGCTGTAATGGCTTAGATGATTTATAATAAATCTATGTGGCATATAATGATTTTCATTAACATTTCTTGCACCTACAAAGTTTTTATATGGATGTATATAATTTTTGTATGGAATGTCAAGTAGCTGTGCCTCCAAAAGTTTAACCGTCAAGTTTCCTGTACTTTATTTAGAAATGCAATAGTGCAACGGCGCACAAACTCTCCATACCACATACTCTCTTTTTGCGCATTTGTGTGCATAAAAATACAAAATAAAATTATTGGTCAATGAAAGTTGTATGCAGTATAATTATATCAGCAAAAATGGAGGACCAATGAAAACAAAACAAAACCAAAGCCTGGAGACGGAAGTTGGATTCTTGGCAGACGTTTAAAGTCAAACGCAATGGAGGAATTACATATACAAGGACTTAATCTTGACGATCTCTTTTGCAATTATTTTGATTTAAATTGAAAGAAAGGTTTATTAACATACTGTAGGGTAGAATAAACAAATTATTGCATTTTATTGGCTAATAATTTACTCTTGTTTGCGAGTGAGCTTGTTGCAAAAAGAACAGGTACAAAATATTTGCCAATAAAATGCAATAATCCCAGAAGATTATTACTCAAACATGCCCAAGACATATTTTCACATGCGATACAGGTTTCAGTTAAGGTGTTTATATTTGTTTCTATGTGATCAGTGAAAATGTGCCTTTGCAATCAGTGGTGGAGTTGGCGCTGGTTTTTTTAATCAGGTCTAGGTTCTTATATGCTGGATCTACAACATCATCATCATCGTCAATATCTAGATCTGTGTCTGGATTTGAATGAGGATCACCACAGAAATCAGCAAACAAGTTGCATGCAGCCATCTTGCAGATTTTTCCAGATTTTTGTTCGAAAAATGGTAGTAGTTAAGTAGACGTAAAATATTCAGTGTGTGCCAACCGTATGCCACATTACGACTTCGCAAAATTCTTATATATGCCAAATGGCGCCACTAACTATATCTGGTTCTTTCACCGCAATAGCTGCGGTAGTAACATGAGAAACAATTACGGGAAGTGAAAACCGCAGGGCTTGCGGGAAAAGTAAACAGGAAATTTCCCGGCCACCCGCAACAGTTGAGTTAAAAGTAGTCAGTGAGTTAAAACATGCATTTTAACAACACAACTACAAATTCTGTTGGGAATAATTTCGCACTGCTGTCATGTAGTAGTATTATGAAATTTTATTTTGCCCAATAAATTGTGTCATACATTCTAATTACATCACAGATATTTTTGCCTCCAAAGATCAGAACAGTTACTTGTATTCAAAAGCAAATAAAAAATGGAACAACCATTTGGGCCATTTGGCCAAAGGGGATTTTGTCTGCAAAGTGAATTTTTGGGAAAATGTGAGGGTTAGGGTTAGGATTACATTTGGTTTGCTGGCCACTTTAACTTATTAATTGATGAAAGGGCTGCAGTAGTCATTTTAAATTTAAGTTGGTCACAGAAAAGCTTAATGATACTAATCTAATGTTTATGTTTCTACCATAAAATAAATATACATTGCAATTCATAACACGAAATAATTAGGACATTAAAAGGCATCAAATAACCTGGTTGTACAGCTCCTGATATCTTTTCTTGATGTTTTGTCTCTCAGAGTTGGAATTCCTTGTGATAACTTCACTAATGATGTCCTCTTTGGTTCCTAGACCTTGCATTGCCTTGTACAACTTGATGGCATCTTCATCATTCTCATCGACTTCCTCTAACTCTTTTTTCTCAGATTCCTCTCCTTCTTCCTCCTCTTGGCTGGTATCCTCCTCCTCTCCAACTTTGTCTATAATCCTCAACAGTGTTTTCTGGTAGTCTTGGCTTGTTTCACTCTCCACATCTTGTCGTAGTGGATGCTCGTACATTTTCTGATATTTGCCTTTAATGGCTGGGAGATCCAGCTGTGGAAAGTAATCTCTCGAGTGAAACTCATGACTTATTGTTGGCAGTGCAAGAAATTGTCAACATAAAAGAGTGAATAGTGCAACATACATGTATATACACCCAAGTTGCAGGTTTTGAACAACTGTTCCAGTATATTCACTAACTACCAAATGCAATATCAAAGTCACAAAACATATTTAATGTGAAATACATGTCATTAACAACCCAAGGAAACATTAAAATCTTCTATTTCTACAATCAGAAACCGAATTAAAAAATTTCAGTACTAAGCACATGAGTGTTTCCTGAAAAGCTTTTAAGTATTGTCCACTTTATCAGGTGGGCTTGAATCTTCATAATTACATTTTCAGACATGCTGATGTCATCATCCTAAATAAATTATGGTCAAATCCTAGTCGAGAGTATGAATCCCGTGTGCATTTTCAGACCGCTTGTCTAAAATAGTTTTATCATTTGATATTCTGAATGAAAAACAAGAGGGCAAATTAGATTTCTCCTGGTCGAGCACAATGTAGAACTTTTTTATGAAAATGAAAACAAAACACCAAAAGTTAAATCTTTTACAAACTGCTTCGGTGACTTTGGCGGGCAGCGACTGGGAAACCAAAGCTCGCTACTGGGTCTGCTCACCCGGGTCATCATGCCAGGTGCATGTGAACGAGTGGTACTAGCAGTATGACTGCCAGTTTGCCTATGGCCACTTCCCAGCCCTTGGGTCCAGACGAAGTCCGATTCCCAGTACGAAGGACTCATGGAAAGCTCTCTCTCCTTGGCTGTCATGTGGTAGCAGCTGGGCCGTCCAATTGTTTTGGAAGGGCAAACGGGGACAGGCTGAACAACTGGCTTCCCAAGATCGAAATATAATCGAGAAAGGCCCGTCATTGCAGACTAATGAAGGGATCCATAAAGCAGCTCATCGAGGACTCTCACCCCAACCATGAGGGATGGGTCACAGCAAAGCGAAGTGCCAGCATGCCACCCTGCAAGTGTAACAGTGACAAGAACAAACAATGGACAGGACAGTACATGCTGGCGGCCAAGGCTCAAAATGATGTTGCTTCATGTTGCGAATCACAGGAAGACTGACAGTCACGCCTGATCTGGTCTGGGTATGAAAAAAGCACGACAGCCATGCCTGTGTAAACAACTTGCAAAGTTTTCCACCACATTTAGTTCATGATTCCCAAACTTGTACCCTCACTGCCCCATGCGGGAGGAGCCAGCCTGACCGTGCAGTTGGGCCAGCCATGTCTCACCAAGGTGCAGCAATCACAATGGACTGAATGCAACCCCTCAAGGCAGGTGTTCGCCCTGCTCAACCAATCACTGTACTGCACTCTCATCCTCTCCATGCACAAGCTTGAGAGGTAAGCAGGGCTCTTCATCCTGCGATAAGGGAAATTGAAAGTCTGCCCTAACTACCATGTTGACCAGCAGTGGATAAATGGTTAAGCTGGTGAAAGTCCACTCCCTTTTGCCACAGGGAGACGCAGTGCTCGATAAACCTGCTAGTGCTACTTGGGCCCATGGTATGCCAAACTTAGCATAGTGCATAGGAGAGCAGAGGTAGGCAATAGCCTAGCAGGACTGTAGATCCCAGAAAAGGGAAATTGGCCAGCCGGGGAAAGCTGCGGAGCAGGCCTGGTCAACCAATGATGAGAAGTTGTAGAATGTGTGGGTGGTGGTGGTGCCCCCTCCCGGCCTTCCCTGGGCAGAAGGGAGGGCTGTCCCTCCATTAGGGTAGAGAGCGTACCCCTCCTCCAATGTAGGGACACTCTTGAACCTTCCCTATCCATGTCCAACTGTCTGAATAGGCGAGATCAAAAAGGAATACTGAACAGCCGAAGCAGGCATCCCAGAGAGACAAATCTTTTACAAGTTTGCGAAGCAAGAAAAACGATAAAATGACAAAAAAATTAAAGAGTAATAACGATTTCCTAATTTTGAGAGAAAATGAATGATAAAATTTATCATTTTCCTATCTGTTGTCAATACAAATGGCAAGTCGGCTGTGAAATAATTTAGTGGAATGGGAAAGTGACAAAATTTAAAACTTTTTTTCCATCACTGAACACCACTTCTCTTCTTCATCTAAAACGTAAAATATCTTAATTTGGTTTGTTTCAGTGGTTGGTTTTTCGTTTTGTGTTTATAAGCCTTATATTGGAGATAAAGATGCATGACAAAATATTTCAAAAGTGTTCTCTCACTTCAGATCTGGACACCAACAGCCAAGTCAGCTGTGCTTCATTTGTACCCATTCCTTGCATGGCAGAATGTAGTTTTTCTGTGTAGTATGCTGTTTTGTTCTTCTGAGCTTTCACTGAAAGCAGAAACACACATTGTCACTTGTTATTAATATCAATGCAAACACTGGATATGTCATAGCTTTTTTTTCTTTTCTTTTTTTTTTTTAAACAGCTTTTGTCATTCAAAAGATACATGTTGTAAACTGGCAAATGTAAGCACTAGTGATCTTTACATAGATGTGGAAGTAACCACTTTTATGATTCATTATAATGCATCTTTTAATGATATAACACTGCCTATCAATTTGTGTTGGGCACAAACTGCTCGACTCCAAAATTTTGCACTTCCAAAACAAAACAAAAAACTAGCCCAAAACCTGCAAACCTGCACAAGAAAAAAAATTCTCCCAGATCATAAAAACAAAAAAAACCCAGTCCAATTCAGCGGTTTCTAGCCCAATGTGGGAAAACTCTGCGGAGTGTATTTAACAGTAAACACATTGCAGGAAAAGACGCCATCATTGGCTCATGCATTTGTGGAAGGGGAAGGGATAGCAAATTCAAAATAAAAAAAATAATTCTCCACCGCCTAAAAAAGGACCTTCTGCAAGTTAAAAGGAAGGCATCCTCAAAGTTTCAGGTATTTTTGAGCTGTTTGAACAGCAGCAGGTCTTGTTGGATAAAAATCAGGCAAGTTTTTTTTCATAAAATAGATTACATTTAATGGAAACAGAAAATGACCTCATTCCACACCATTCCTAGAAATATCCTACCTGAGAACACAACAGAAATACAAAAACAAAAAACACTGTGATCAAACTGTCTCTCATGATTATTTCCACATTTGATCAGTTTTTTACCCTTTGCCTCATCAAACACTAGTACATGTAGCAATATTTAAATGCTTAGAAATGTTTTTCTTGAACCATGGGTATGTGGAATTAAGGTGTATTATAAATTTCTAAAGATTTCTCAAACATAGAAACTACTATCATTGCACTTACATATAGAGAGATATGCATTTTCACTGTCACCACTGCTAACTCTTTTGATCAAATCAGCCAAATCTTCCTCGTACAGCTGGAAATCAAATGACCCATACTTTAGACATTCTTTTCAATGCAAAAGAAATAACATTATTTATCAATGATAATTTCACCACATATCATCAAGCTGTATTCAGTGTCATTCTTACACTGACTTACAATAATCTCAATTGTTTGGATATCATTATGTGTTTGACGGTTCTTTTTCACAGTTCACAAAGTAAGTAAACAAAGACTAGGTTAAAGATGTCAGAAAATACATCAAAACTTTTCCAGGGGGGGGGGGGTGTTTAGTAGCTCAGCATACAAATAATGAGGTAGCATTATATTCTACAGCTCACAAGGACAACATTAAAATGTGGGGGGAAAATATCAAGGTATATTATTTTTATAATTTTATATATTTAATGTACAGTTCTCTTATCATTTGTTGATGCCTCCTGGCTTTGCTAGTATATTTTACAACTTTTTCATCTTTTGTTTTTACATTTCACTTTAATTTTGTTTAATGGGTCCCACTGGGAGTCACAACAAATACATGTATCTGTATGTTAGTTAATTAGCATTGAGTCAGACAAGGGCACAAAAAAAGATTCCTAACATAGATGATGGAAAAAGATTAAAGCATATTTCTTTTCACTGATACCTGACACAGTAAAATACCTTTTTATGTGCATCAGCCACAGCTTTGATTTGTGATAAACTGTTTTTCTGGTAGACATCTTTAAGAACGGATGATTTTTGTTGCTGAAAATTGAATAAAATACAGTGTTTTCATAGAAAGAATTGTCTGCAGACACAAAAGGTGAAGATAAATAGATCTGTGTAAGCAATAAAGTCGCCAGAATGAGCCAGCTTGAAAAAAAAATTGAAAATGAAAATGCAGGTTAAAAAAAAAGATCTTTCTTCACAGAGATTTCTATGACAAAATTACAATTAAGGGGGCGTCCTAGCTAGTGCCTGAATAAAATTCCTTATTTGGACATTTTTGAGTGTTCTGGCATGATAAACTGTTGATTTGGTGTAACTATATGTTTTTTAACTCTTTCTGTCCCAGGTCATTCAGCACCAGATGCCCATGGGGCACAACACAGAGTGTAACTTTACTAAGGTGTACATTTTCAAATAGTAAAAGCAAGAGTAAAACATACACAAAATTCATGTTGTTATATACCATACTGATGGGAAAAAAGCAGACGTTTTATGTTATGTACAATTCAGTGTGATTTGGGGTGTCTGCTGCTATGGCCACGATTTTTCACATACAAGAAGTGAAAATATGAAAATGATGATCGACGCATGGTGTGTTGGTTGGGCATTTAGGCAATCGGCGATCAACCATGTGTTGATCGGGACAGAAAGTGCTAAGGCTTTTGAACTTTCATTTCTTGTTGCCATGGTAAGGTTGGCCATATTGGATTTTGACACACAATTTTATCACCTTAAAATTTCTAATTCTAACTCAAATGAGTTTGCATCAAAATTCTTTTTGATTATGATGTTTCAAATGACCCTGCAAGGAACAATTTAATCTTAAAGTCTTTCACTTGTCCAGAATATTTTTAGTAAATTTTGAAAAATTGCCATTTCAATTTTTTTTTCTAAATTACAGATCAGATCCATAAGCAACTTGCTGCATCAAGAAAACCATATATCCAAAGTCTACAAAACTAGATAGTTTCTTACAGTAATCATATCATATCAGGGTTCTAACTTCAATAGTTTTTGAAGTTTTAACTCTCACCCTGCGCGGGGCGGCAATAGTCGGTATTGACTTGCAAGCGCTCACGCCGCACGGGCGGCAAAAGTTGCCCAGGTCAAGCTGACCGCGCCACTCGCAAGCCCTATTTTCAGGCGTCGGGTCACTGACCTTTTTGAGACGTAACCACTGTGTTATTGTTCACTGTATCTCTTCTAAATCAAACGCATTGTGACATGGACATGTTAACCAGTGAACCACTGGTCGGAATCACAAAGACTAAGCTTTCAAAGGCTCTCCCCACACTTTCAAAAGATGTAACATCGACATGTGAAATGTTGCTCAACAAATTTGCAATATTATCTCATTTTCTCACAAGCTGACCACCATCTGGAGTTGTCTGTATCTAAGAACCAATCAGAAACAAGCTCTGAAATAATCTTTGCCCCAAATGCCCACATTGGTTTATTAGTAATAGTATGTGTCAATCAGGATGAAACCATTTGTGTAGGGCTTGGGAGGGCGTGGCTAGTTATCATGCTTCGTTCTCACGAAAACTACAGCTGACAGTTTGGAATCATAAGTCAGATCATTGGTTTGAGACTGACAGACTAAGGTTTTGCTGGTTAATTCATTATCAAGCGTGATAAGGCATAGCCGCGAATGTTTTCATACCGATCAATAAAAACCGAACCACTTGGACAGCGTAAGTGGTCAGCGTCTAGCGGCACGGGTCATTGACCCCAGATAAGATTCTCCGTGAGTAAGGTCACTGACGTGGCAGCGGGCTTTACGAGTAGCGCGCAGGGTATGGGTTAAGATTATAACATCACTGCTCCACGCAAAAAAACACTTCTGAGAAAATCGCACCATAATGGCTAATTCTTGATTTTTTTTTTCAGGGAGGAGGGTTGCAAAAACACCTTTTTGCTTGCCTTCCGGACTTCATATAATGAAATGAATTCGTGTTATCAATTCTAAAGGTAATAAAGTATTGTCTGCACTCAGTCTTGAAAAATTGATAATTTTACCTGAAATCAACCTTACCTCATCTGGATGCCCCCTTAAATCAAGACAAGAGATAAACTGTTGATTTTGTTGCTTCCACATTTGTTTCACGAAGTCCCCTAGATCTAACAAATTCAATTACTTCCATACTGGTAATCTGGAGGAATTCATGAAATAAATCTTAAGTAATAAAATTACGGTCTCTTTCTTGATTTCACTGATGTTTTGTCATGAGAAACCTGCAAAAGTGTACTAGATCCAGATGATGAAACAAAAAGCAAACCTGATGCAAATTCTTAGCATCTTTCTCTGCTGCGTCCTTGTCCACTCCTGTAGTTTTGTCTTTCTTTCCATTGATGTGTGCCACCAAAACATCTTTAAGGTCACCACTAGTCTCCTTCTTAACCTCAGTCTCAAGGTCCTTCTTATATTCTGTTCAATATAAAATTACAAAGGTGCTCTTATCCTCAAGCCAGTTAATGGTCCATGAATCTGGCTAATTACCACTTCTGAGGTACAAAATTTCTACTGATGTCATGTACCTATGCACTGAATGAAACATGATATACAATAACTTGTTATGTAGATTACAAATTAACCATACATATCTCTGAAACCATTATAACACCTTTACACTACCAGTATACCCAAGAGCTTGGACTATTACATAATTATTCAAATGTACTTTCTTCATCCCACTGTGACAGGTGCACGAAATTTCACTCTTTCAGACCCATGCAAACTTTACCCACATTGATTTTTGACTTTTTGAAAGACAGAAGTGTAATGCAAGAGGGACTGAAACTCTTGACGGGAAGAGACTATGGGGGATCATCAGAGGAAGAGAACCTCTGTCCAACAAGGGTTTCAATTTTGTCCACCTTACATTTTCTCCTACGAAATCCTTAACCCTCGTTCCGCGTTGTGTGAACTCGTCCACGTAACGCCCCGTGCGGGGATAGCCAGTGGCAAGTCAGCCGATCGTTCACGTGTTGCCGATAACCTCGGCGGTCAGGTCAGTCGGGTCCTTGTGAACACCTGTATCGCGTATACTTCAGGACGCAATAACAACAATAGTGGTGGATAAATCGTAAGGGACCCCTATGATATTTGGATAAAGTACTTGTGATGATATGCAGTAGGTTTTATTGTGAAATGGAAGGCCCCAAATCAAGACTTTTCTGCATTTACATGCCGTTTAACACACGTTTTATCATTTTCCCAAGACCTGCGCTTTTTCTGTCCCTATGTCAGGCCATTCAGGTGAACAAATTATTTTTTAAGCCATTCGCTTAATTTACTAACCGCATGTATCGTGACATTGCCTTCTCCCTCCTACACTATGTAAAGCGTCCACTTACTATAATGTTAGTTTTAGCGAGAGATTTGATTTCCAGTTCCAGGTCGTAGAGCACATACATACATACAATGTACTGAAAAGCGGTTCAATCAAAGGAACACAATATCTCTCTAATTACCACATCAAATAAAGACAACGACCAACAACAAAGTCGGTCATTTTCTCCCAGATTTCCCTGATGAAAAACCTACTGACAGACGCCCTTATGCAGCATGCCCTAATATTACATCAGAATTCATAATTACAGACGTAGAACGGCGTCTCAAATACGCACATGGCCCCTTTCTTCTCATTTCACATGTAGACGACAACCAGCATCAAAGTAAAAGTTTCCCCAAGATTTTCTCCAGTTCAAACTTCAGACCGTCAGTACTATTACACGAGTATGACGAATAGTTGCATAGTAATAAACGTAATTGGACGATACCATTTTGTTGGATATAGTAGGGGTGACAGGATGGATAAACACGTGAAAATTGTGTGGAAAAAAAACGTGAAAAAAACAACAACAACGACAGCCTTGGGAACCGAATAACCAAAGCGCGAGGCGCACCGTTGCTATACAAAAATGTGGCCTCCCGCAGGACCCGCGGTTAAGCGCGTCGGACAAAATTATGGCCTCCCGTGTCGCGCGGAGAGGCCAATATAGTGGCCTCCCGCAGGACTAGGGTTAATATTTATTTACTCCCATAAATTACATATTGTACTTGGAAAAGGAGGAAAGATTTAAGAAAAATAAACTAAATGTAGGAAGTAAAACACAAGGGCTACACACTTGAACATGAGTGTGTTTGGGCATTTGGAGACAGTACAAGTCATGCACTGTGTGCCTTAAGAGTTATTAAACTGTGTGCATTAAAAGTTATTAAACAAAACATACTGCTTATCAAAAATACTCTTCTGTTTCCATGACGTACTCAGAAATCTCAAGCACATGCTATTCACCTTTTTTGTAAATCTTTTTGATTTCTTCAAGCTCTGCTGGTGTTTTAGATGCCAGAATACAGATGAGGGTGCTTTCATCTGTACCTAGTCCTTTCATGGATTTATAGAGGGCCCAGGAGTCATAATCAGCTGTTGGCATCATCAATGCCTGGATGACTTGTTTGAAGTCTCCACTCAGTTCGGAGTCAAGATCCTTCATTAGATCCTAAATATAAATAAAATTGTTATCTGTGCTGTGATGGCTTGGATCATTTATAGTAAATACAAATGACACTTGTGTTTTTCATGACACTTCTTATACTTTCATAGTTTTCACATGGAATAAATGTCAAGCAACTGTTAACTGATAAAGTTAAACCATCAAGGTGTTAAATTTCTAACATGCAGCCTTGTGACTTTAGACAGCAAGTCATATACAGGTATGTCTGGTGAGTACTTTTCCGTTCATATGCTTAAACCACTTAATCAGGCTCACCTTCTGATACAGCTCATTGTATCTTGTCTTGAGTGTTTGTCTTTCAGCATTAGAGTTCCTTGTGATGACTTCACTGATAATATCTTCTTTTGTTCCAAATCCCTTCATAGCTTTGAACAGTTTCACAGCATCTTCATCATTCTCTTTAATCTCATTATCCTCATCTTTCTCTTCTTTTTTCTCAGAATCTTCCTCTTTCTTCTTTGTATCTTGTTTTGGTGATTTTGTTTTCTTGTGTGCAGCCTGAGCATCTGATGGTTGATCTGTTTTGACAATAGCTGCTTGTGAACGTTCAGTCTTTCGATCCTCTTTTTTCTGAGCTTCTTTTTTCTCCTTTGGTGTGTACTTCTCTTCTGAAACTTTATCAATTATTCTGACCAACGTTTTCTTATAGTCCCCACTTGTATCTGATTCAACGTCTTTTTTGAGGGAATGGCCATAGAAGTGCTGGTATGCGCCTTTAATGGCAGGAAGATCCAACTGTATGAGGAAAAGTATAAATATCAAGACATATTTCTGTGCTTTTCTGATGCCATTGGAGTAAATTAAGATCAAAACTGAATACATAAATTGTCTCCAAAATCACACAGGTGCTCTTTAAATGTTTTTTTGTTGTTGTTATGGAATGCTTTCAACTCCATGGATCTTTTGGGAAAAATGCAATGACAATGTCATTTTTAATTTATCTATGAGCGTTTTGTGATCAAGACTCACAAAGACTGTTAATATATTAATTACAGTGAAACTTGGTTATAACGAGGTGTGATGTTCCACCAAAAACGTCTTGTTATTTCCAATGTCTTGCTGTTCCAGGAAAGAGTACAAAAAGCAAGGCAAGGGATAAAAATCCCCCGCCCCCCATTTTTTTTAAAGGTTACCGCAATTGTTAACATGTCCGTATATCAATGTACATTTTATATCAAATTGAAGGCAGATCTCGGCCTTCATATCGATAGTGGTTTTTTTTGTTGTTTTTTTTCTGACGGTAGCTATGTTTCCATCAAATTATGAGACGAGATCAGAATCAGATGCAAAAGTTAGAAACAGAGGAGTGCGTTTGTATCCAGTGGTTTCTTTTGCTGTATCATTCAAAGAATGGGAACAGGCTGGCTACATGATTGCGACACAGGGAGTGTAGGGATGTGATTCGACCCACAAAGCTCAATGCAGACAAAGAGCATATGCCACGCAGCAATTAGTGATGATCATTGACCATGCTCACATGTAATAATTATCTCACATCATAGGTAGGGGCCAAACAGTGCACCTAGGTGTCTGACAAAACCCCAGTTTGCCTCAGTGAGTGATGAGTCATTACTTTGAAACAGACTGCATGTTGTATGCTGTCACTGCACATGGTCAGTAAGGAGAGAAAGCATACTAGCCCTAAGCAAGAGATTGCTAGGTGTAGTAACAACCAAAGAACATTACATATGTATACTGTCCGACTCCCAATATGTTGTTATGCGGCTGCACCCACAATTTGCCATACACACTCAAAATTAATTCTCCCACCATAGCAGGTGTTTTCATTATCGATTGCTGTTATTCAAGTATTTTATCATAAACCTCATACAGCAGAAAAAATGGGGCTTTAAAATGTTCTAGCTGTCAGCAAGGTCTCGTTATTAGCAGTGTCATTAAACACAATGGTCCACTGTACTACAAGCAATAACATCCATACATATTCATATTCATCCTTTCCAGATTCTGCTACATAGCTCCTAACACATTTTTAGATTTCTTTATGGTACCTTATTTCGTCAGAGATTACATTTGGGAATCCAAAGCTTGATTCAAAAGTGTATTTTGATTGTTTTAAAATCCTTTGTGTAACCTGAGAATATAAGTATCAAAGAGTATGATGTTCAGATGAGATGAAATGCTTATTGAAGACATCAATCTTTATCTCAAGCTGTTCAAATGTGTATTTCAAGTACTGCAGATTGAAGAACCCAATTCTGTGATCAGGTTATTGTAAGAAAAATGGTTTTAAAATCCATCCAACATGTATCTTTCAACTGTGATGATCATTCCTGTAACCGTACATAAGTATAAGTTCTTAAAAAATTGACCCACAATTTATTTTGTCACAACACCTTAACCTAGTGATGTTGATCTCAACACCTAAATCCCAGTCTGAACTTGTAGAGTCTCATGCGGATTGGGCGCCTGGAATCTGTACTTCCCTAAGAGATGAGCACCCCACTGTGGCGCCATTCTCAGGTGGCCCGTATCTGCACATCCTGATGCTATTTTGATAATTTCTTATAAGTGAGTGTCACTTCTATCTGTTTTTTGGCCGTTTCCACAAGGATGGCAAATCTGTCATCCCAGTACGTCAAAATGTTCTTTCTTCAAAAAGTTTTTTTTTTGGCAACTTGACTGGGTGACCTGAGTTTCTGTACATTTTGTACCAATTCTCATAAGAGCAGGAGTTTACCACAATCTTGAGGTCAAATTAATCAATCAATGATTAGCTGCAACTGAGCAACATTTTACAGTTAATATCTTCTCAGATCCAATTGTGAAACTATACTTACCTCAGATCGAGATACCAATGTCCTTATCAACTGGGTATCTTTTGTACCAACTCCTTTCATGGCATTGTACAGGTTCTGTGCATGCAATTCTGACTGGTCATCTTGGGCTTTCACTAAATCAAGATATATAATGTAGGATAAATGAAACTTTACTTTGTTTCTGACATTTTCAATGATTTAGAATAAATTTGCATGATACCAGAATTCAATCACATTCCACTCACAAGCCCTAGTGGATGGAATGGACCCAGGTGGGTCTGTGAAACAAAAACCAAAAAGGTTAACATTGAAACACAAATTCCATATTACCCATTAACATATAAATGCAAATAATAGGTTCCATTTTTTTTTTTTCAAAACTGAAAAATCATAATTATTATACCACTCTAATTATAGATATATGTAGCAGTTGAAGTGCTTTCACAGCTCGTTATAGATGGGAGTACTCAATTTTAGTCGGCCGCTACCCTACGAAACCAACTGGCACAACTAATGTCAATAAAATAAAACAGAATCCGTTGAATAGTGGAAACGAGAACTTTAACACAAATGAGAATAAGATATCCATAGAACTTTCAGGTCTTCAGCCACGGCTACTTCAGGATACTAACTACCTCTCTCACATTTGCACTCCTCTCATTCATATCAGCTTTCCAGAACACACATGTCTTTGGGTAACATCCCCCCCCCCCCCCCCCCCCCAGGTCAATCTAGTGTAAACAAAAACTTCGAGAAGGTTATGGGGAAAAATTCACATGGACGGTACAGATCAAACCTAGGTCAGTGACCCCTTTAGTGAACAAAGTAATAAAAAAAAGGGGGGGGGGGGGGTGAGAGAAACTCACCGCTACACATAACAACATAGAGAAAGGTGAAGGGATGTTAGACATTACAATATGTGAGTGTGCATGAGAAAACCCACAATAAGTCGCAAACATGACATTTTGAGTTCTGTACACATAATAAAAGACAAGACATTTCTGATAAATTAAAGTCAGTGACCCCCTAAAACAAGATTTTGAGAAAACGGCATTTAATCCTAAAAGTGGCAATAGCTAATTGACCCATTAATATTGGAATGATTGCTGTTAGGAGACCGTAGTCTAATAACTACGCCGTTATAGAGATGATACTGAGTAGTGTTCACTGCTCATCTACAGTTTACCCTGTAACATACCACGGTCCCCTAAACAACAGCCAAGTCGGAAGTTTTTGGATCTTGTTAGGAGACCGTAGTCTAATTACAAAGCCTTTATAAAGATCATAGTGAGTAGTGTTCACTGCTCGTCTACAGTTTACCCTGTAACATGCCACGGTCCCCTAAACAACAGCCAGGTTGGAAGTTTGTGTCGGACCCATATTTTCACTTCAAAGCCGTTTTTATCAAAATCAGCTCTGTCGACATATTGTGGGTTTTCTCATGCACACTCACATATACAAAGATATTTTTTAAAACTATGACTTACATAAAGTCAGGTAAGCTTCTTCTGCCTCACCACATTTGGCTTTCTTGATGCCTGCTGCAAAATCTTCATTGTACAGCTGAAAAATAAAGTATAGACATATATCCAAATTAAACTTATTGAATTAATTATTTTAACTGAAACAATGACTGAAATATACAAAAATATATGAAATCTGTGACTTTTTAGATTTGGTAAATTCTTAATCCTGGCATGAATTTCATCAGTACATAACTGAGAATTATGAAAAAAAAAATACCTCCTTGTAAGCATCAGCTGTTGAATTCACTTGAGCTGGATTGTTTTGGAAAATGGACTTCACAACAGCAGGATCTGGAGTCTGTGGATCAAAACAATTCTTACTACATTTGAGCTTCATGGGTGCTACAAGACATAGGGAAAATCCAGAAAGAGTAGCATCTGATCTTGTGCTGCTGCAAGGCTATGAGGTGGGTATTTATTCAAGTCCATCAGCAAACAGCTGAGGTACACTTTTGGATGGCATGGCAATACTCTCTACAAATATGCACCAGCCTCAATTAAAAAATATTAATTATGGTCATTTATAAATCTATTTGAAAAATTCAAAGCTACCCACAGAAACTCACTGATGATGCCTTGTAGACATGAACTGCAGGTAAAAAAAAAAAAAAAGGACTTGTGAAAAAGTACATTTAAAAAAAAAAAATCATTTTTTTTCTGTGAAAAAGTGTATTTTTAAAAAAAAAGCTTTTATTTTCTTCTTTTTTTTCTTTTTGTTGTCACTGGAAAGCTTTCTTAGCAAGAAGTTTCGTCTTCACAACAATTGGTAAGTAAAATTTGAAAACATTGGCATTTCCAACTTCAGAATTGCAGATGCTGATAAGTGCATTGTCATGAGTCAAGTGTTATTAAATCTCACGCAGAGCCGTGAGTTGTTTTTTCACCAGGGCCATGAGAAATTGGCTGGTGGCCTTGAACGGTCCTCGCGTATTATTGTTTGTGAGTAAGGAATTGCAAAGTTAAACTGTTAGATTCACGCTTGTCGGTTTTAATGTTCGTGATTGGAAGTAATAGAGTAGGGGTGAGGCAAGGTGGGGATAGTTGACATTGTTAAGTATGACTAGACAAGTTTTTGCACGTTAACTGGCTGGTAGAATAGTGCAGACTATATTCCTACTTTCAAAATGGTGGGAGGTTTCGGCCAATGAGATTGCTGAACTAATTTGGCCAGCGGACTAGCCTTGCCGGGTAGTTGGATAGTATAAAACATCGTGTAACGTTGAAATTCATTGAATACAGACGAGAGAAGCATCGTTTCGTGAAGTATCTCCGGTTGGCCAGTACCTGAACTGAGTGGCACGAAGACTAGTCCATTGTCATCAGACTGAAGGAGCCTAGAGAGAGAGAAAGCTCATAGAAAGAAAGGTTTTGGTTGGACTGATCTTAAGAGTCCACGCTGCGCTCGTATGATGTTCGCGCCTACTAGCTAGGCGTGACCAACGGTAACTCATCTTTTTCACTAGTAATTGATAGAAGTCCAGAGATAGGGAGGAAACCCACAGCCTCGTAGAAAGTCTGAGAAACCCACAGCTTGCACTCGACGAACGAGTGTTCTGTACTGTAAACCTATCTCCATAATACGATTGAAGAAATATGGCACCTTGTTGATGAAATGAATAGTGACTGAGTGATTGCATATATATATATATATATACTTTTACAAGCTGCTTAAATACCTACAAGCCAATTTGTGCTTCTGTAGGCTTTGAATGTACTGGGCTGTTCTAGCCTTCAGTGTACCTTGAGAATCTGTATTATTGCTGGAGAGTTTGCCTGGCGTCTGGCCAGTGGCGACTCAACTGTTAGTTTAGATTAATATCTTATTTTTTATAATATACCCATTTGGCTATTAATTGCATTACCTTTGATAGGGAACTTAGTTACATGAATATGATAGGTTAAGTTTAGTAATTAGAATTTTTGCTTTGAATAGACCTCTATTGTCTTTTGTTTAGTATATTAATATTATGTAATAATATGGCCCGGCCGGCCTGACATACATATACTCTAGTTATTTAATACTTTCTTGTGTGTTTGTGTCCGAGTGTGAGTTAACTGCCTCTCGTGCAGTCGTTAGATCCCCAAGACCATAACTCTGCTCGTGACATGCATCATTTATTGATTTTTTTACAACCTGTTTGTCCATTGCTAAGCTTATCCTTTGTAAATCATTGTCCATTGTCCTTAACGGTACTCACTACTTAGAATAGAAAACTTCCTTATTTTTCATGATAGATTTGAATTAAATGATCCACATTCATGAATCTAAAACTGTGGTGATTACTGTGAATTATTTACAAAACATTCTGTAGAAATTTTCATTAAATAAAGAAAACCTATCAAATCTCTATTATTGCAACACTGTCAAGAAACACCAGCACCCAAAATTAAACAAACCTCATGCAATGCCACAGCATCTTTCTCTGCTTTGTCCTGATCAACTTTACTGTCTTTACTTTTCTTTCCACCCAGGCACTGGAGTAAAATGTCTCTCAGATCTCCACTGGTCTCTTTCTTAACCTGTGACTCCAAATCTTTCTTGTGTTCTAAAAGAAATGTTTACAGATTCTACATGTATTTCAGGAATTTTTGGTGTTGGAAGACATGATCTAATGCATTCATAAATTTATTATTTGTTACTGAAATAAAGCAATACATTTTAAAAATATTCTCTTTAGTCAAAAATTTCATAGTATTGTATTAAAATATCATTTCTGTGACACTCTACACAGAGTGAAAAGTAAAGTTTTATTTCAGTAAAGAACATACAAATGAAATCTGAAAATATATTGATCATCTATGAAGTTAGTTATTTGTTTTGTTTCTTTATATGCCATTGTCATGATGACACTTTCATGATTCTGATCTTTGGTATTTACATGAAATCAGAGCTTCTTTTATCCTAGGAAGGATAGGGAATAATCAGTTTTTTTACTTTTTCCAGTTTACAATAAAATGGAATGTGTTGGTGCTATTGTTACAAACAAAATCACTGTTACCTTTCTTGTACACTTTCTTGATTTCATTCAGTTCAGCAGGTGTCTTGGAACAAATCACACCAATAAGGGTGGATTCATCAGTGCCAAGACCTTCCATAGCTTTGTTCAGGCTGTATGCATCATAATCCACTGGTGGCATCATCAGAGCTTGGATGGTTTCTTTAAAATCTCCACTCAGTTCAGAGTCAAGATCTTTCACCAGATCCTGACATATACAGTTAGAAATGATCAATGTATCAGTCAGAACAACCAAACTGGAATACATTATGATAACAATGCAAGAATATTATCCCACAGCCTATTACATTTAAAATTACAACAGAAAAGAGGGAAGGAGGGGAAAGATATGAGGATAAATACAAAAGGGGAACTGAAAACCTGTTTTGATATATACCGTGTTAATTTATTACAAAAGATTTTTTCATCTGGAGTTTCTTGAGGTATCTCAATAGCTAAACAGTGCCAACTTTGTACATTCATTTTCTTTATTATCTAAGCCAATTTTTACTGATAATACACACTTTATTGGCCGTGTCATCATTGCTACTCACTTTTTTATACAATTCTTTGTATCTCTTCTTTACTGTTTGTCTCTCAGCATTGGAATTCCTTGTGATCACTTCAATGATCACATCTTCATTGGTGCCCAGAACTTTGTACATGGCTTTGTACAGTTTGATTGCATCTTCATCATCATCATTGATTTTATCCTCATCATCCTTTTTCTCTTTATCATCTTTCTTTTTCTTCTCTGATTCTTTCTTCTTAGGGCTGGGTTTCTCTTCTCCCACTTTATCAATGATTTTGATCAAAGTTTTCTTGTAGTCTCCACTGGTATCCTTTTCTACAGCCTTCTTGAGAGACTGACCATACAGTTGTTGGTAATGACCCTTAATTAGTGGAAGATCCAGCTGTAGAACAAATTTAAAGAATGTACATGGAATTATTTCAAACCTACACTAAAATTAGTCTAATCCGAATTACACATTTTGTGAGAAAACAAATGGACTCAGATCTACGGTATCAGTCAATTTCAACTGGGATAATTATCTCTAGAACATACATATATAAGTGATGTTGTTTTTTTCAAGTACATAGGCCTTGGTTGATTTTGTATAAACATCTTAACTTTGTGGAAATGGTCTTCAGGCTTTCTGAAGGATATGATTGTGTGGATATATGTAAATATGGAAATCTCTTCCATGTCTAGACTGGATGAGTTGTGAGTAGTCTGAGAAATGGAGATATGTCTTTGGTGCAAAGATGAGCACCAGAGTATGGCACTGTTTTCTGGAGGCCTGCATCTGATATGTCACCTCTTTTCCATGGATGTTGACAGTGTTCTTACAAAAAGCATGAGCATGCCACGGTTGTCTGTTTTGGCCTGTTTCTGTAAAGCTGGCAGGTCTGAAATATTATCTTTTCACATTTTCTTTCAGGAAACCTTTAAGTCCATTGAACAGAAAGCCCTGATTTTTGTACCCCTTGGCCGCATCTCCACATGGAGGTCCTTACCTCAACCTGATAGTCTTATTAATAAAGCCAAGGCAAGGTCACCAACTAAGCAACATTCTCCAGCAAAACATCAGGTCTTATTGTGAAACTATACTTACCTCAGATCGAGATACCACTGTCCTTATCAGCTGGGTATCTTTTGTACCAACTCCTTTCATGGCACTGTACAGGTTCTGTGCATGCATTTCTGACTGGTCATCTTGGGCGTTCACTAATAAAGAAATAATGTTGGATAAAATTTCACACATTTCTAGATCAAAAACATTTGTCAGGATGTAGTAATAGTAACTAGAAACTCATGGGGGAGCCGGACAACAGAGAGTTGTCAGAGAAGAAATCTCCCTTGTTCAAGTGTTTCGGCCCTGAACTTCTTACACTCTAAGGGGCCGGGCCACACCTAGGTCATGACTCCCAGGTGCCTCTCTGCTGCCTTTTTTTGTCTCCGGTTCTGTGCACACATTTCTGACTGGCCATCTTGGGCATTCACTAATCAAGAAATATAATGTTGGATAGAATTTCACACATTTCTAAATCAAATACATTTGTCAGGATGTTGGTTATGTCTCTGAATACGGTAGAACTAATATTTCAAAGATTCAGGGGATTTTTGTACAAACTCCTTTCATGGCATTGTACGGGTTCTGTGCATGCATTTCTGACTGGTCATCTTGGGCGTTCACTAATCAAGAAATATAATGTTGGATAGAATTTCACACATTTCTAAATAAAATACATTTGTCAGGATGTTGGTTATGTCTCTGAATACCGTAGAAATAATATTTCAAAGATTCAGGGGATGATACAAATAAAATGTTAAAATACTTCACAAAGAATTTATGGCACACCTCGATAAATGAAAGTTTACATTGTTTTTCATATTTTAAATAAAGATTTAGAACAAATTTCCAGGTAACAGAATTCAGTCACATTCCACTCACAAGTCCAAGTGGATGGCAAGGACCCTAACGGGTCTGTGAAACAGAATCCAAACGGTTGACACTGAAACATAAATTCCATATTAGCTATTAAAATATAAATGCAATGAATATGTTCCTTTTTTTTCAAACTGAAAAATCATTATTATACAATTCTAATTACAGATATATAAAAATATGTTTAAAAAATATGACTTACATAAAGAAAGGTAGGCTTCCTCTGCCTCACCACAATTGGCTTTCTTGATGCCTACTGTAAAATCTTCATTGTACAGCTGAAAAATAAAGTATAGACACAAATCCAAATTAAACTTAGTGAATTAATTATTTTAACTGAAACAATGACTGAAATATACACAAAAATATATGAAAAATCTGTGACTTTTTAGATTTGGTAAATTCCTAATCCTAGCATGAATTTTGTCAGTACATTGCTGAGAATAATGGGAAAAAAACACAACAACAAAAAAACACATACCTCTTTGTAAGCATCAGCTGTTGAATTCACTTGAGCTGGATTGTTTTGGAAAATGGACTTTACAACAGCAGGATCTGGAGTCTGTGGATCAAAACAATTTGTACTACATCTGAGCATCAGAGTTGCTACTGGAAAGAGGGAAAACTAAGAAACAGTGGCATCTCAGCTTGTGCTGCTGCATGGCTATGAACTGGTCTTTTTTAAAGTTCAACACCAAACAATTAAACTACATTTTTTTGAATGGCATGGCAACGACTCTTCAAAAATATGCACCAACGTCAATTCAAAAATGTTGATTAAGACCAGTTACAAACTGCAACAAAAATTTAAAGCCATCCACAGAAACTCACTGATTATGCTTTATAGATATGAACTGCAGGCAAAATAATGAGAGATTGTGTAAAAATGTAATCAGTACATTTTCAAAAAATGGTATATTGTTCAATTGTGTTCACTGGAAAGCTTTTTCAGCAAAATGTTTTGTTTTCTCAAAATGCGGTAAATGGGTAAAAATATGTAATTAGCCATTAAGATTTGAAAACATTGGCATTTCTAACTTCGGGATTGTAGATGCTGATAACACCATCATTTATTAATTTTTTGAAGTCTGTGTGTCCACTAGCTTTCCCCTTGTAAATTGATGTTCAGTGTCCCTATACATACTCACTGTCTAGAATGGAAAACTTGTCTTATTTTTCATGATGGATTTGAATTGAATGTTCCTCTCTCTTGAGTCTAAAACTGTGGTGATTACTGTGAATTATTTACAACAATTCTGTAGAAATTTTCATTAAATAAAGAAAACCTATCAAATCTCTATTATTGCAACACTGTCAAGAAACACCAGCACCCAATGGTAAACAAACCTCATGCAATGCCACAGCATCTTTCTCTGCTTTGTCCTGATCAACTTTACTGTCTTTACTTTTCTTTCCGCTCAGGCACTGCAGCAAAATATCTCTCAGATCTCCACTGGTCTCTTTCTTAACCTGTGACTCCAAATCTTTCTTGTGTTCTAAAAGAAATATTTACAGATTCCATATGTATTTCATGAATTTTTGGCGTTGGAAGAAATGTTCTAACACATTCATGAAAATTATTAATTTTTACTGATACATGTATAAAGTAACGCATTTTCAAAATATTCTCTTTAATCAAACATCTCATAGTATTACCATGTCATTTCTGTGACATTCTGCACTAAGTGCAAGGTAAGTGTTCCATTCCAGTAAAGAAAGTATGAATCAAATCTGGAAATATTATTATATGTTATTTAAGATGGTTGTTTTGTTGTTTTTTCTTTTGCCATCGCCATGATGACGTTTTATAATTCTGATATTAAACAATGTGATGGGTATTTGCATGAAATCAGAGGTTCATTGTCCTTGGTAGGATAGGGAATGATCAATTTAAAAAATTTTTCCCAATTTGTATTAAAATGGATTGTGTACACATTATTACAACAAACAAAATCAGTTACCTTTCTTGTACACTTTCTTGATTTCATTTAGCTCAGCAGGTGTCTTGGAACAAATCACACCAACAAGAGTGGACTCATCAGTCCCAAGACCTTCCATAGCTTTGTTCAGACTGTACGCATCATATTCTACTGGTGGCATCATCAGAGCTTGGATGGTTTCTTTAAAATCTCCACTCAGTTCATTGTCAAGGTCTTTCACCAGATCCTGTGGAATGATCAATGTAGTACCAGTCAGAACAACCAAATTGAAATACATTATCATAAGAATGCAAGAATATAATCAATAATTCTCATAGCCAATAACATTTAAAATTACCAAAGAAAAGAGGGAAGGAGGGGAAAGAACCAAGGATAAATGCACAACAGAAATTCAAGAACCTGTCTTGATACAGCTGAGTACCGAAAACCCAAATTCTTCAGGGGAATTTCATCTATTCGAGTCTGCCAAATTTTGAGAATACATGAAGCATTAATCATAAACTACTACTGTTGTAGATTCAAGGAAAATAATACAGCTGACAACATGTGATATGGATTACCTCCCTTAACGCCTCACCACCACCGTCCCCCCTCTTTTCATGGTTAGTTGAAAGAGAAGCAAATATTAATCTGACACAACACAAATCATGATTGCGTGGCGACAGTAATGTGAGGTTGGTATGATGCATGCGTAGATTGGCATGCAACCTTGTGCCCACATTCTTCTATTTTTTTTCTCTTCTGAAATGTTTCAGTGAGGACAGTTTTCAAGACAAGCCGAATAGAGAAAATAGATAAAGCTGGAGTGAACACAACACAATTTTTCTCTATTCACCAGTCCTATACTATCATTCATTCCGCAGCGTTTTGTTTCTGTTTTTTCTATTACCGTAACAAAGCAGGACAACCACCCCCCATTCCCCTCCAAAGGTTATTTCCTGCCTGAATCAGTCATCTCAGGTGTTTTAATTGCCATTTTATGGGGGGGGGGGGGCGCCAGTTGCACTGTTCCACCACTAGGCTATGCTATGGCTAACTGAGTGGCTTGACTAATTTTTCGGTGATTTTGGTTTTCTACTTCTTTTAGGCTACTTAAATCACACTCACAGCAGGAAAATTGTTTCGACGAATCCGTGTCACAGTTTGGAGTTTGCATGACATAACTATAAAAAATATTGAGAAATAAATTTGGGACTTAGGTCTTAGTTCATGGGATCCGTGATTTTGACTTATGCCTCTTTGAGTTTCACAGGCTCGACAGCATACTGTGTCGCGATGTGGGTTACATGGGGATATTTCGACTGACACTCTTTCGAGGTCCGCTCCCACAATCGACGAACACACAAAAATAAATACTTGCACTCTAGAAACTAAATAAATCAATTGCTTTCAATTTTAGCAGAACTGTAGAGCAGTTTAATTACAGGAATTAATGTAACAAATATAATTATAAATATATATATCAATTCAAAGGCAACTGAATCTAACTAATGGAACTACAGCTTTTATAAAGACTAACGAATTCAATCTAACTACTTGCAGGTCATATGAGTTATATGGCAAATAGAATCCGCGCACGTGGCGACAGATTTAACAGTTTAAATTCTATTAATTCAATGAGACATGTTATGATGTGGACATTTCCTCTAGACACGCCATGGAGAATGCTTGTACAACCATGCGTTGTCTGGCGGTAGCTCTGAAACTGTCTTCAAAAGTAAGTAGAACGGTTCACTTTCATCATTACAAATTAGTATAGATTCTCACCATGCGGCCCTCACTGGGAGTGAGAGCGCTGGATGTAAACGCTGTGGGTTTATATCAAACCAAGTAGCTTAGGCTCTGGAGCTTTAAATCAGGCCCCTCACAATGGACTGCTCAACTGCGTCTCTTATGTCTCTCATCTGGCTGAGGACTCTCGCCGTCCACCTCGTAAATGGATTTTCTACATGTGGCCCAGAACTAAGTTCTGTATGGCCTTAAATTTTTAAATACTGGACTGCATCTGCAGCTTACCGTCTAATTCCTGGATTGTGATTGGTGCAACCACTTCTAGCTCAGCTGCCGAACTGAGTTATTTTAAGTAACAGCCCTACACAACGACCTTGGGTCGACATCAAAAGTCGAATTACTTCAATACAATATAATATAAATTTTATAGCAATAAATTCTTAACATGTTCAAAACCCCGAGCTTTTACTCTGGATCACGGTTTTTCTGTACGTCAACAGACGTCTCAATAACATTTAATTCCTACTCACCCCTTCCCTCTTTACTACCCCTAGTTCAAAACACGAGATACAACAAGTGCTCAGTCATGCACACCTACGCTGTCCCTCTATCCTTCCCCACCTTCTGTCTATCTATCAGGGAAAAAACTGTTCAAAACACATTGTTTACGAGACCAGCTCAAGGCCAAGTTATGCTGGCTCGTACAATAATTACGTTTCTAAAAATTACTTACTGCTCTCGCAAAAATTTACTCTTATGAATTAAATCTGCTCTTGACATACTGTGTTAAACCATTATAAAACATAATTTTAACCTTGAGTTTCTTGAAGTATCTCAATAGCTAAAAGGTACCAATTTTGTACTTTCATTTTTTTTATTATCTAAGCCAATTTTTACAGACATTCCAAATTTTACTGGTTGTGCTACGCACCTTTTTATACAGTTCTTTGTATCTCTTCTTTACTGTTTGTCTCTCAGCATTGGAATTCCTTGTGATCACTTCAATGATCACATCTTCATTGGTGCCCAGAACTTTGTACATGGCTTTGTACAGTTTGATTGCAACTTCATCATCATCATTGATTTTATCCTCATCATCCTTTTTCTCTTTATCATCTTTCTTTTTCTTCTCTGATTCTTTCTTCTTAGGGCTGGGTTTCTCTTCTCCCACTTTATCAATGATTTTGATCAAAGTTTTCCTGTAGTCTCCGCTGGTATCCTTTTCTACAGCTTTCTTGAGAGACTGACCATACAGTTGTTGATAATGACCCTTAATTAGTGGAAGATCCAGCTGTAGAACAAATTTAAAGAATATATACATGAAATTATTTAAATCCTATGCAAAAATTAAATTCTAGTCCAAATTGATATACTCATCTTTAACACTTGCATATCTGTGGACAGAAAATTGATATCCTTGCACAAAGTTTAACTTCTAATACAAATGTAATGGTAAAAATGACTACTAACCCTTGTTAGGTCAAACAGTAGAATCTTTATTAAGATCTTTCTGTCTGTGCACGGCTGTAGATTTGCTTAATGCAATAATCACGACAAATCCATGTAAATTTTTCTCAGGCAGGCAATAACGCTACTCTCACATTCGTTCATTTCCAAGAGAGGACATCACTACCTTTTAATTTATGCCTCTTATTATTACACATACAATACAGTTGAAAATCATACATTTAACAACATGATAAAGACATTCGTAAAATCTGTATATAAATTGTGAGGTAACTGACCTGGTTTCCAATGGACTGCATTGTAATTTAAAAAATACTACCCACATAAATGTTCCAGGGCGAAAAGACTGATTCAAAATGAAATTTAGTTTCAAAGTTCAGAAATCCTTTGTCCAGCAAGTGCTTTCAGACAATGCCAACTTCTTTTGGCATTAACGTATAAAAGCATAACTCACTGCTAGAGCCGATGTTCACATCCACAAACATTAAATCATTTGGCCTGATGGGTTGCATGTATTTCTCTTTTCAGAGATTTGTAACCAATTGGTTTTTTTCGTCAATCAACAATAACTTTAAACTGGGCATTAAATGCAACATATGCTGTCTACATGTGTTCAAGCTTCATACAACCTGATGCTTATGATCCAAAGTAAGAATCAGATCATTCCGCTCTTTTACAGTATGTCTATGAACAATCACCAGATCAGGATTATTTTTTTGTTCTGAACTATGCCAACTGTTTAATTAAACATCAGGCAAGCAATGATATAGGCCTATACATTTTTATCAGCGCAGCCGCTTTAAAGATATGTGATCTGATAATGATACAAAAATATGAAAAGGCATGACATGCAGATAATGAAACACATGTTGAGGATGTCACTCTTCATCTCAGTTTATTTAAAGTGCACGTCATGTACTGCAGACTGAAGAGCAAAATTCCTTGATAAAGCTTTGTGTGAAAAAATTGTACTCATATCTACAATAACAGTAACCCTGGAACATACATGAGTGGATTTTTTTTTTTTTTTTAAACTGGCCTTTGTTTTGTAATAAAATCTTAACCTAAGGTAGATGGTCCTCAAGTTTTACTAAGGCTATGGCTGTGCAAATATCTGTAAATATGAACATCTCCCTCTAGTCCCAATCAGGTCTTACAGAGTTATGAGCAGACTGAGAAGTGGAAATATGTCCTTGGTGCAAGGAGAAGCAACAATATATGGCAATGTTTTCTGGTGGCTTGCATCTGGGTGTGGTATGCCTTTTCCCTGGATGTTAAAACTCTTCTTTTACTTGGAAGAGCATACCACTGCTGTCTGTTTTGTCATTTCCACAAAGTTGGCAGGTTTGGTATTGCACCATTCCAAGTTTTCTTCTTAGGCATCTTTGTAGCCATTCAACAGGTGACCCTGATTTGTGTACCCCTATGCCATTTCTGCACAGGGAGCTCCTTACCTCAACCTGATAGACTTATTACTAAAGTTAACGCAAGATCACAAACTAAACAAAACATCAGGTCTTATTGTGAAATTGTACTTACCTCAGATCGAGATACCAATGTCCTTATCAGCTGGGTATCTTTTGTACCAATTCCTTTCATGGCATTGTACAGATTCTGTGCATGCATTTCTGACTGGTCATCTTGGGCTTTCACTAGATCAAGAAATATAATGTAGGATAAAATTTCACATTTCTAGATCAAAGATGTTCATCAGGATGTTAGTTGTGTCTCTGAATACTGTAGAACTAAGATTTCAAGATTCAGGGGATGACCCAAATAAAAATTTTTAATAATTCACATAGAATTAGTGGCACACCTCAATAAATGAAACTTCACACTGTTTTTGATATTTTAAATAAAGATTTAGAACAAATTTCCATGACACCAGAATTCAGTCATATTCCACTCACAAGTCCAAGTGGATGGCAAGGGCCCTGATGGGTCTGTGAAACAGAGTCAAAAAGGTTGACACTGAAACACAAATTCCACAATACCATTAATGTATAAATCTAAATAATATGTTCCATTTTTTTTTCAAAATTGAAAAATCATTCTTATTATACAATTATCACCACATGTATATCATTACATATAAATATATTTTAAAAATATGACTTACATAAAGTAAGGTAAGCTTCTTCTGCCTCACCACATTTGGCTTTCTTGATGCCTGTTGCAAAATCTTCATTGTACAACTGGAAAATAAAATATTCACATTTCCACATTAAATTTATCTAATTCAATTATTTAACTGCAACAATGACTGAAATATGCATAACCTAATGGAATCCATTTGTGAATATTTAGTTTAAATTCATAATCTTTAGATGCATTTCCCCAGGGCACAAATATTTAAAATGAAAAAGACAAACAAAAAACAAAACAAAAAAACACATATATACCTCTTTGTAAGCATCTGCTGTTGAATTCACTTGAGCTGCACCGTTTTGGAAAATGGACTTTACAACTGCAGGATCTGGAGTCTGTGGATTGAAATAATTTGTACTACATTTGAGCATCAGAGGTACAACAATAAAAAGTGAAAATTAAGATGACATCTGATCTTGTGCTGGTGGATGGCAGTGAACTTACTATTTAAAGCAAACAATTTAGTTTCATTTGTTTGGATGGCATGGCAACTACTCTCCATAAATATGCATCAAAGTCAGCTGAAAAATGTTGATTATTGCCAGTTAGGGCTATAGGTAAAATTTAAGCAAACTAAAGAAACTGACTGGCAATGCTTTGAATACATGAACTGCTAACATAAAAATGAGAATTTATGAAAAAGTAATATGGAAAATTTAAAAAAATTATTTTTAAAAATGTTTTGTTGCTTGTTTTTACTGAAATGACCTTTCAACAAAACCCTTTTTGTCTTCTGAAAAGGTAATGAACAGGCAAAATTTTAGTCCTCAGTAGTTAAAATTTGAAACACTGGCATCTCTAACTTCAGGACTGTGAAAGGTGAGAACACCATCATTTATTAATTTTCTGGAGGCTGTGTGTCCACTGCTAAGTTTCTCCCTTGTAAATTATTGTCCATTGTCTCTTTGGATATTCACTGGCTAGAATAGAAAACTTCCTTTGTTTTTCATGCATGAACTTGAATTAAATGTTCCACCCTCATGTCCTCATGTCTAAAGATGCAGTGATTGATGTGATGTATTTACATGAAAAATTCACTTACAGTTTTCATATACTGAACAAAACAAAGCATATATCTACTATTACAACATTATCACCACAAACCTCATGCAATTCTGCAGCATCTTTTTCTGCTTTGTCTTGATCAACTTTACTATCTTTACTTTTCTTTCCACTCAGGCACTGAAGCAGAATGTCTCTCAGATCTCCACTAGTCTCTTCCTTTACCTGTGACTCCAAATCTTTCTTGTGTTCTGAAACAAATAATTATTGATAATCAGACATTTTACATTTGGAACTAATAATCTAATGAATTCCTAAAAATTATACTTTTTGAGCGAAATAAAGTCATGTTTGTCCAGAACTTTCTCTTTAGTTAATTATTTCATAGTAATACCAAATAAAGTTTATTTGTTTGACACTCTACACAATATGCAAGGAGATATATGGACATAAGTACTATCCAGTTCAGTAAAGGATGTATGAATGAAATCTGGAAATATATTTCTTACTTATATCAGTTCTTTTTTTTTGCCAATGTCATTTTCACATTTAAGCAAACTAAAGAAACTGACTGGCAATGCTTTGAATACATGAACTGCTAACATAAAAATGAGAATTTATGAAAAAGTAATATGGAAAATTTAAAAAAATTATTTTTAAAAATGTTTTGTTGCTTGTTTTTACTGAAATGACCTTTCAACAAAACCCTTTTTGTCTTCTGAAAAGGTAATGAACAGGCAAAATTTTAGTCCTGAGTAGTTAAAATTTGAAACACTGGCATCTCTAACTTCAGGACTGTGAAAGGTATAGCATTCTGATATAGCATCGTGTGTTATGTAATTATATGAAATCAGTGCCACTTTCTCATTGGCAGGATTAGGAATTAGCAATTTAAACGCTTTTCCCAGCTTGTATTAAAGTAGAATATTTACATACAGCATTATCATAAACAAGATTGTATTACCTTTCTTGTACACTTTCTTGATTTCATTCAGTTCAGCAGGTGTCTTGGAACAAATCACACCAATAAGGGTGGATTCATCAGTGCCAAGACTTTCCATAGCTTTGTTCAGACTGTACGCATCATATTCTACAGGTGGCATCATCAGAGCTTGAATGGTTTCTTTAAAATCTCCACTCAGTTCACTGTCAAGATCTTTCACCAGATCCTGACATATACACAATTAGGGAATGATCAGAATATTAGTTAGAACAAACAAACTGGAATACATCATCATAAAAATGCAACAAGACAATCAATAATTCCCACAGACAGCATTTTCAAAACTTAAAAAAAAAGAAATGGAGGGATTAATACAAAATGGAAAATGACAACCTGTTTGATACACTCTATTTGACTATTATAAACCATAATTTTAACCTCGAGTTTCTTGAAGTATCTAAACTCTACCGATTTTGTCCTTTCACTTTCTTTATTATCTAAGCCAATTTTTACTGATAATACACACTTTATTGGCCGTGTCATCATTGCTACTCACTTTTTTATACAATTCTTTGTATCTCTTCTTCACTGTCTGTCTCTCAGCATTGGAATTCCTTGTGATCACTTCAATAATCACATCTTCATTGGTGCCCAGAACTTTGTACATGGCTTTGTACAGTTTGATTGCATCTTCATCATCATCATTGATTTTATCCTCATCATCCTTTTTCTCTTTATCATCTTTCTTTTTCTTCTCTGATTCTTTCTTCTTAGGGCTGGGTTTCTCTTCTCCCACTTTATCAATGATTTTGATCAAAGTTTTCCTGTAGTCTCCGCTGGTATCCTTTTCTACAGCCTTCTTGAGAGACTGACCATACAGTTGTTGGTAATGACCCTTAATTAGTGGAAGATCCAGCTGTAAAACAAATTTAAAGAATGTACATGAAATTATTTCAAACCTACACAAAAATTAAAATCTAAACCATAATAAATATTTTCTGAGAAAAAAATGGACTCAAATCTACTGGATCAGTAAATTTCAACTGGGATAATGATCTCTAGAACATACCTAAGTGATTGTTTGTTGTTTTTTTCAAGTACACAGAACTTTGTGGAAGTGGTATTCAGGCTTTTTGAGAAGGATATGATTGTGTAGTTATATGTAAATGTGAGCGAGCCCCACTTACCTCAACGGAAGTCGCGTATTTTCAGTTTTGAGTTATGAATATCACCATAAAGTATAGAATCTCATCTTTAATTTGGTGTACAAATTATTGCAATGCTCCTTTTCATCGCAAAAGTTATGGCATTTTGAAGACACCTTCCCTCCGGTCAAAAACGGAAGTAACTTCCAAGAAAATCGCCATTAAAGATGGAGGAGCGACTTTTGCACTCTGCGAGATGGGTGACCTTACTCTAGCATCGGATAGTTGTAATTAAAATTTGCATGTCGATGCCAATGTAAATGACACATTTTGTGACAATAGATTTATTGATTTTGAAGTTACCGGGAGTTCAATGAACCCCATTTTTGCTGTGATATTCGATGTGAAAAGCATTATTAAAGGCATTTAAAAGCAACATTTAGAGGCTGATTTGAAGCCTAATATTTTCACAGAATATAGAAATATGGCTGAACTTCAAGTATCGACCAAAATAAAAAATTCATTAAAAAATCAGATGTTTCATCACGATTTTCTCCGTTTGGCCCACTGCGACTTCCGTTGAGGTTAGTGGGGCTTGCTCACAGATATGAAGATGTCTCCCAAGTCTAGACTGGACGAGTTGTGAGCACCAGAGTATGGCACTGCTTTCTGGTGAAGTCAAAACGCGGGGTTTTGCAACATACAACCTTTTCTTTTTGCCCAATTTTGACTTTGCTTATGGCCCAGCTGCGACCCCACAGTTTTTCTGTGGTTTTTGTGATATTTCGTGAACTGCTTTATGGTGGCCTGCATCTGATATGTCACAACTTTTCCATGGATGTTGTCGTCGCTCTTACAAAAAGCATGAGCATGCCACGGCTGTCTGTTTTGGTCTGTTTCTGTAAAGCTGGCAGGTCTGAAATAGTATCTCTCCACATTTTCTTTCAGGAAACCTTTAAGTCCATTGAACAGAAAGCCCTGATTTTTGTACCCCTTGACCGCTTCTCCACATGGAGGTCCTTACCTCAACCTGATAGCCTTATTGATAAAGCCAAGGCAAGGTCACCAACTAAGCAACATTCTTCAACAAAACATCAGGTCTTATTGTGAAACTATACTTACCTCAGATCGAGATACCACTGTCCTTATCAGCTGGGTATCTTTTGTACCAACTCCTTTCATGGCACTGTACAGGTTCTGTGCATGCATTTCTGACTGGTCATCTTGGGCGTTCACTAATAAAGAAATATAATGTTGGATAAAATTTCACACATTTCTAGATCAAAAACATTTGTCAGGATGTAGTAATAGTAACTAGAAACTCATGGGGGAGCCGGACAACAGAGAGTTGTCAGAGAAGAAACCTCCCTTGTTTAAGTGTTTCGGCCCTGAACTTCTTACACCCTAAGGGGCCGAGCCACACCTAGGTCATGACTCCCAGGTGCCTCTCTGCTGCCTTTTTTTGTCTCCGGGCGGATTCGAACCCGCGTTTTTTAACGCTAGGGGAATTCTAATCCGACGTCTTATCACTTGTGCTAAATCATGGCATTGTACAGGTTCTGTGCATGCATTTCTGACTGGTCATCTTGGGCGTTAACTAATCAAGAAATATAATGTTGGATAAAATTTCACACATTTCTAGATCAAAAACATTTGTCAGGATGTTAATTATGTCTCTGAATATTGTAGGACTAATATTTCAAAGATTCAGGGGATGACGCAAATAAAAATTTAAAATATTCCACAAAGAATTAGTGGCACACCTCTGTAAATGAAACTTCACACTGTTTCTGACATTTTCAATAATGATTTAGAACAGATTTCAATGATACCAGAATTCAGTCACATTCCACTCCCAAGCCCAAGTGTTTGGCACAACATAACATTTAAACACAAAATGCACACAAGCATTAAAATAATAAAAAATTCAAAAACCAGATATACATAACTCTATAAAATAAAATATGACTTACATAAAGTAAGGTAAGCTTCTTCTGCCTCACCACATTTGGCTTTCTTGATGCCTGTTGCAAAGTCTTCATTGTACAGCTGAAAAATAAAATATAGACAAGTATCCATATTAAACTTATCTAACTAAACTATTTCAACTGCAAAAATTACTAAAATGTGCACAAAGAAATGGAATCTATTTGTGAATATTTAGTTTAAATTCATAATGTTTGCATTCATTTCCTCAGTACACTAATAAGCATTTAAGGAGAAAAAAAAGACATGTACCTCTTTGTATGCATCCGCTGTTGAATTCACCTGAGCTGGATTGTTTTGGAAAATGGACTTTACAACTGCAGGATCTGGAGTCTGTGGATCAAAATAATTTGACCCACATTTGAGCATCAGAGCTGCTACAAGAAAGCAGGAAAATAAAAAAGTGACATCCGATTTTGTGAAACTACACGACTGCAATCTGGGTGTTTTCTAAAGTTCATCAGCAAACAACTAAAGTTCATCAGCATGGCATCTGCTTTCTATAAATATGAACCAAAGTCAACTGAAAATCGTTGATTAATGCCAGCTATAAATCTATATGAAAAATTTGAAGAGAACTAAAGAAAGTAACAGACAACCACTGTAGCATCTGCAAGCTACCCCATGCCCTTCCCCGTTGCTTGTTATACTGGTGACTGAGCATGTGTTCACTTCTTTATTCCATTTTATTGTTGACGTTCGCCGGAGTGTACTCAGTGACCTTGCCCTCCCTTTCTTGTGAGTAGTTTTTTTCCTCGCTCTGTCGTTGGGTTTTCGTAAATATTAGTATGTTCCCGAACATTCGATAACGTTGTAGATATAGATGTTTACGCCAGATTTGGCCTTGAGTGATGTAACCTGGTGACGTATTGATACGTGATTGGTTGGTTTGTGTGTTTCGGGCGAGGGCAGAGGTTAGATTAATTTCGGGAACTTTCTGTAGAAATATCTATATATATAGACCTATGTGAGTGGTTGGTCGGTGAGTAAGTGAGTTTTCCTTCTCGTGTGGTGTAGGATATTTAGTTGTTCGCTGGTGCCTTCCTAGTATTTTATTGTTCAGTATACAGTTATTAAACTTTAATATTATTTAATCGATCGTCGGATCTCGTGTTTATTTATTCTACAGCTGTAATAGTTTCGTTTTCTAAAGGGTTGTAGTTAGATCAACTAACTCCCCCCTACTATAACGTGCTAGAACAACCTCAGCTGTTACAACCACCTTAAAGACAGGTACTGCTGACAGAAAAAATGAGATATTATGTGAAAAGTAATCAGTATAGTTTTCGTTTTCACTAAAGATATTTTTTTATAAAATATTCTGACTTTTCAACATGCAGTAAATGGCTAAAATTATGTGATTAGCTGTTAAAATTTGAAAACATTGGCATCTTCAACTTTTAAAAGATTGTAGATGCTGATATCTGTACCATTTATTAACTTTTGGAACCTGTATGATCATTACTAGGTTTTTCTCCTGTAAATCACTGTCCATTGTCCATGTAGTTGCTCACTGACTAGAAAGGAAAAACGTCATTATTTTTCACACACGATTTGAATTGAATGATCCACTCTCATGAGTCAAAAAGTGTGGTGATTTTTGTGAATTATTTACAAAACATTCTGTTGAAAGTTCCACTAACTGAACCAAAGGAAGCAAATGTCTATTATGGCAACATCATCAAATCACAGTAATACCCAATGGTAAACAAACCTCATGCAATGCCACAGCATCTTTCTCTGCTTTGTCTTGATCAACTTTACTGTCTTTACTTTTCTTTCCACTCAGGCACTGGAGTAAAATGTCTCTCAGATCTCCACTGGTCTCTTTCTTTACATGTGACTCCAAATCTTTGTTGTGTTCTAAAAGAAAAATGTGCAGTCTACATGTATTACTGGAATTTTATGCCAGGAAGAAATGATCTGGCACATTCATAAAATTTATACTTTTTGACTGAAATAAAATTACACATTTTCAAAATATTGTCTTGAATCCAACATCTCACAGTATTACCATGTAAGAGTTTATTTCTGTGACACTCTATACACAAAGTGCTAGGAGGTATACGGTCATCAGGTTTCAATTTCAGTAAAGAATTGAATTAATGAAATCTGGAAATATATTTTTTCCTTATGAAATAAGTTTTTCACTGTTGTATTTTTTTTTCATGTCATTGTCACAATGACATTTTTATGATTCTAATATAAAATAATGTGTTCTGTAATTATATCACATAGCATCGCATTCGTTATACTGAAGCTGCACCAGCTGGGGCACAAGGGTCACAGACGTCAAGTTACCTGTTGAACTGTTGTATTGCTGCATGAAAATGCGTTGATTTATATCAGTAATATTTGGCCATTTTGTCACTTTACATACAGCATAAATATAATTTTATGTTTTCATCAATGTTAAGGAGCAGTGAATGTATTCTTTGGTGAAAAAAAACGATGGTTGCAGCCTAAAAACTCTTCCTACAACAGAGGCTAAATATTAGTGCAATTTTCCTTCCAATGTTACTGATATACTTCACAGTTTTAATTACCTGTATTTAAAAAATGACCCGACAAGTCATAACCATTTTTTAAGATATTCTCAACAGTATGTCTATCCATATTCTCTGCAAATATCATGTCGTCCTCCTCAAAGGTAAGGCTTATATTACAACTTTTAACTTCACTTGGTTGCTCCAGCTTTCACCACAAATTAGACACTCTCCATTTGTTTGTATTGCATTGTTGTTAGCCCACGAATATTATATAATAATAATAATAGTTCGTCCATCAGGTATGATGATGACCTTAACAACACCAGAGGAATAAAGAACAGAAATTGTTGAGAATTTCAACACATGGACAATAAAGAGAACTAAAGGACACAGAGGACAGAATGGAAAGACTGTTCTTTCATGACTTATGGCTTCTCATGTGACTGATAAGTCCTATTTTTGCCCTGCAGACCCTTCCGCATAAATGACAAGAGTGCTCCGTTGGTTCAGTACCACTGGGCCTTTTCTTGCGCCGTTCTCTTTTTTTGATAGCCTGCTGGACTCTGTCAGCTTCCCATGCTTTGCTGCCTCTGGTAAGGGCCGCCCTCCAATTTGCACGATCAAGCGAGAGCTTTTCCCACTCACTCACATCAATGGCAAAGGCCTTCAGTGATTGCTTGAGAGTGTCTTTGTAACGTCTCTTTGGGGCCCCAACATTCCTCGTTCCATTGGAGAGCTCAGAGAAGAAGATTTGCTTAGGGAGTCTGGAGTCGGGCATTCTGACAACATGTCCTGCCCAACGTAGCTGAATTTTTTTCAGGTGGCAGAAGATGCTCAATTCCTTGGCACGATTGAGGACCTCAGTGTCTGGAATTTTATCCTGCCATTTGATCCTTAGGATCTTTCTAAGGCAGGCCAGATGAAAGTGATTTAGCTTTCTGGCATGCGATTGGTACACTGTCCAGGTTTCAGCCCCATAGAGTAGGGTGGGAAGGACCACAGCATTGTACACTTTCAGCTTAGTGTCTGTGCGAATGCCGGCAACATCCCATACTCTCTTTCGAAGCCTGCCAAATGCAGAGCTGGCTTTGCTGATTCTTGAGAGAATTTCAGTATCAACACGAGCCGCGGAAGACAGTGTACTGCCAAGATAGGTGAAGTTCTCCGACACCTTCAGAAGACTGTCATGGACTTTGATATTTGGGGTCACAGGATACTTGTCGTCTGGAGTAGGCTGATGGAGCACTTCCGTCTTCTTTGTGCTTATTGTGAGGCCAAAGTTGTCACAGGCACTAGAGAACTTATCAACACAGTTTTGCATGCTATCCTCATCGTGTGCCAGAAGTGCACAATCATCAGCAAATAGTAGGTCACAGACTTGAGTACTTTTGGTTTTGGTTTTTGCCTGAAGTCTCCTGAGGTTGAATAGACTGCCATCAGTTCGGTACTTGATGCTTACCCCTTGAGGAGGAGAGCTAAAGGCTTCTTGTAGCATTGCAGAGAACATGATGCTGAACAGAGTTGGGGCTAAGACACAACCCTGTTTTACCCCATTTGTGACAGCAAAGGGCTCTGAAACACTGCCGTTGCTTTTGACTGCAGCTTGCATGCCATCATGAAACTGGCGCACTATTGTGATGAATTCGGGTGGACACCCAAACTTCGCCAAGATTTTCCAGAGGCCTTCACGACACACTGTGTCAAATGCTTTTGTGAGGTCAACAAATGTGATATACAGCGCTTTATTTTGTTCCATGCATTTTTCCTGAATCTGTCTGGCAGCAAAAATCATATCCGCCGTTCCCCTCTCTTTACGAAAGCCACATTGGCTCTCGGGAAGCAAGTCATTTGACGAGAGGTGATCAAGAAGGCGATTCAGAAGCATTCTTGCCAATATTTTGCCAGCAATTGAAAGTAGAGAGATTCCCCGATGGTTGTCACAGACTTGGCTGTCCCCTTTGTTTTTGTACAGATGGATGATTGAAGCATCTTTGAAGTCCTGTGGCAGCTTCCCTGCTTTCAACATATGATTGAACAACTCGATCAACCTTTCAATAAGCTTTTCTCCACCGAAGGCATACACCTCAGCAGGAATTGAATCCACGCCTGGTGATTTGTTAAAGGACATCTGATTTGTGGCAGTTCGGGTCTCATTTGCTGTGAATGGCTTGGCAAGAGCTGCATTAATAGGAGTCTGAGGGAGGCGGTCAATGGACTCAGTATTTATATTTGATGGCCGATTTAGCACACCTCCGAAATGTTCTACCCAACGCTGAATTATGGCATTCAATTCAACAATGCGTGTTGAACCATCTGACGCAAGAAGTGGCGTAGTGCCAGAGCGGGATGGTCCAAACACAGCTCGGAGGCTCTCAAAGAACTTTCTAGTGTTGTTTGTGTCGGCATATTTCTGAGTTTCTCTTACTCGCTCTGGAAGCCAGTCATTTTTCATTTTCCTCAGCTTCTTCTGGAGTACACCCTTACATGCACGCAGTGCATCAGCTTTTGCTGTGGAAGAGGGGTCACTGCAGTGAGCTTGGATGAGACTATTTTTTTCTTTGATGAGCACTTTGATTTCATTATCATTATCATTGAACCAGTCCTGGTGCTTGCGGACAGGAAAACCAACTGTGCTGCTGGCGCAAGAGTGTACAGTCGTATTTAGGTCAGTCCAGCTCTGTTCAATGTTCTCAGGGTCAAAAGTCACGCAATCCAATTTTGAGGAGAGTTCTGATGAGAGCTCGCTCTGTTTCTCAGCTGAGCAGAGTTTTGAAACATTTAGGCGTTTAGGTGGCGCTTTCCCTTGAGGGCGTCTATTGCGCCTCAATGTTAGTCTGAGCTTGCAAACAATGAGTCTGTGGTCAGTTCCACACTCGGCACCACACATCGCCTTTGTTACAAGGACATCCTTTCTGTCAGTCTTCCTCACAATGACATAGTCTATGAGATGCCAATGCTTTGAGCGGGGATGCATCCATGACGTTCTGTTTCTCACGGGGAGACTAAAATTTGTGTTGGTAATGAACAGGCCAAATTCAGCGCACAAAGTAAGTAAGCGCAACCCATTGTTATTGCATGAACCAACTCCATGAGGGCCCAAAACATTTGGCCACGCTGAGATTTCGGAGCCAACCCTAGCATTGAAGTCCCCCAAGAGAATCAGCTTATCAGCTGCCGGGACAGAGCATATGACAGATTCTAGATCAGAATAGAACTTGTCTTTGGCTTCATCTGGGTTTGTCATGGTGGGCGCATATGCGCTAATGAGGGTGGCTGACTGGCTTTTCCCAACTGGGATCCTGAGTGTCATTAGCCTGTCATTTATTTCAATTGGCATGGACTGCAAGTTTCTGACAAGGTCATTTTTAATTGCAAACCCAACACCATGCTGTCTCGGTTCGACTGCACCCTTGCCTTTCCAGAAGAAGGTGTATCCACCACTGAGCTCTTTGAGTTGGCCACTATCAGGGAGTCTGGTCTCACTGACTGCCACTATGTCCAGGTTGTACCTGCTGAGCTCAATGGCAATAAGTGCAGTGCGTCTTTCCGGGTTGTTTGAGTTGTCCTGTAGTGTGCGTATATTCCAGGCTCCTAGCCTGAGTAAGCTGAATTTCTTTTTGTTTCGACCGCAAAAAGGGATCCCCACTGGTCGCGGTATACCAGTCAGGGTGATGTGAAGTGGGCTTTCTTTAGGGCACCTTTTCTAGCCCCTTCCTCAGTTGAGGTGAGCAGTGCTATCCTTAAATAAGGCTGCTCAGCTACTGTGGGTGCTGCCTCCCCACGCCTCCACTTCAATCGACGATGAAGCGACCATAGCCCACAGCCACCAACGTGTAGGTCTGTGCTAACAGCTTCCAGTCTATCCAAACCTGCTGCCACCGCACTCGCCCATCGCCATTGGAATTTTGAGAGGAAAGAAGACGAGACAAAGATGAAAGAAGACGAGGTGAGTGTTAAGACTGGCGCAAAGAAATTGTTTTTAGTGAGAAAGAGCTGCGCAAACATCAGACTCACTCTCTCGCCTGGACACAACTTATCCAAGTGGCAAGACAGGGTCAAGACGACTGGAAATGTATCCAGGTGCAGGAGGATGCCAGAGGGACAGTCATATTGCCTGACCGGCTGCCTGTAGGCTACTCCACAGCCTCGCAGTCCCAACTGACTAGGGTGAAAGACCCAAACCAAAGAACACCAATACTGGTGGATGCTCTGTGTCACGATATCCAATCCAGGCCAGAGTGACGGTATATTGCCATCTGCCCTATCAATCAACCACTGGCCTGCTGCCGCCAGCTTCGAAGCTGCGTCCGGGAAGTTTGCTCAATTCTTCGTCTGTGATTTAGGCAAACAAGCCTATGACCACACCGCTACCGGGGGCCAATATGAAGGACTCAAGTACTGAGGGTCATATTGTGCCCTAGCATGTGGCCGTTGGGTTAGATGAAACCTCCTCCGCCCTGGCCGTTTGCACCGACAGGTGCACGCCCACTGATACCATGCTAGCGTACCAGTTCATGAAACAGGTTGTACTGGATTACATGTTACCAGTAGCAGATTTTTCTGACCTGACTCACACGAATATTATATACATGTTAACAAATTACATATCAAAATTGCAGACTTACATTGCAAAACATCAACTGTTTTGTAGAGAAAAAAAATTATGTATTTCAGGAGGAAAAAGTGGTTTCGAGATAATTATGACAATTTAAAAGTTTTAAATATTTATATATTTCAGTTACAAAATCATGAACGCATGCCTCATACACTACATATTATTTCGCATATAAGTAGGATATTAAACGCAATGATGGTTAAAAGAAAGAAACAATTCCAATACCATGAATATTATGAAAAATGACAGGATCTGAGAAAAGCGTATTCTTTTTGTTACTACCTGATCAGCAGCTCTGTCAAATGTGTAAATACCAAAAGTGTGTAGCCATAGTGGTATATTTGTCTTATTGTCCACCCCATCTTGTTTCTCTCATGCGCTGACCTAATTATATTGGCAACGTGGTTATATGTAAATTACATCTAAATTTCTTTGTCTACACCTGGGCTTTGTACTATCCCTTTGTTAGTCCCAAACAGAGACGCTGCACGTGGACTATGCCCACGCTGGCATCGGTACCTTCTTTGTCTGGGCGATGCATTCCCTCCGCGGGTCAGCTGACCACTGGCGCGAATATAAGTTTGTCCAGTCTGACCACTTAGTCATATTCCTATCTGACGGCGAGGGGCACAGACATATTGAAAGCTAGTAGTAGTTAAAGTTCCATTTCATATATTGGGTAAGTTGGCATAAGGATTCTATAGGTAGTACTTAGTAATTTTATGTGCTTTTCATTGTTGTAGTTTAAGTTGAGATATCGTTTTAATGTGGAAGTATCGTGTAATTCCGGTAAAAGCCTATTGTGTGTCCGCGTATATTTACCATTGATAATGCGTTTCAATTTAGTATTCTTAGCCAGGCCTAGCTTTATTTTAGTGCCATGCATTCCTTCCAGTCCAGTTAAGCTATAATGCTGTTCTGTGCAGGTTTTATCATCTGTATCTGTTTGCGTGCACGTGGCGTGCCACGCGTTCTTTTATAAAATGCATTTCAAACTAGCGTCATACCAAAGTGATTGTCCAGTTGCCTGGTACATGGTAATTGCCTAATTTAGCCAGCTTTAAGCCTAGGTCCATACTGTGTAATACTATTGGATTGGAGTCCCCATAAATAAGCTTTCATTACTGTATGATGAGTTCCCATTTAATATATTCTGGACGCTGTTCATACCCTTGGACCCGCCTTGATCTAGTCACTAGATCCACGTGATTACCCCTTTGTTTAGGTTAAGCTGCAGCTATGGTCTGCTTGGCATCATCATTGGGTTTGGCCATGTACTAGCTACCTAGATTCTATGTAATCTCTAGGGGGGGATGGTTGTCCACCCTGTTTAATACCTGTAAGGTCCGTGCTTCGATTATTATTTATCGATTGCTGTAGGCTATCAAGCGGACTTAGCCACATTATTTGCTTCGTATGGTTTGGTTCTGCGCTCTGGGGCTGTATGTACATGTATATATTAATTTACAGTTATTTATGCACATGTGTTTGTAGGTTTTTATGTATGCTTTTACAGTAATTATGATCAAGCTGCTGGATTTAGCTATATCGACCACGTGGCAATGGCATTGTTGCCATGGTGTTGGGGTATCCAGCTTATAATACATACATTAGTTATGTTGGAGTTCGGATCCAATGCCTCTGGCTTGAGATCTTTGGGCCTCCACATGATCATAGATACTTCGGTGTATTTTCTTACAATCTGAGTAAATTCTTGCATTTATTGATTATATTCTAGTTCTGGAACCTTGTATTGATTTTGATGATTAACGATGGGCTTATAGATTCCTATATGGTCACCAGCCTAGCTGTTTATATGATTAAGAAGGATTCAGACGACACTTTCAGGGGGACTTATGAATTATCACATGGTGGTCATCCTTGTGTGGTCCACGTAAAATGGTAATGCTTGTAAATAATATTGGCTGCATAATCCATAGCCTGGGTCGTGCTTAATTGCCATGAGGCCTGTTAAGGATTACTATAGAACAGTCCCTGTGTTTTTGGTTAATAATCTAATCAGTAATATATATGCTTTTAGGGGTAGTTCCCTGTGCATATTGTGTCGGGGTAGCACTTGTTGGAAACTGTCATCGGGCCGTAAGGGGCACCCTGATACTTGTTTAGGATGCTGAGGAAACTACTGTTGGGTTACGTTCCCTTGCTATTTGTCATTTTTATTCTTATTAAGCCTTGGATGTTCATTATTTTCTGTATGCAATGTGTTCATGCTGTATATATATAATGTTATGACGTGGGCTTATGATGCTTTATTCTTTTGTCCCTACAGCCTGAGCCGCTGTGTTGGTTCGCTTGGGTTTTGTTGGTTTGCTTGGTTTGCTTGGGTTTGCTTGGTTCGCTTGGGTTGTGTTGGTTCGCTTGGGTTGTGTTGGTTTCTTGGTTTTCTGTTTGGTTTCTGTTCCTTTTTTTTTTTGTGCTCTGAAATAAACGATAATACGTTTACGACCCCTCTATATATAGCAGAGTTAGTTATTTTTGTTTTTGTCCTGACGACCGACCATCAATCCATCCTTGTCGTCTGCTAACAAGTGTAACAGAGATTATTGCCAACAGTGGTCAGGGGACATAAATTGTCTTGCAGGAATGCTCACCAATCAGTCTGCACTGAGTCAGAGTGTGTGCTCCGGAATGAATTGCAATCAAAGAAGATATGCATTGTGACATGGGAATTACTGTCAGATGGGCTATGCACTACGGTAATTATGTCAAAAGTGATATAAGCAGCTCTTGATTGCTCCATGTATTCAAACTTCATTAGTTTTTGTGTTGGGTGGTAGCTGAATGGTGAACTGAGTAGCGTGCTGTCTTCACTTTAAAATATAATAGAACCGAGACACTTCAGATATAGATGTTTCGAATGAGATCTTTTTTTCATGGTATCTAATGTCAGTGAATAGGGAGAATGCAATCACTGATTGACTCATACAAATAGGCTCTTTTTGGGGTTCTTCTCTGCTTTGGATGTTTTTTTTTCCTCCCTCTGATCCAACAAAGCTATGTAGATATGTGTCTACTATGCGTTTGGTTATGTACAGCGTTACAGAGATTACCTATGAGCCCAGCTGACCGTCTTATCTAACTTTCGGAATGCCAACTCTCAACAGTTACAGAGGGATGTTCTTATATGTAACTTCACATAACACCATAATAAGAGAAGATGAAGACACCAAATTCAGAGAAGTGAAACTTCAAATGTATACTATTACAAAAATGCAAAGATTACAGCATTTTATTGATCCGATTCTGAAAAATGATGAATTAATTCAGCACCATAACTGTTTTGGTTAACCATTTTCAAAGTTTATAGCATAAACCTCCAATTTCACAAGAAAGTCGAATTTTTACTGACATAAAGTGTTAAAGTCAATCTTTTGAATGCATTGAGCGCAGCCCTTGTGCATCGGTTAGAACGAGAGTTATAATGATGCTAAATCCTAATTTATCTGGGTCAACATAAATTTCACCGCCAGGAAACCTGACCCGCGACTGACACAAGCAGGCATGGTGGGAGAGTTACACCTTATGGCTGAACTAAGAGGCAGAGTTTGAGGTGATTTGCAATGCCATGATAGAATTAACGCTTCTGTGCCACTGCTAGGATAGAGAATGACCAATTTAAACGCTTTTCCCAAGTGTAGTAAAATAGAGTATTTATATACACCATTATTATAAACAATATCTTGTTTACCTTTCTTGTACACTTTCTTGATATCATCCAGTTCAGACGGTGTCTTGGAACAAATCACACCAACAAGAGTGGACTCATCAGTACCAAAACCTTCCATGGCTTTGTTCAGACTGTATGCATCATAATCCACTGGTGGCATCATCAGAGCTTGGATGGTTTCTTTAAAATCTCCACTCAGTTCAGAGTCAAGATCTTTCACCAGATCCTGACATATACACAATTAGGGAATGATCAGAATATTAGTCAGAAAAACCAAACTGGTATACATCATCATAAAAATGCAACAAGACAATCAATAATTCCCATAGACAGCATTTTCAAAACTTAAAAAAAAAAGAGGCAAGGAGAGGAAAGAAATGGGGATTAATACAAAATGGAAAATGACAGCCTGTTTGATACACTCCATTTGACTATTATAAACCATAATTTTAACCTCGAGTTTCTTGAAGTATCTAAACTCTACCGATTTTGTCCTTTCACTTTCTTTATTATCTAAGCCAATTTTTACTGATAATACACACTTTATTGGCCGTGTCATCATTGCTACTCACTTTTTTATACAATTCTTTGTATCTCTTCTTCACTGTCTGTCTCTCAGCATTGGAATTCCTTGTGATCACTTCAATAATCACATCTTCATTGGTGCCCAGAACTTTGTACATGGCTTTGTACAGTTTGATTGCATCTTCATCATCATCATTGATTTTATCCTCATCATCCTTTTTCTCTTTATCATCTTTCTTTGATTTGGAATCAGTTTTATCATCTCCCTTCTTTGCTTCTACTGGTTTCTCCTCTTTCTTCTGTGAACTTTGGGATCGTTCTCTCTCTGCTTTTTGGGGACTTATAGATCTCTCCTTCCCTTTTTTCTCTGATTCTTTCTTCTTAGGGCTGGGTTTCTCTTCTCCCACTTTATCAATGATTCTGATCAAAGTTTTCTTGTGGTCCCCACTGGTATCCTTTTCTACGGCCTTCTTGAGAGACTGACCATACAGTTGTTGGTAATGACCCTTAATTAATGGAAGATCCAACTGCAGAACAAATTCATAAAATGTACATGAAATTATTTAAAAAGTAACACAAAAAAAATTTTTAAAAATTGAGGCCCATAATAATCCACAATGACATGTTTTTTCTTTTGAAAAAGAATGTACTCGAATCTATCATACAAGTACTTCTAAAGTGGGGTAATTACTCGTAGAACACACATATGCAAGATTTTTTAAAGAAAACTGGCCTTACTTATTTTACACCAACGTCTTAACTTTGTTGAGGTGGTACTCAAGTTTTTCAAGAAGAACACAGCTGTGTAGATATCTGTAAATATGAAGATCTCTCCCAGGTCTGGACCTACAGATTTGTGAGGAGACTGAGAAATGAAAATATGTCCTTGTAGCAAGAAGGAGCACAAATATGTGGCACTGTTTTCTGGGAGCCTGCATCTGGCTAGGGCACAATTTTTCTTCTTATAATGAGTGACAGCATGCCACTGCTGTCTGTTTTGGCCCGTTTCTGTAATGTTGACAGGTCTGAAATAGTATCTCTTCAACTTTTCTTTCAGGGCATCTTTATAGACATTGAACAGAGAAAACTGATTTCTGTACGACTATGTCACTTCTCCACAGCGAGCTGTTTACCTCATCCTCATAATCTTATTAAGAAAGCCAATGCAAGATAACCAACTAGGCAATATTCTTGAGCAAAACATCACATCTTGTAGTGAAGCTATAATTACCTCAGATCGAGATACCAATATCCTTATCAGTTGGGTGTCTTTTGTACCAAATCCTTTCATGGCATTGTACAGGTTCTGTGCATGCATTTCTGACTGGTCATCTTGGGCTTTCACTAATCCAAGAAATGTAATGTAGAATAAAATTTCACATATCTAGATTATACACATTCATCAGGATGTTAGTTATGTCTCAGAACACCGCAGAACTTTTATGGCCCAAATAACCTTTTAAAATATTCCACAAAGAATTGGTGGCACACCTTGGTAAATGAAACTTCATGTTGTTTTCGACATTTTTAATTAAGATATAGACAAATTTCCACGATGCCAGAATTTATATTCCATTCAGAAGTTCAAATGGATGGCAAAAATCCAGAAGGGTCTGTGAAACTCCAAAAGGTTAACATTTGAACACAAACTGCACATTACTCATTATAATATACATGCAATTAATGTTTCATTTCTTTGAAATTGTGAAGTCATCTTTATCATACAATACTAATCACAGATATTTATACATGCTAGCAGTGGTCCCAGCATGCCCTGGCATAAACTGTTTATTAGTTTCAATTCTGGGTGATTACAATGAATCTACTTCATTTTGCAGGTTCCTTTATGTTTATTTTGTGATGGTTTGTTTGTTGCCTCTTAGGTAAGTCTTATTGCATTCCCTTTGCGCGTTTATGTCCTATGCACCCGTCAGCATTTGGGGCAAAGCTTGTCATGAAATAGCAGTAATTTGCACACTGGGTAGTTTGTTTAAGTAACTGTCCCACTCTGCAAACAGTAATTGATAAAAGGCACCACACCACTTTACACAAAAATATCAACCCAATAGGTTAGGTTCCCCCCCCCCCCTTTGTGCATTTATGTTCTATGCACCCCATCAGGGCATTTCGGGCAAAGCTTGTCATGAAATAGCAGTAATTTGCACACTGGGTAGTTTGTTTAAGTAACTGTCCCACTGTGCAAACAGTACTTGATAAATGGCACCAAATATCAACCCAATAGGTTAGCCAGCGCCCGCCCCCCCCCCCCCCCCCCCGGTCACTTTTTTTTTTTGGGTCTCTACCAAAAGTGCTTAAGGAGGAGGAGGGCTGGTCAAGGTGGTGTGTTCCGTTCTGTAGCAAATAAAGAAAATATGGTTAACACTTAACCTGCCTGAGGATTAGTACTAATATTCTCTAGAATGCTGCCTTGGATGAATAGAAGTGTTGCACTCAAAAATCCATAACTCAGTAACAATATGGCTAATTTAAATTCTTTACCCAAATCTGAATCGTTTTGATTAACATAAGACTCAGACATAGTAAACACTGCCTTTTCCAATTTTTAACTGAAAAACTCATTTTAACTGCTCGATCACTGCGAAAAGGCAATGGAAGTTGGTAACGACATTTAATGAAGTTACTTGAAGTGTACTGCTAACTTCTTGGTCCGATTTAGAGGCGCACTGCAACATTTGCTGATCAGCAAAATGGATGTCAGGATGCACTACTGGAAATTCGCTGATCGCCAAATTAGGCTGGTTAAGTGTTAATGTGTGTTCACCAAAGCGTGTCAGTTCAGCATGGGTGGTCTACCAGAGGGAAATGATGACAGCATGGGCTCATGCATTAATGAAAAGGAGAACCAGAGACAAAATCAGTGACACAAAGAAACCTCAACACAAAAGAAACTTCTCCGGCACTTGGAGTCTCCAAATGTAAATAGAACCTTTTATGGGTCGAAAGGATGGCACCTTCAAAATTTTGCGCAAATCTGAGCTGTGTGAGAGACGATATGGATTGTTAAAAACGCATATCACTTACGTAAAGTAAGGTAAGCTTCTTCCGCCTCACCACACTTAGCTTTCTTGATGCCTGCTGCAAAATCTTCATTGTACAGCTGAAAAATAAAACATACACACATTTCCGAATTAACTTATCTAATTAAACTACTTCAACTGTGAAAATTACTGCAATGTGCATAAAGAAATGGAATTCATTTGTGCATATTTAGTTTAAATTCATAATCTTTGCATGCATTTTCTCAGCACGTTAATGAGCATTTACAAGAAAACAGAAGAAAAAAAAAGACATATACCTCTTTGTAACCATCCGCTGTTGAATTCACCTGAGCTGGATTGTTTTGGAAAATGGACTTCACAACTGCAGGATCTGGAGTCTGTGGATCAGAATAATTTGTCCTGCATTTGAGCATCAGAATTGCTACAAGAAAACGGGAAAATGAAAAAAAGTGACATCTGGTTTCATGCAACTATACGACTGCAATCTGGGTGTTTCTAAAGTTCATCTGCAAGCAACTTCATTTTTTGTATGGCGTGGCAAATACTCTCCGTAAATATGCACCAAAGTCAATTGAAAACTGTTATTTTTGCCAATGATAAAACAATATGCAGCCAATCAAAGAAACTAACTGACAATGCCTTACATACATGAATTGTGGACATAAAAATAAGGATTGTGTGAAAAAGTTTCTGAGCACCATTTTAAAAAAAGACATCTTATGTTTTTACCACTGAGACATTTGACAAAACCAAGATTCTCATCTGAAATTGCATTAAACAGAAAAAAAATTTGCAACCAGGGTTAAATTTTCAAAAATCAATTGCACTCCCAACTCAATATTGCAGTAACCACAGATACTGACACTGCATCATTTAAGAACTTTTTGGAGACTGCGAGTTGATTGCTAAGCCCTTTCCCCTGTAAATTGTTGTCCATTGTCCATATAGATGCTTACTGGCTGGAACTGAAAACTTCCTTATTCTTTTGTGCAGGATGATGAACTTACGTTCCACACTTACAAATGTAGTGATTAATTTGAAATATTTACATAAAAAATTAAGCTGCAATTTTCATAAACTGAACAAAACAAAGCTTGAGTTTGATTTGGAGAAAGCACATCAAAACAGGAACAGTCACATTGTGCCAAGAAGAAGCAAGACAATACACAGAATAAAGCGGAATGATAGGACAGAGGGAGACCCTATCAGAAGCATTGCCAACCACCTGCAATGAAACACAGCTTATCTGCATTATTACAACAAAATCAAGAAACAAAAGCACTTAATGATAAACAAACCTCATGCAATGCAATAGCATCTTTCTCTGCTTTTTCTTGATCAATTTCGCTGTCTTTACTTTTCTTTCCACTCAGGGACCGGAGCACAATGTCTCGCAGATCTCCACTGGTCTCTTTCTTTACATGTGACTCTAAGTCTTTCTTGTATTCTAATAGATACAATGGATTCTATGTCAGGAATTTAACTGTTAGAAGAAATAATCTCATGCATTCATGAACATTTCACTTTTTTGGCTGAAACAAAGTAATATCTTTTCAAAATATCCTCTTTAACTCTCTCCCGTCTGCACGTTTTTGAAGATTTTAAGCCATCAGCGGAAGTCTCTCTCAAAACTGGCCACCACATCAGTGTATTCTTTTGAAATAAAGCTTATTATGTATATGCCTGCAAAGGAAATTGAATCAGCTTTGAAACCTGGTAATTTTTATGTTCGTATGATGTGATATGTGATACCAGTGACCATTTTTCTATTACTAAAAATAGAAATTTATTTTTTAAAAAGTGACTCTTGCGAAAGTCATAAAGAAGGCAAAAAAAGTATGAAGCACAATTTGAAAATTCTTATTACAGATGATTAGCATATTCACTTCTACATCATATGTCCAAAACTAGGGAGATAGAAACATCATCTTAGGATGTGAGCAGAAGATTTGTGATGCTTACATTACCCCCATTTTGAAAGAAAATTCTCTGATGTAATCAGTTCAAGTGAAAATTGTGCATGGTTGAGAGTGAAACCTTACTACAACCTTTAGAAAATGGGAAGATTGGACCTATTCCCATGACCAAAAGAAATAAAAAAGGGAGGGGGGAATGTAAAAAACTGCATGGATCATGTAAACATACCTACAACCAGACGTGATTTTTTACTAAACATGAGCTGTATTCACTCTGCCATCTTTGGATGTTAAAAAGACATCATGCGCATTAATATCTAAGTCCTCTATTCACATGAGTCGCTAACAAACAGCGTATTTATAGGACAATCACATTCTTCAAGGAAGTCCAAGATGGCGGAAATAAGATAAGTGAAATTTATTCCTCTAGATCTAACCTCAATAAAATCTGTAAAGAGTCATGACTTGCTTTCATTTGCGCAGATTCTATAATTTTGATATGTTTTTCCTGATCTCTCATAGTTTCTATCCATTCATGTCATAAATCATTCCAATTTCCCAGTCGGTGGCTAGTTGAGAGATAAGCAATCATTTCATAGTAATGCCATATAAGAACTCATTCTGAAGCTCTTCAGAATGTGCAGGAAGATATATTTGATCATCAGGTTCCATTTAAGTAAAGAATGATGTAAGAATGAAATTTGGATATATATTTATTATTCATGATGTTATTTCTTTTGTCTTTTTTACATGACGACATTCTATGATTCTGTTACAAATGTATGATGTGTTAAGTAATTTACATGAAATTAGTACCCCTTAGACATTCGTAGGATAAGGAGTGGCTGATTTAAAAATTCTTTCCAGTTTAAAATGGAATGTTTATGTACACCACTATTATAAATAAAGTCATGTCACCTTTTTTGTACACTTTCTTGATTTCATTCAGTTCAGCAGGTGTCTTGGAACAAATCACACCAACAAGAGTGGACTCATCAGTGCCAAGACCGCCCATAGCTTTGTTTAGACTGTACGCATCATATTCTACAGGTGGCATCATCAGAGCTTGGATGGTTTCTTTGAAATCTCCACTCAGTTCAGAGTCAAGATCTTTCACCAGATCCTGACATATACACAATTAGGGAATGATCAATTTATCAGTCAGAATACCCAAACTGGAATACATTATCAAAAGAAAACAAGAATATAAGCAATAATTTCCACAGCCTATTACTTTTTAAATCATTTTTTTTTAAAAGGGGGAGGAGGAAGAAAAGAGGATTAATACAAGAAGGAAATTCACAACCTGTTTTAATATTCTGTGTTAAAAGTTATATAACACATAATGTTTAACCCAGAATTTCTTGAAATATCTCGTTAACTATACAGTACCAATTTAGAACTTTCTTTTTTTTTTTTTTATTAGTGAAGCAATTTCTACCAGTAACACGAACTGCTTTACTGATCATATTATTACTGGTACTCACTTTTTTATACAGTTCTTTGTATCTCTTCTTCACTGTCTGTCTCTCAGCATTGGAATTCCTTGTGATCACTTCAATAATCACATCTTCATTGGTGCCCAGAACTTTGTACATGGCTTTGTACAGTTTGATTGCATCTTCATCATCATCATTGATTTTATCCTCATCATCCTTTTTCTCTTTATCATCTTTCTTTTTCTTCTCTGATTCTTTCTTCTTAGGGCTGGGTTTCTCTTCTCCCACTTTATCAATGATTTTGATCAAAGTTTTCCTGTAGTCTCCACTGGTATCTTTTTCTACATCTTTCTTAAGAGACTGACCATACAGTTGTTGGTAGTGGCCCTTGATGGCTGGCAGATCAATCTGAAAATGCCAGTTTCGATGTACACTGCCATTATCAATATATTATGTATAATGTTTGGGAGAACAATTTGAACAACATTGTTCTGAATCTAAATAAATATATATAAAGATGGAATTGTGAGATGTGCTCTACAAACCCCTCCATTGTCATAAGTCATAGAGAAGTAAAATTGTCAGGATTGATAGAGTTCATCTCAAACTAGGTTTTGGTAAAAAAACTATTTCACTTATGCTTGCTTTGTTGTTGTTGTTGGTGGTTTTTTAGTATTTTGATTATCTTGAGGAATGTCTGATTGCTGCCAACTTCTTCAGGCCTCCAAACCCATAGCCTGTAATGTTTTGCTATTCACTACAAATTCCAAACACATGCGCACCCTAGGAGAGTAAATCAGAACTCATGGTGCGAGATCACTGCTGTTCATAAATTAGAACGCATCCCAGATCTGGAAGTGCTTTGCCAGGTACTGTTATTCCTATTGCCTTTCCTGTATCAAATAAAAGCTGCAGTGTCAAAGCATTTGGCTTGGTTGCTGTAACTGTAGTGGGCACCCTAACATATGCAGAAGATTTATAAATTATTCAAAAGATACAGAAATGCAATCCGTTTAAGACCAGTGTTCTTGCACCGATAGTTTACAAACTTGCTGTCACCATTCAGCTTGTATGGTGTGGTTGATGAGCTTAGTATTTAATGTAACCAGTCAAGGACTTTGTCAGTTGTACATCCACAATGAACTTCATTGAGCAACTCAGGTTAAATTCAACCATTTAACGACTATGATTAAATTCAACCATTCCTTTCCATGTCCAACTGAATGATTTCCACTTACCTCAGACCTGGAAACCAGTAATCTGATCAGCTGTTTGTCATTGGTACCAAGTCCTTTTGTAGCAATCTTCAAATTTTCTGCATAATACTCTGCCTCATTTTCCTGCAGTTTTACTAAAACAAACAGTAAAAGAAAACAACACTCACCGTCAATCATCACAGCTCATAGACATGATAATCAAGTATGGAATTATGACTTCTGAGGTTAGCTTTACAATACAGTGATTGCATTTTGTTTCATTTTTTTTGTCAACAATATGTAACTCTCAATTATTTCATGTGTAAGCTAACAGCAGAGGTTAACTAAACTGTTATGAGAAGTAATAACACAGGACATAGATTCTTGTACTCCACATGGTGGACAAAAAATATGAACTTTTCTTTGACCAAAGAAAACATGGTGCAATCTCACTTACTCTGAGTCAAATATGCTTCCTCTGCCTCTCCACATTTGGATTTTTTGATAGCAGCACTGATGTCTTCATCGCAAAGCTTCAGAAAAGAAACAGTAAAGAAAATCAAGAGCTTTTTGGTAAAACACACCTTCATGACTATCTCTTTACTTGTCTTAAAAAAAACATTGAAAAGGGGAAGAGAGATAATCGTGAATACCGTAGTTTTTAAATTAAGAAGAAAGAAAAGAAAAAAAACTCTTGGGAGAATAATTTAAGAGATCTTCAAAGAGAAGCCACTTCAGCCCTTGACTTCCTTATACTCTATTGGGGCGGGCCACACGCAAGTCAGGAATCATCATGATTATTACATAATTATTCATTATAGTGTATTAACCATTATTTTTCTTTATGACAATGTAAAGTTCAGAGAAGATAATCTCGTATTTCACATATTACTCTCAAGAAATCAATAATATTTGATATATAAGTCCATGTTTATGAACAGGAGCCTATGTTATACCTGTTTGTATGCATCAGCAGTTGCTTTGACTTGTTCTGGGCCTTTCTCAAAAACTGACCTAACCATTGAAGCAGTGGGAGTCTGTCAAATACACAAAATACAACTGACACACACATACTTGTCTTTAATAAGACCCAAAAAAAAATGACAGCATAAAGGTTAGTTTTTCCATTATTACTGCTTGTCTCTCTCCTCAGAAAATAACTGCATACTGTCATTACAATACAGCTGTCCACAAACTTTTAGACATCTGTGCATTCCTATAAGATCATCCAGATACAATGTCAGTGAAAGAGTTTCATTAAAAATACATTTATAACTGCTGTTTTTATTTCTTACATAGTAGTAGAGAACCCACAACTTCATGAGCCTCGGACAAAAATTGGATTTCCACTGACCCTTAATCTCTTAGTGTTGGTTTGATTGATGTTACTTTTTCCCTCTCCCCACCTCTCTCTCTCACTAATCTCTCTTTTTCTATCCACCCTACCCCCTCAAACTCAAACCATCTAATTAATTTCCAAACTGAACAAGTGTCAAACACAGTCTCCCATGGACTGGACGTATTGCAGGGCACCTAATAAAAAGTTAATTGCAATTAACCATCATAACAATATTTTTAAAAGATTGCTTGAAACTTCAACGAACACAGTAGTCTGATAAATTAGATTATTTAACAGCTAAGAAAATTAATTTTACAATATTTGAAACTGTTATTCAGGCTGCAGCATTGAGCAAACAAAGGTGATCAGACTGCACCACAATAAAATACTCCACCACAAATTTTTTTATAATAAGATTTCTCTCATAGCCTGAAGAGTGCATTTTTTTTTTCTTTAATCTATGGGAAGGTTATTGACTATTTCTTGCTGATTTCAGGTAAACAAACCCACTGCGACACACAATATAACAACTGAATCATTTGTGAGGCAGCCTAACAAAACTGTAGGTGGTGAAAATTTCCAAATTCCAGAGAACACAACACTATATTTAGATTATAGAAATCATTTCTGAACACAGTGCAGTTTGAAGCTTTACAATATCTCATTTATGAACAAAGCTGTGCACATTTAAATACATAACCTCCTAAAGTTAAAACTGAAATAAAGTAAGTCAAAGTTTTTATTTTTCATAATGGAGACTACTGACACAATGTGACTAGCGCCTGCAAGACATCCTTAACCTTCGTCCCACGTTGAGTGAACTCATCCACACAATGCTTCATGCAGGGATAGCCAGAGGCCACACTGGCGATCGTTCACATATTCCCGCTAACCTCGGCGGTCGGGTCAGCTGGGTCATTTTGAACACGTTTCATATTTTCTTTAGCACACAGTAATAAAAATATGCTGGATAAATCATAAGTGACACCTATGATATTTGAATAATAATAATAATAATAATAATAATATATTGCATTTATATAGCGCCCAACCCCGTCGATGACAAGCTCTGGGCGCTTTAACAAACTCTTACACACACACACACACACGCATACACAAAAGAAATTCAAAAATATTTACTATTGTTGCTGCCGAAAAACACCTAGCCTAGTTTGTCTGAAAGAAATGGGTCTTCAGATGGCGTTTGAAAGAACCAATGTCATTAATTTCCCTGGTTGTCTTTGGAAGAGTGTTCCAGATGGTAGGGCCAAGAAATGAAAAGGACTTTTCTCCTACAGTGGACAGATTCATTTTAGGTAGGCTACTTTCAATTTTGTAGTGTCAGATGATGATCTTAGTTGACGAGATGGAACATAGTAATCAGTTAAATCAACTAGGTACGATGGAGCAGTATTATTGACACATTTGTGACAAATGGATGACAATTTGTACATTATTCTTTTCTCGACTGGCAGCCAGTGCAAACTCTGCATAAGTGGCAGTGCTGAATCTCTTTTCTTTTTCTTCAAAACAAGTCTCGCTGCATTGTTTTGAGCAATTTGGAGTTTTCTAATATTTTTTTGTGAAATTCCAGCCAAAAGGGAGTTGCAATAGTCAAGCTTTGAAAGTACAAAAGAATTTACTAAAACAGCCACAGTTTCAGTTGAAATAAGATGTCTGATTTTACCAATTTTCCAGATTTCCATGTATAGAATACGAATGAGGTGACTAACCTGAGATGACATAGAAAGATTTGAATCAATGTAAACCCCTAGGTTTTTTACTTTTTTTGAAATTTCTATTGAATTAGTGCCAATTATCATCTCAGTTCTGTCCACCTCTTGCAGAACCCGCTCACGGCCTAATAAAATAACCTGAGTTTTATCCTCATTTAGTGCCAGTTTGTTTTGGTTCATCCAGCTTTTAATTTCTGTTATACAGTTTCCTGCCTGCTGCAGAAGGCTGTCAACACCGCATGGCAAGGCAGAACTGTAGAGCTGGGTATCATCAGCATAGAAATGATATTGTAAATTAAATTTCTTTATTTCATGTACAAGTGGAATAGTATAGATAGTAAACAAAATAGGACCAAGCACTGAGCCTTGTGGTACGCCATACTGAAGCGCATAAGAAAAAGATCTTATTTTGTTGGTTACAACAAATTGGTGGCGATTTGACAGGTAAGATTCGACCCATTTAAGGGCGACCCCTCTGATTCCAAACGATGTTTCTAGCCCTCTGAGCAGGATTTCGTGATCGATGGTGTCGAACGCTGCTGATAGATCCAACAAATTTAGCAGAGTAATATTTCCAGAATCTGCCTTTACCAATATGTCATTCATGATTCTTAATAGTGCAGTTTCAGTACTGTGGTTACTTCTGTAAGCAGATTGAAATGGCTCCAACAGGTCATTATTTCTCAAATGACACATTAGTTGTTGTAATAACTTTTATTGTTAAATGGAAGGCTCACAGTAAAGAATGTTCTGCATTTACATTCCATTTAAAACAGAGGTCTGTATTTTTTGTCCCTAATTTAGACCATATATCAACGGTTCCGTGCAAGAACCGGATAACTACAAAAACAGGATATCTACACTTGCACCGCCATTTAGGTCACTGTGACTGGTATTTTTACCATTATAAATTTCAAGTCTGTATCTTTATTCGTTTTAGAGTTATGGACTGTTTTCAAAATCGCATAACTACATTGTGTACACATTTCCACTGCAAGAAACGCATATCTACGTAACCGGTTCTTGCAGTAATCACCTGTGCCAAACAAAAAAAGGGCTAAGTGGCACTTATCTGTTTCCTGCAGTCACCTCTTTTGTCCAGGAAATCAGTTTATGCTTTAATAACAGTCACTCATGTGCTATTAGAAATATTATATCTGCACACAATCACCATTTCACATGGTAATCAGTACTGCAAGAACTGTGTAAGTTCACAGCAAACGGATACCTGACAGAACACAGTTACCGCAAGAAGCGGATATCTACATTTTTTTTGTAGTTTTCTCAAGAACAAAACAAGATGCAACGAATTTACATGGCTTGCCTGTTGCAGTGTGGTAAACACTACCTCGAGTATCACTGACATAAAAGAGAAATAAAAAAAATAGCAATATAAGAAACAAAAGAAAAGGTAAAAAACTTCAACTTCGTTTTTCTCAAAACTTCAAAAATGTAGATATCTGGTTCTTGCACGAAACCGTCGATATATGTGAGTGTGCATGAGAAAACCCACAATATGTCGAAAGAGCTGATTTTGAGAAAAATGGCTTTGAAGTGAAAATATGGGTCCGACACAAACTTCCAACTTGGCTGTTGTTTAGGGGACCGTGGCATGTTACAGGGTGAACTGTAGATGAGCAGTGAACACTATTCATTATGATCTTTATAAAGGCTTTGTAATTAGACTACGGTCTCCTAACAAGATCAAAAAACTTCCGACTTGGTTGTTGTCACCTTTGAAAAATTACATTAAAACTACTACAGAGTTTCTGGTAAAAGTCGTCAGTCAAAATTTTAGCAGCAAGTTCCCCCTTTGCATTGATACCAATTTTATTGTACTTTGATGCACGTATCCTAGTGAGATCATTAATAAGAGGGACTCCGATTTCAAGTAGACTATGAGCTAGACACGTGTTAATACTGATAAATCCAACCTGGGTAAAACTTATTAAATTATAGCTTGATAGGACGATATAGTAACTTCTGCAGTTTACTGGGATATCTGGTTGATTTCTGTACGTACAACATTACCCACGCTAATTTGTGTCGGTACCCTAACCAATTATTCAGGCCCAGGCTCTATGCCAGAGCATTCCACTTGTCCGAAACTGGACTAGCTCTCTCTTATTTCCGCGCTGGCTCATAAATACAATGCCAGTTCGGGTAGTTAACAGACATCCTCCCATCAAAGACGCCAAACTTGACTGACCAGCGCCAGTGAACTCAGAGGGCTTGCCGCGCCCCGCTCGGGCAAGACACAGTAACGCCAGTGGCAGGAAAACCTTGGCTCATGGCTGGTTGGGCTTTTATTCTATAGCTTTTTTTTTATTCTACGGTTCCTTTTCTAGTTTTTTTTAAAATAAATAAGAGTGCCCGCAGAACCTGTGTTCCTTCTCTGTATCCTTAAGGGAAGACTAGGACCCACATAACCCATATAGCCACTCGTTCGTCCTACATTCCCAAAGGCCAACACTCAAAACATCACACCATAAAAGGAGCAAACCTTCTGCAATGCTTTGGCATCATATTCTGCTTTGTCTTGGTCAGCTTTGGTGTCGTTGCTTCTCTTCCCATTCAACTTCTGAAGTAATACATGCCTCAGATCCCCACTGGTCTCTTTCTTCACTGTAGCTTCTAAATCTTTCTTGTATGCTGAAGAAAAACCAAACACACATTATTTCTGAGAAACAGCTTTATTCTTTATTACTATATTCTAATTCAGGTCTTTCTTGAATTTGCTGATAAATATTTTATTGTCACAAACCTTTGACTGTGAAATTTCTAAAATTTTTGTCTCACTTTTATTTGTTGTTAAAGATCTATGTTAAAAAATAGCATACTGATGGTCTTGGCCACAGACAGCTCAAGCTTACAAAGATAAACTTTACAGCAGGAAGAAATAACTCACTGCATGTAAAACAAGGGAACTGAGATAAATACTATGATCACATTTGTATTCCTATTGTGCTTTGTGTGAAGATGTCTTTACATACAAAGTACAGTGACATCCTTTTCTGTTTCAACATGACAGAAAGCTATGCGATTTTGGATTTGGACCATTTATGCCCAAGACCGTTCATATTTACAATTACTTTACACTGCAGCAAAGGTGGTAATTCTAGCTGCATCTGGATGAAATTAGGTGCATATGAATATCTCTAATTCTGCATGATGCAGATCTCAATCAACGGGTCTCTCTTTAGCACAACACAGAAAAGCAGATTACTCAACACTTCAATAATCACCCAGAAACAATGTTTACCAAGTTTCGTTCCCGAGTCTCAAGATTATCCCAAAATATACATTAATAAAAAATTGTATATCAGAGTGGATTATCCTTCCAGCAAATGCAATCTTGAAAATTTATTCTTATGGCTAATATAATCTTAAGGATCACCTTTCTTGTACACTTTTTTTATTTCACTCAGTTCAGCTGGCGTCTTGGAACAAATCACACCAACAAGAGTGGACTCATCAGTGCCAAAACCTTTCATAGCTTCGTTCAGACAGTAAGCATCAAATTCTGCTGGTGGCATCATCAGAGCTTGGATGGTTTCCTTAAAATCTCCACTCAGTTCAAAGTCAAGGTCTTCCACCAGATCCTGAAAAATATCATCATGACAAACACTTCTTACACATTTGAGACGAAAGTGCATGTCCACTTCTGACAGTTATGAAATCGCAATAGGAAATGAAACTCCATTACTTTGCACCAAATGCAAACTGACATCAATTTTTCAATAGGAAGTGAATTGACATTGACATTATTGTAATATTTCAAAAATGTTTCCTTAACAACTCACATACAATCATTGAATAAACATCAAATAAGAAATATCTGATGGACCATTAAAAAGAATAAAAATTGGCACAATACATCTCTAAAAATGGCTAAATATACATTGTATATTATACAAGTATACTATTTTCCTATGAGAAAAATGTAAGATGATAATTAGGGATGGAATTGAAAATTAAGATTTTGGAATAAGTCAAATTTTGGGAATAGATTTTACATTTCAACCTCACATAAAAAGCTTAAGTCAAACAAGCAAAGATGCTTACACTAATGCAACTGACAGATGGGGGGGGGGAACCTTCATCAAACTGTCCTATTGACTCGACAAGCCCGACCTCTAGTCGGGATGAAAGCATCCAAACTACGTTTTTTTAAAAAAAGGAATGTTTAGCCTCTAGACTTACACAACAGTCACACCAATAATAAATTATACCATAGCTCTGTCCTACTTAAAAAGGCAATATATGTAGTATTATGGAGCGAGGTGTATGTGCCATTGCTAACATTACATTTATATTTACTTTCACTAGCAGACCCGAGCAAGATGAATCTTGCAAATTCTTTACACCAAGCTCAACCATATATCTTGACCTATTTCACATCAACAATGGCACTTGGATTCAATGCAAAGAACAATAGAACTTAATGTTACACCACAATTCCTTGCAGAATGCATGTAACAACATTGATTTTTGACAGGCAGTGTGCACAAAGAGACAAAGAATGGAATTTCCCATCATAGTTTTGGACTCTACTTGCCAGAAAAGCATCTTTTTTTTGCAGCTCAAACAAATGGTTAATCAATAATTTTAAAGACTGAGTTTTTTGAGAATGGATGTATCCACGTAATTTATCATCAAAACTTGAGACAACACACAAAATTTCATAAATTTTGGTCACATAGTCACAAAGTTTCAGGTGCTTACATGCTCACCTTCTAGCTCCATTCTAGTATAATAATCGAATTCATAATCATCTGAATATCAGGAAGAAAATCAGAAATCGAAAATCTCAAAAATTATTCCACAATGATGTTCAACGTAAAATATCCAGAAAAGGCTCCTGAAGACTTTTCTATAATATGGCTATTTCTAAACACACTACTCTTCAATCTGTCAGCTTTTAAGTATGACAAGTGCTTACTTTACTGTACAGTTCCTTGTATCTCTTTTTCACTGTCTGTCTCTCAGCATTGGAGTTCCTGGTGATCACTTCAATAATCACATCTTCATTGGTGCCCAGAACTTTGTACATGGCTTTGTACAGTTTGATTGCATCTTCATCATCATCATTGATTTTATCCTCATCATCCTTTTTCTCTTTATCATCTTTCTTTGATTTGGAATCAGTTTTATCATCTCCCTTCTTTGCTTCTACTGGTTTCTCCTCTTTCTTCTGTGGACTTTGGGATCGTTCTCTCTCTGCTTTTTGGGGACTTATAGATCTCTCCTTCCCTTTTTTCTCTGATTCTTTCTTCTTAGGGCTGGGTTTCTCTTCTCCCACTTTATCAATGATTTTGATCAAAGTTTTCTTATAGTCTCCACTGGTATCCTTTTCTACATCTTTCTTGAGAGACTGACTGTACAATTGTTGATACTGACCCTTGATGGCTGGCAAGTCAAGCTGTGGAAAGGAGAGATAAATTACTTTTTTGTAATTGATATAGTGGTAATTTTTGTAAAATTACTCCATTTGACTTTTCTTTCACTCAATTTACTTTAGTCTGTTTATGCTTTACTTCATTACACAGGCCCCACCATGAAACTGTACAAGTGTATTCCCACAACTTGCAGGTGAACTTTTTTTGACTTGTCACCTACTGATTAAGGGGAGTACAATATTTCAAATGCTTATTTATATAATTAAAAATACATTTAAGATGGAGTAAATTTCAAGTAAAACACTTTTTTTGCCTCTGTTGCAAAATTAGGTTCTTCACAAAGTGTGGTTTTCATGATAGGACTAGTGATTATGTTACTCAATGCTGTTGATATTCATCATTCTTGATATACTGCTTAAAATTAATGATCAGGCTTTATACCAACTTAAGTGATTGCGTCTGACAGTTGTGGAAAGATATTTTTGTTATCTAAAATCGAACTGAGACTTTCTCTCATAATAACTATTTTTAATCAGAAAACATCACCCACAGAATAACTTGCAATACTTACAATACTTACAACGATACAATTTAGTCAAAACCACTCCACAAAATCATATTTTTTTGTTTTCCGAATCTACATCTCACCCTCTGACCTTTACTATGTTCATGAAAAGAGGTAGTTAGTATCTCTAGTATCTATCCACATGATGTTACAAAATAAACAGATAGGCCTACATTTTGTGCTTCTTACACTGTTTGTTTGTATTGTTTTTCAAATTTACCTCAGATCTGGACACTAAAATCCTGATCAACTGTGTATCCTTTGTGCCTACACCTTTCATAGAATTCTTCAATTTCTCAGCAAATACCTCTGTCATATTGTCCTGGGATTTCACTGAAAAAAAGGACATTCATTTGCTTGTCTACATATAAATTTCATCCTAAGACAACCTAATATAACATATTCACTGATCAATGATAATGGCATATGTCAGACTTAAACCAAAAGGCAACTGATGGTTCTTTGTATGCCTGAGCATGAGGGCTATCGGACAAATATTATAGAAAAAGGAATGCAACAATAGGAAAATGTAGTAATCCAACAGAATCATAACGACAAAAGTCACCAGATGACAGGAAAAGAAACAGTGCTTCCTTAATATCTCAAAAAGTCAAGAATGACTTATGCCATTACCGTAGAGCAGTGACGATACAGTAAAACCTCGTTATACCGCCAAGTAAGGGGCAAACAAAAAATTGGCGGTATAACGAGAATGGCGGTACAACGAAAATACCATGTAGAACAAGGGAAATAAGTAATTAAGTAATTTACCAACATTGGACTGGCTAACATGTCTAAAATATTGCAGTTATCTCCCTTATCTCTCCACTAGACATAAACCTCCGTTGTCATTTTGAAGTTTACATTGCTTTCATTTGTATTTTTTTTTTGTTTTTTGTGTTTATGTGTTTTGGAGTGTATTTATTCAGGAAATCGCACCTTATGAGTAAAAGTATTATGTATTGCAACACGACAAATAACGCTACATTACAATTCAGCAACAAACGTGCGTTGTTTGCATCGTACCCCGCGACCGGTATGAACCAGTTGAAGCATCACCTTGTGCACGCTTAAGTTCGTTCGCAAACTCTCTATTGAACTGTGACCCGCCTTTCCCACTGCATGCCCCATCAGTAGGCCTATCAGGACTTCAAAAGCGAAGACTGTGTAGTAGGACTGGTGTTTGAGTAACAAGCACAGACTGTGGCGCCGAGTGATGTTCCGACTGTTAGCTGGATTTAGGTAGATGTGGGGAGTGGGGGTTAAATTTACGTTGGCGCTATAAAGAGCAATATTTACTATACTTAAGTTATGAATGTAGCAGTCAAACTGTTGGCGGATGGCGGTATAACGAGATTTTTAGTGACTTTGTATAGGTGTCAGATCCGTACCACGGCGAAAAGCTGGCGTTATGCGGGAATGGCGGTATAACGGGTGGCGGTATAGCGAGGTTTTACTGTATATTATATATGTACATGTGGTATGTGTTATTAACCAGTATTAAGTATTTGGTATGAAACATCGTAGAAGAGCAAACTGTGCTCCAACCATTGTGTGGAACTGTGAGGGACAGTTATACTGTAACTGACCCATGCCCAAGACCGTGGGAGAAGGGGGAAGTACTGAGGACAGGGTAAAAAAAATCCGGGGACTGTCAAGCACCAAGCACTGCATCTCTTCCCCCATTTGAGAGCAGCTGCTACGCTGTGTTTGAATATAATATAAGACTTTTGTGCCCTACAACAGACTTGTATTCTTCTTTTGAAAGGCACATGCTCCTCAATACGTAATTCTGTTCTTGTTAACGAAAAAAATATCAGATGCTATCTGATATTTATGATACTCTATAAACAGTAGATATGTTTTCCTCATAAGCAAATGAGAATCCTGAGGTTATGATGACTCTATCATAAGAGTCCTGTGGTTATGCTGTTTATCTTATGTTAGATACTCAAATGCCTCACTAACCTTACTGAGCAGACCATTAATTTTGCTCATGAATGTTATGTAGAATCGGTAACCACAATATTGGTGCATATTGACTGTTCCGATGCCTATAGATAATAACACACACACCATGTTTTGTTTATTATCTTCCTTTTTGATTATTTACACGCAATATGTTATGTTTGCTCTAAACACCTGCATTGCTTTGCATGAATACTGCGTAACATTATATAATGCTGGTCTTGTGATTAATTATACTATGCAACATTTTATAAGCTTGTCTTGTTCTTAATTGATATACTATTATAAAGACTGCATTTCTTTCCCCAGTCAAGAACAAGTATCGTGTTTTTGACTAAACATCTTTTCTGCCCTACGACAGATTTACAATCTTCTTTTGATAGTGTGAGCAGCTTTACTGCCCTAACACAAACCGAATGAAAATCACAGTCTGATAATTCCTGTCTAGATGCAGGAACAAGTAACACCCGCGAATGACCATCTTGTTACATACACATGTCATAAATAGATCTATGATTAATAAGTACTCACATAAAGTCAGGTAAGCATCCTCAGTTTCACCAGAAGTTGCTTTTTTGATGGACTCAGAAATGTCCTCGTTGAAGAGCTGGGGGGAAAATAGCATACTCGAATTGTATGGGATCTTTCTCTTAGTCAGATAGATATATATCAGGTTAATTCACACTTGTAACACTTACTGATTTGGCCTTCCAAAGATTTTGTTTTATTTATGTACAAAAATTCAGACTTTAAAAAATAAAGTTCAAATTAAATTTGTAGATTGCAGTATTTTACAAAAAAAAAAACCTACAAATCTCATACGCAGTCCAAGATTGTTAGTAAGCTGGAAATTACAGTTTACGGCGTTTTCATAAAAGAAATGCTAATGCTTCACAAATGCCATTTGTTTCATTATCTTCAAATAGTTTTTCGTTAAAAGGTACAGACATTCTGTTTCACATTTACAAAATGAGACATTATTCAGGACAACAGCACAAAATATTTTACCTCTTTATGCGCGCTGGCAGTGGCTGATACCTGAGCAGGGCTGCCCTTGAAAATATTCTTTACCACAGCAGCTTTAGGTGTCTAAACATGAGTGAAAATAATTTGAAAGTTAGGAAAAATGATATGTCTGATGAATATAACATATAATCTACGTTAGATGTAGCTTGGCCTTAAATAGAGAAAAAAAAAATCCTTCGCACAAACATGCAGGCAGTCAAAAGTTATCATTGAACGTAGCAAGAGGGATAAATGTTCTGGCCAAAACAGAAATTTTTCATTGGACAACTACATTGTAATAGAGTTTGCATTTCTTCTTCCATGTCTAGGATGGAACAGCCATTTCTTTCCACAAAACATAAAAAATTCCCATGCCTATCATTTGGCAAAACATTAGTGACTAAGTGTTTTCAAACTGTCTACCCCAAATCATTCTTTCTGCACTTAATCAGGTTTCTTTTTCCGCCTTTAAAGTTGACCTTCCTAGACAGAGTGCTTTGTGCCCAAGTCTACTGGCATGCTGATAAGGTTCCCTGTTAAAGTACAGTAAGATCATTAATTAAAACACATGTCCGTCATCTTCTTCTCTTTTTTATTTTTGGACAAAAAATATCACATACAAATTTTCCATTTGTTCATTCTGATCTTTATTTGATAACCCAGAACATAGTTATCAATGAAACATTTTTATGTCTATTGAGATTTTTCCAATTCTATATACATGATTGTTTTTTTTATATTTTAATAGATATAGCCTAGCCCCTATTTTGCACATTCATCAGTGTGTTAATAATAAGACTTCTTGTCTTCCAACCATGCAGAGTACAAATGCAGCTGTTATTGAGCTGACACAGTAAAACCCAAACCCAAACTCAGATCAGTGCTCTTATTTCAGACTAAAGTATGCAAACCTCATGAAGTGCCTTGGCATCAGCCTCTGCCTTGCCTTGATCCACTTTATCACCCTTCTCCTTCTTGCCACTAAGCAGCTGAGTGAGTATATCCTTGAAATCACCGCTTGTCTCCTTCTTCACTGCCGATTCTAGATCCTTTTTATATTCTGGGAAATAAAAAAGCAGTGTGGGTAAGCCTTATTCAGAATGATTAGGTAACAATGATCAGATGAACACTGAAAATATATTTTAATTCCCACTGTACATCAACAAATTCAGAAATAACCAGAATTTATTTAGCTTTGGTCCACTTAATGAACTCATAAAAAGTCATTCCTGGAGACAAATACAAGTAAATACACAAAGAACTATGTACAATCTTATTTAGTTCACAGTACTGTCTTCAAAACATTTTGTAGGCAAACTGCTCAAGTCGTTTTTCAACACTTTACAGGAGAAATAAATACTTGTTTCATGGAAGTGGTAAAAACAAGTGTGAGTTAGGCACTTTGCACTGTAGAAAAACCATTAGATGTAGGCCTTTGTCTGTCTCACTTCTGACTAAGGTAGTTTGGTTTCTGGCTGGGAAATTTACTTTCGTTATCAGTTTTATATTTAATTGAAATTATGTAATCCGGCTTCATTAATGGAAAGGCATACAAACTGCCTAATTCATTGTTTATAAGTGTGACGATCAACTCTACCTGTTTTGTACACTTTTTTGATCTCATCCAGTTCTGCCGCTGTCTTGGTGCAAATGATGTCAATAAGGGTGGACTCATCGGTGCCAAAACCTTTCATTGCTTTATTCAGACAGTAGGCATCATATTCTACTGGTGGCATCATCAGAGCTTGAATGGTTTCCTTAAAATCTCCACTCAGTTCCGAATCAAGATCTTTCACCAGATCCTGCAAACAGAGACAATCAGAATCAGAATCTGTATAAATCTGTGACAAGAAACTGCCTTGGCAAGGCGTGACGGAGCAGTGCACCCTTTACTTTTCATAAATTAAGGAGTCAACTACAAGGAGTAATAAAACATATGAAACAGTTCATGTTAAGTCTGTAATGGGATATAATGCATGTAGGTGGTATTTTGTGTGGTTTACAATGATAAGGCATTAACCACGTGACATTACAGAAATAAACTTTAATCGCAGTTCTCTTCCTTGAATGTTAGTATGACAGTGTAGGAAAGAATTCCATTCTTACAAAGCTTTTGGGACCTATTTCCCACAACAGTGGCAAACATATAAATAACTGAAGGAGTGAAAAACTTAAAAACTTCAGATCTGACCCACTGTGACTGTCCTCTCCTCCAACATTTGAATCCACAAAGTCTCACCTTTCCATAAAGTTCATTGTATCTCTTCTTCAATGACTGTCGCTCAGCATTAGAATTCCTCGTGATGACTTCAATAATAACATCTTCCTTTGTTCCAAGTCCTTTCATTGCTTTGTGAAGTTTGACAGCATCTTCATCATTCTCATTTATTTTATCATCCTCCTTTTCCGTCTTCTTCTGTGCTGCTTCTTTCTCTTCATCTTTTTCACCCTTCTTCTTTTTGTCCTGTTTGTCATCTTTCTTTTCCTTGTCCTTTCCATCATCATCCTTCTTTGTGGCTGTTTCATCCTTGGACTGATCAGCTTTAGCATCTGTGAACTCCACTTTCTTAGCACTTTTTGTCTTTTCTCTCTCCATTTTCTGGGGCTTCTTGGCTTTTTGACTGGGTTTTTCTTCTCCAACTTTGTCAATGAGTTTGAGCAGAATATTTCTATAATCTCCACTAGTATCATCATGAACATCTTTCTTGAGAGATCTTCCAAACAGTTCCTGATACTTCCCTTTGATGGCTGGAAGATCAAGCTGTTGAAAACAAAATTGGCAACATCATTAAGCATCAAGATATAAAAATTCAGAAAAGCTAGTCATTAGTGGGACACTTGCTTAAATGGTGGATACACTATGTTTTTATCAAGATGGCATATTGGTGTGCAAGAAAAAGATAAAAACCAAGTATGAGCCATTAGTGGTAATTCATATAAAATATGATTTATGGAACAATATTCTTTTATTTACAGTAGGCAAAGGTCTGCATCTGCAACTGCTGATACACAAATACGAGGGATTCATTTTGAGCTAATCAGAATGAATGTAACAATTTAAAAGTTTTTCACTGATGTTGAAACGGGAAATAACAATATATCTCCAGTGTGGTATTGGTGGCATAAAATTTGATTCCTACCTCTGATTGAGACACAATTATTTGAGTCAGCTGGATTTCATTTGTACCCAATCCTTTCACAGAATCATTGAGTCTCTGTGCGTATAAGTCAGCCTTGTCTTGTTGGGCTTTCACTGTAAATGTGAAATACTTGATGAATCTTTCAGTTTAAGGGGATATGCAGCAGTGAAAATTATAACTTCAGCAAAAAATATTGATTTTGTGTTTTCAGTATTTCTCAGTCAATTATCCATTTACCATTTTGGGCCGAAAGCTTCAATTCAAAGAAATAACTACAAATTGTTCAAAATCCCAATTTTGTAAATAAGGGCAGATATGCTGCATTCTGACAAACATTGTCTTTTACTCAGTTGTTCAAAATAATTCACCAAAATACATTCTCTCAAAACATTCTCAATAGATCTTGATGCAACTTGGTCAGCTTCTTTTTTCCTTATTTTTGGCAATTTTGTCAAGAGAAATATAAAAAATTTTCATGACTTTTTGTTAACAATTCTTTTTTTTTCCCGGAAATGCATAGAATCCTTTATTTGTAGTGTAAATTTCAAAATATATATGAAGTACGGCTTTCAAAAAATAGAAAAAGTGCATTGACCAAGTTGTTAAAAAAAGATCTAAGAATGTACGTGTCAATTTTGTGATATTTGAAACAGGAAAGTATAGATACACGCTGAAAGTCTGTATAAAATCCGAAATGGCAGATGATATGATTAGTTACCATTGCAATGATTGGACTTACAGCCAAATTGAACCCCAGGGCATAAAAAAACTTTAGAAACAGCAAAATGTAGGTCTTAGTTTTCACTGCAGCACATCCCCTTAACAGTTAATTCCTTAATCCTCCAGACAGGATTTTCTATTTCAATATCATATTCTGGAGAACATACACATCTCTGGTTTATAACGTGAGGGTGCTGTGTGCCAAACAACTTATAACAACAATCTTTTAAGGCGGGTGGACACATTCTCAGTTCAGATTCCAAAGTGTCGTGTATATATGTGCTTCTCTCTCCCTGTGTATATATGCTTGTGTGTGTGTGTGTGTGTGAGAGAGAAAGACAGATAGAGAGAAAGAAAGAGAGAGCAAATTAGCAGGAGGTAAGGCTTCAAGATGTTTCTTGGAGGCAGTCTCAGGTGATGATCAAACCTTTGAAGGAGGTCACAAACAAAAAAAAAGGCTGAAAAGTGATATTCATGATCTTTGAAAAATAATAGCAATTAACCTATTCTTGTATTTTGATTTGTATCCAGACACTGTGATTAAGAACACATTTTAAAGACTTCAATGAGTTCTCTGTTGCAACACAGAAGTACACTTTACGTCATTAAATATGAATCGAACCATTTTTCTTTTTCAGCTGACCCCTGGTTTTCTGAATTCAACATGTACAACAATGTGTATATATATGAAGTCATGTTTAATGAAAAGATCACAATGTCTTTGCTGAAATATTCTGAATCCTATTTTTAAATTAATAGCTTGTTTACTTGTGGACGGATGTCTACCAAATTTTGCACGTCCTTCTGAATCAGTTTCTTTTAACAGAATAGTGTTTTGTCATAATCTTACAATACTGTGACTCATTATTTCTTCTTTAGCTTATATTAAAAATATTAATTAGCTAACTGACTGGACATGGTGATTTTACAGTAACGGCAGTGTTAACAAAATAACCCTGAACACCAAGTACAATCGTATAAACAAAAAACACATATACAAGGTCTTTGTGAGTTGTTACATAATTTTAAAATCAAAATGCTTCAACTGTACAAAAGAAATACTAAGTCGATAGCTTTGAGATCACAGATTTCATTTCGAAGATGCTGCAAAAGGAATTCTACTTGTTTCGATCGACCAGCCTGTAAACAGAATGATCAAAGAACTTGTGATCACATGGACATGCCAGAAAGGTCAAATCCCCGCTTAAATGGTTTTCTTTTTAATCCGATTGATTGTAACAGTAAATGTTTTCATTGTTGTTAACTATGAATTTGATTATATTCTCAAAATCACTTGAAACTGATTGTTATACAGATTTATGACCAAAAAAAAAAAAACTTTGGCAGAATTTTTAAAAAAACATTATTTTTTCCATTATGACACAATGATTCAGAAGGACAAACAAAATTTGGCAGAAATCAGTCCACAAGGAACTGGTTTATTAATTTAAAAAAAAGCCCCTTGAAACATTTCTGTGACGTCTAAAATGTTTTTCAAGAGTCGGAAAATGTTACAGAACCAAATGAAAAATGTGATACCTATAGCAAGATACGCCTCTTCCGTTTCCCATGAGGTTGCTCTTTTGATTGATTCAGAAATGTCGTCATCGAAGAGCTACAGATACATAAGATATCAATATGTAATAAAATCAATCACAAAGTAAGATTCATTCTGAGCTCGTACATTTTAAAAAAAAATTAGGTTTCACTGATCTATAAATTGCCATAAACACCAGTCTTATCATAAGGAAAAACAAGACAACTTCTTTTTACAATATTACAAACAGGAACTGAAAAGAATAAATTTAGATACCATCTGGCATTACTTGTTTAAGTAAGGTAAAAATGCCTGTGGGACAAAAAAAATTTCAGAGCCCCACATGGCATACCAAAAAACTGAACATAAAGTTGAAAAGAAAATCAAGAAATATCAGGAATGTTTTCCATGTCTAGGACCTGTTTCAGGCCACAAACTAAAAGATAAAAAGAAATGACAAGAAGATATGGTAAAGATAGGAAAAGGAGATCTCAGAGCAAGAAAGATGGTTTACAGAGACCGAAAGCTTGTGTCATTTCAGCCTGTTGTGGTCTTCCCTTAACTTTCAACTCTATTTCACATATTCGTCCATTCCTACTATGGAAAACTGAAAAAATGAAAACAACATTTTCTTTTTTGCCCCATGTTACCTTGCACCTACTCCTATTCTGACCAATCATCAATCTGTACCCATTTAGTTACGGCAAGCTGAGTACAAATTTGCATCCAATGAGCAATAGCCATTCAAAGGTACCTGAACATGGAACTTGAAGTATCTGGCTTGTACGTGGACATACTTAATCACTGTGTTTTTTAGACTAAATAGCAACCAATTGCTACTTGAAGTAACAAGTTTATACCTGCTGGTGTGCATCTGCTGTTGCATTCATTTGGGCTGCATTACTTTTGGTAAATAGATCCTTCATGAAGCTCCTGGATGGATTCTGTAGATGACAGATTGACCAGGCTTTGGCATTTAAATTAGTTTCAAAGGGTTTATCCCACTCCCACTATTCCCCAACATTTCCAATCCCAATATTCCCCAGCATTTTCTAACCATGAAACAGACTCTATCTCTATTTTATACAAATTGTCACACAGTGTCTGAGCAGTCTCATTGAATATCCAGCTATTTTTATCATTTTTCATGTTTATCCCTACTTTTATGTCAGTGTGTCCTGAGAGAGATGATTGTATTGATTCATTTGTTCATTATGATCCGACAGTAGTCATATCTTTATGTTGGTCTAATGCCTGTTTTGAACCACACCCTCAATGGCAACCTGCAGAACTGATAAGCTTTCAGAAACATTTATGAAGTGTTTTTTTATATCAACTGCCAAATACAGAAACTACCTAAAATAAGTAATTCAGTCACTAGGAAGATTGAGATATATAATAATATAATATGAAGTAAAACACACATTAGTGATATGCATGCTATGTAGGGATGTTTTGTATTTCCCCTTCCTCCAATCCTAATTTGTGAATCCCACCTTATTTATACTATGAAGACTGCGCTTCCTGCATATCATTTATACATATATATGATTAGAACCTACATAATTCTGACCCACAACCTCTCTTCTTTTCTCTTACTGAGGATGAATATTGAGTATCCACACACCATGAATGCCCTACAGCCCAGACCCAGCCCACATGATGCAGACTCAAGGCCACAGAAAAGTGAGGCATCACATAAGAGGAAACATTGCAACAGTCTAGGCCTAATTATGAGGCATGTTTGACTGATCAGCTAACTTGGAGTGGGCGGGTAGGGTGTGTAAAGTGTGTAAACACAGGACCAGACACTAAATTATGACCAATCTGTTTGTTTGCATAGTGACGGACAGTAATCAAAGTCAAATATTATCAATCCTATATACACATAAATATCAGGACTTGCCAGTGACTAAACTGCTAAAAGTATAAGCTTAAAAATTTTATGAAGGTCACAGTTAATATTCAGTTCATAATGCAACCATTGATAATTACCAGTACTAAGGTATCTATATTTCAAAAAATACATTTTTTCAATTCATTTCATCTTTGCATATTGTCCACTTTAGGTTTCTATACTTTTTATTTTACTGTGTGTCAAGATGTGTGTTGTTCAACCTGAATAGGAAAGTAATTGGTGAACACTCAGCACAGAAGTACGCACATGTTGAACACTTTTTACTAATTCATGCTTTTTATCATTCACGTTTGGAAAATATGGGCAAATCTGGCTTTATAGGCAGCAGGTTTACCCTGAAAAACAACAACTGTGTGTTATATATTTGAAACGTATACGCTACTTAGCTGAACAAAGCTAGCATTTGGTTAATAAGTAAAATGGATAGAAAGCACACTTTTTCTCAACCTTGTTGTGTATGCAATAACTGTGTGTGACTGTATATTAAATAAGACTAAACTGACCACATTATGAAACCAGCTTACATCATGTAGGATCTTGGCATCTTCCTCTGCTTTGCCCTGGTCTATGTTAGAGCTTTGGTCCTTTTCCCCCTTCACCAATTGCAAGAGCAGCTCTTGGAAGTCTTTACGAGTGGATGCCTTCAGATCTTTTTCTAAATCCTTTTTGTATTCTGGAAATGTATGCTATAACTATCACAATTACAATAGGAAATAACAATAATAATCCTTAATGGTGATGAAGAAAAAACAACACAATATTACTTCCTGTCTTTCTTGTACTCTGAAGTTCCACTTCACAACTAGAATGTAACAATAATGAAACGATGTGCAACCCAGACAGTGAGCAAAACTGCAAGATATGTCTAAGGTTTCCATCAAAAAAACTTCTAATCAATTATTTCTTCACACTTCTAGCCCTAGGGGTTTTGCCCACACTGTCGCTTCAGAGTGGTTTCTATTTGAACTATCTCGTTCCGGTGTATCTTCTACAATTCTTATCAATGCAGACATTTCATGACAAAAAGCTATTCTATTCTCATCCATAACTAGATTCCACAGACTGCACAGTAGGCAGTGTGCTTTTCTTTTGATGCTGTAGATGTTATGGTGTTGAATATGGCTTTTCCAAAAACTGAGTCTAATAAAACTAACATAAATCCCACCTTTCTTGTATGCTTTCTTCACTTCCTCAATCTCAGCTGGGGTCTTTGAGCAAATTATTCCAACCAGAGTTGTCCTGTCAGTTCCAAACCCTTTCATTGCCTTGTTCAAGCTGTAGGCATCGTACTCGACAGGGGGCATCATCAGAGCAACAAGTGTTTCTCTGAATTCTCCACTTGTATCATCTTTGATGTCTTGCACAAGATCCTGCAAACAAGCAAAAATAGTTTCAGGTAGGTAACAATATGTTTTTGGGAGAACCAAAAGGTGACAAAAAGAGCATTTTTCAGTCAACAACTTCACACATTTTGTTTTTAAATAAACTAGTCCAAGCTGCTGCAAAAAATCCTGCATTTTTGCGTGATTTTTGTGCACTGTTTCTCTACACTTTGAATTTGCTTTCTTTTCACAACAAGCTCCAACTGTCCCGTAACCAGATAATTATAATAGTAATACTTTGTGAAAATAACAATAGCTTAGGCAAAAGAAACTTATATGCTCAAGGTATTCTTTCTGATGTGTTATTGTTGAGAGAAAGTGGGAATGAGTACAAATAAAGTCTAAACAGAATAGTCAATGGTGTGAGAGATCAAACGAGCCCTGAGAAGACTAAGTAAGGAGCAAAAACCAACACAGTGGCATCTTCCATTCTGTTCCTCATGCATCTGAAGGTACAAGAGGATGATGATGTAAAAACTAATGATAGCACTTATTCTTGGCAGAAGCTGTTTCAGCCTTGTGGCTAAAATATTTACAATAGGATTGTTTGTGACCAGTTTAGGGCCAAGTTTCGAATGCAGTTATTGCAACCATTTTGCCAATAAAATGTTTACTGAGGAAGATGGGCCAAACATAATCCTAAATCTAACCCTTGCACTCTCCCAACATTCACTCACTGTGCAAACAGAATTCAATCTGACCACAACTCCCAAATAGCCACTTCATTATTCCTATGATAAAAGAAAGCTACTGTGGATACATAAAAATTTAGGCAGTGGCTATTTGAGCCATACAGCCAAAATACTAACAATAGACATTTAGTATTCAATTTCTGAACAATTTTCAAAATCCTTCTATGGCATTTTTTCAGCGAAGAGGTTATTGTTGCCAATTAGCCAAGCTTTCTCCTTATCCCTCATTTTAAACAAAACTTGCTGAAAACTTCACTGTGAAAGCAAAACAACTTGACAGCACAGCCCAAATAGTCACTGTGTAGAAATATCTCTGTTCCTTAAATTATCAAATCCCACTTTCTCAATTCCCATGTTAACTCAATGCACTCAGTAAACAAATACTATATGTGACTGATCATATGTTAAATGAAAGTGACCGTCTATCATTAAAAAAAAATGACAACTGATAATCTGTAATGGCACTCCATACCTGTTTGTAGCGTTCATAATATCTTTTCTTGAGATTTTGCCTTTCCGAGTTTGAATTTCTGGTAATGATTTTGATTATAGTGTCTTCATCTGTTCCCAGTCCCTTCATCGCTTTATAGAGTCCCACAACATCATCATCATCTTCATTCGTCATTTCCTCTTTCTCTTCACTTTGTTTGTCATTCTTTTTATCTTCTGACTTTTGGTCTTTGTCTTTCTTGGTCATCTTTTCACCTTTATCTTTCTCCTTTTGTTCTTTGTCCTTGACTGTCTTCTTATCCTTTTTGCCTTTTTTGTCCTTTTCTTTTTTCTTGTAATCCTTGTCCTCAGCCTTATCAATAATGACCAGAAGAACTTTTCTATAGTCACCGCTTGTGTCATCTTCAACATCTTCCTTGAGGGACTGGCCATAAAGCTCCTCATACTTGCTCTTAATGGCTGGCAGGTCCAACTGAATTGAGAGATTTAAAACATTACAAGAGAGTCAAATTACCAAGAAGAAGTCTTCACTGTAGTCATAGTTCAGGCTGTCAGTTTTACAGCTGGGATTTTAAGGGCTCAAATTTGTAAAGTACCGTTTGTCATTCATTGATAACTGTATATCTCAGGTGTAAATAAAAAAAACAAACACATATAATTTACTTACACTGAGAAAGTCTTAAAATTATGGGTTCGTAAGATCTGACAGAATGTACAGACTGTTATCAGTTATATTATTAAAGATAGACACAAAAGATCAACCATTTCAAACATTATCAAAATGATCTTCTGAATACCATCTTAATCTTACAGTTCATGTGAGCTGTTAGAGATTTTACAATTTGATATTAATGTATAATGCTCAGTTCACTTGTGTGCACGTCCATTTACACATTTTGTGTTACTAACACATTTTGATAATTACAGAAACTGTCACTACTGGTCAAATAAAATGTGATTGTTCATCTAAATTACATTTTGGAAGCATTCAAGGACCATCAAATTGGGGTACAAAATTAAATTTCACATGATTTTAAACCTTTACTTCTGAAATAACATGGCAGAATGTCAACATTCAATTCATGTAATCAAACTTCTAAAGTTTGTTAAAAAGCCAAAACAGATGACGATTTTCACGAAATGACAACCACATCTTCACAGTATCTGAAATTTGTTCCTTCTCCATATATTTTCAGAAGAGACAAGAGATTTTGTGAGTTTTAAGTCACAATCTATTGACGTAATTCATTGCTGTCAATTTACCTCAGATCTGGACACCAGTATCCTGATTAGCTGTGTATCTTTTGTCCCCAAACCTTTCACTGAACTCTGCAGTTTCTCAGCAAACAGCTCAGATTGGTCTTCTTCTTGTCCTTTCACTATACAGAGATAATGCATATTATTATTAATTTGTGTTAACTACTTAGAATCTGTTTTGCTTCACACTATGTGTGGAGCAGTGACATCCAGTAAACATTCAGATCCATGACATGGACTGCACTGGTTTTGATTTAGATGGGGTTGGTGGTGTTACAGAACTTCCATGTTTGATAATACAGGATCCGCAGGCTATTAAAATAGACCTGATTTATCATTAGAATGTTAGCAATGGTGACTGTGCTGTCATGTATTCATTTGCTGTGCAGTGAACAGAATTATACTTTACCTAGCATGATGTAGGCTTCCTCAGCATCCCCAGAGCTGGCTTTCTTGATGGATTCACATATATCTTCTTTAAACAGCTGCAAGAGGACAACAGGATAAGAGGCTAAAACATAAGTTAAATGTCACTATCTGTCAGTTTATAACCTACCCTTTTTATAGCCTGAAGACCTAGAATCCACTGCCTCAAAACTTAAGCACTTTGAGGTTAAATTACGATAAAGTGCTATATAAATATTATTCATTACTTTTATTATAGTTGATAAAAATACTTCACTATGCCATCCTTCAAACTCCATCCCATAGAAACTTTGTTTACTGTTATGCCTGTACTTCAGTGGCTTGTCAATAGGCCATAAAGCAAATTTCAATTTAATTCATTCCTGTTTACAGATTACAAATAACACTTTACTGTACATAAATTTGACACTATAAGGCAAAATTTTGTACGATTCATGCAAGAAAATCACAATTTACAAGACATGGAGTAGATGGCATTCAAAAGACGATACGGTAACAAGAATTAATAGGGCCCACTAAACAGAACTAATACTCCAATCCAATGATGTGGTGGAGTAACCGGTTTCTGTCAATTTTTGCCATTTTATAGCATCAAGAATACACACTAGAGCAAAAAAAAAAAAAAGACGTTTCAATGTTTATACACAAAAAAAAAAACAACACCTGCACTGTGGCAATGACTATTCTGCTCCAGATGTAACTGGGCTGCAAAGACGCTACGGCAAAATTCCCAAATGGGATTAAAGAAGTATACAAAATGCAAAAAATACAATTACAAAAAAGAGCTATCTGCATGACAAATTACCTTCTCATGGGCTTTAGCCACCTCCTTTATTTGGGCTGGATTGTTTTCAGAAAAGATCCTCTTTACTGTCTCCGGTTTTGGATCCTTTTGACCAAGATAAATGAAGATAGGCATAACATTTCCAAGCATGTTAGTATATAAAAATATCATTGTCAAGAAAAATCGGCATTCAGCCAGCTTCAGGCCATTCTGCTGAAAAGGAACAGACATGACAATGTTTCTCAAAATAAAAAGACCTCTAAATTTCAACGGTTACACAACAGTTCACCTCTGTAATTACATCGAATACAAATAGTGAGATAAAACTTTTTCTTTGTAAAAGCGTATAATCCAAAGTCTGTGAGGCCACAAATCAGTTCATCATAATAGTCATGGGAATGACAAAAATGTTGTCTGTATTGATGAATCACACCCAAAAAACACAGCACAACCATCTCAGAGATGATATCATTATTGTCCATTCCCTCCCTTTACATAAAATATAAATACTATATAACTATTTGTTCTACAAATAAAAGAGAAATTGTAGTACTGTGAATGAGAGTGTGAAAGCAGATGGGTAACAGATGATTATCAATGGTAACTACCACATCATACATAAATTTTCTCTCTCCAAAAATCAAATAACTGCATCAACACTTTTTTCCCACCTTTTTTTTTTTGCAAGTCCTGAGACAAACCGTCGTAACTTCAAGTACATCCATTTCCTCACTCTAACAACATACCATAATGTCATCTCTAAAACCAAACTCCTTCAACTGACATTTCTGATCAGTGAGTTCTATATTCTGTCAGACTAACTGGAATTGTCCCACCTCCCGCACACATTGTCTCCCTCTTCTCTCCCTCCTCCCTTCCCACATACTCAATCCTGTCCAACTTCTATTTCCTGACATGTTTGTTTGTATCATATATTTTTGTGTACACTATATTTCTTCTTACTTCCACCAAGACAAACAACTGCAGTACCTCATGTAAAGACTTTGCATCTTCCTGTGCTTTTGTTTTGTCAGTTTCCGCATCTTCTTCACCACCTTGAAGACATTGCATGAGGAGATCTCGTAAGTCTCCACTGGTTTCTTTCTTCACGTGAGATTCCAAATCTTTCTTGTATTCTGCCCATAAAAGAAGAAATTAGTAGAGATATTACAATACTCACAGATACACACACTACTAGCCTAAACCCTGCTTAAAAAGATAAATATTGTTATCAAACATCTTGAAAATATTACCTTTCTTGTAGACCTCCTTGATCTCTTCCATTTCTGCAGGTGTTTTAGAACAAATGATGCCAATTAGAGTAGTTTCATCTGTCCCAAAACCTTTCATAGCTTTGTTGAGAGAATAAGCATCATATTCTACTGGTGTCATCATCAGAGCTTGAAGAACCTCCTGAAAATTTCCACTGGTCTCCGATTTCAGAGCTTTGATCAGATCCTGTAATTTCAAGCAGATAAAGTTAAATGATATGCAAAGAAAGAAGACTTACTAAATCCATGAAAAAAGTATTGAATTAATTAAATACAGCAACTACCCAAAACTATTAACATAGGTTTGATCTAAAGTGGTTTGGAAACAAGTGTAATATATTCAAGAAACAGTAAGAAATAGTTTGAACATTTATGATTACAGTGATAACATTAAATGTAAATATATTTCAGACCTTTACCTACTATTCCCCACTCACCCCCCACCTTGCCAATAACTAAGTCAAACTGAATTTATCTGAACAGATCCAAAAAGTTTGTGCCTTCAAAAATTTGGTTCTTATTCTTAAGTTCTGAACTATAATGATTAAATGTAATGAATCTGTTATGTAAATGCAGCCCCAATTAACCACCCATCCACCTGCCAAAGGACTGTCTGCAACCATTTCATCCCCACACACAACATGTCGGAGCCTTTCCTGGCAGAATTTGGACAAAGTATAAGAATCTGACATAGAGATAAAGTTCACATTCTCTTCTCAAAAACATGAAATTTGGTATGAGCTGATGAATTGTATAAAAAATGAGCTTTTTTCCAACTTCAACTGAAAAGGAGAAAAAGAAGGGGAAGAGGGCAAAAGTTTGTAAGCAGGTGAAGTAACAAGAGAGTGTTTACTTTTTTATAAAGTTCTTGGTATCTCTTTCTTATTTCTTGTCTCTGAGCATTAGTTCTGTGGGGGATGATGTCTATAATGGCGTCCTCATCTGTGCCAATGCCTTTCATTGCCTGATACAGTCTTGTTGCATCCTCATCAGCATCTTTATTATCTTTGTTGTCCTCTCCTTCTTGTTGTTCATCTTCCTCTTGTTTCTTCTTCTCCTCCTCTTTCATCTTTTTCTCATCTTTCTCTTTCTTTTTCTTCTCTTCCTCCTCTTTCTTTTTCTGCTGTTCTTCCTCTTTCTTTTTCTTTTCTTCTTCCTCTTTCTTTTTCTTCTCCTCTTTCTTCTTTTTCTCTTCTTCCTTCTTCCTCTTCTCCTCCTCTTTCTTCTTCTTCTCCTCTTCTTTCTTTTGCTGCTCTTCTTCCTTCTTCTTGTCTTCCTCTTCCTTTTTCCTCTGTTCTTCTTCCTCCTTTCTCCTCTCCTCATCTTTCTTTCTTTGATCAGCATCTTGAGATTTTCCATCATCAGAGATCTTGTCTTCCTCATCATCTGTCTTGTTCTTGGCTGCATCATCTTTCTGTTTACCTTTGTCCTTCTTTACCTGGATAAAAACAAAAACAAAATATTCATCAAATATCATGCTAAAGAAAACTTGGCACAAAGAGAACAAATTTGTTTGTTTGCCTGGGGAGGTAATTGGTTGGACAGATCTGTTTGCTAATGTTTTTGCAAACGTACATGTGTCTTGTACTTTTAAAAGACAGATTTATGTCTGAGGAAAGAAAGAAAATGTGTGTGAAAGCAATTAAGTAATACGGAAAAATCTAATACTGATCACCGACATGACATAATTTATTCTGAAGCAAATTCTGCATGGTGTCATCCATTTTTCCAGCCAATCTTGCAGTTTTCTTCAAAAGTGAATCCTGCACCCAGTGGACAAATAAGTTAATGTTGAAAAAGTGAGATTTTGTAAAGGCTATTTTAAAAATAAAAATCTAGCTTTTTTCCAAATGAAATTTAAATAACTTACGAATTTGTTGACATTTTTTCAAAATTAGATTTTGGAATTAAAAATGGGTAATGCATGTTCATTTGGAAAAAAAAAAGGGGGCGGGGGGAGGGAGATTGTGCTTTGACCTATGTGAGAGTAACTAAAACCTCATCACAGATGTAGTGATAGATTTAATAATGACTCTGGGAAAAATGCACCAAATGTATAATGGATAGTGAAAGAGTGGCAAAAACTTCATTACTAATAATTTGGATGAAATCTGATTTCCGCAGTATGTAGTTACTAATGTAATGTAACTCCCTAAATAAATTACAAACAATGTAAAAGAATCAGGATCAGTATCTGTTGCATGGTTTTTTGTTACTTAGTGACGCTTTTGCATATTACAGCTGGGTAGTTTTCTCCCTCCTACCAAAACCTCTATATTAAACAAGAAAGTGGATAATATTGAAAGCCTGTGCTAATCTTTAATATATGATTCAGTAGAGTCATGCAGCCACTCTGAGAGACTTCTATTATTAATATGCTATACTTTGATAATTCAAATAGGACGGCGCAGGGCCCTGGGGTCAAAATACTTGACCCAGATGCTTCAGATATCAAGTTGGATCCCATTTGCTGTAGAGTTCAATCTAACTATTTGCATTCACTCACAGATGACCTGCTGGGGCCAAGCCTCATTTCTGAAAAAGCCTTGCTGTCCTGACATAGGATGAAAAACAAAATAATTAGGGGGTGCCTTTAAATGACCTGGGTGGGCTGGAAGAAGTAATTAAGAATAGTTTTTACCTTTTTAGGTGGTTTCTTCATAATGATGGCATTCACCACTCCGATCGTAGTGTGGTTGCTGCGTTCCTCCAGGTCTTCTGTCAATTCTTTCCCATATTTCTTCTTGTATTCCTCTCTCACCTTTGGCATGTCATTCTGGCAAGAAACAAAAACGGGAAATAACAATCTATGACAGTAACAAACAGAAACTATCAGATATTATTTTGCTCATTCTTTATGCATTACATGCCTGATATGTATGTCCAAACAAAATGAAATTTTAAAGTTCTTGAGCAACTAATATTCCTTTCTGTTATGCCTTGCCTACAGAAAAAAAAAAAAAATGAGCTGATCTTAAGTTTCCTTCCAAATAATAATTGTTTAAAGTCAGTCTATTTGCATCTTTCTCTCACAATCTTTTTGAGATGATCCAAATCAGTTCTATGTTTTATTAAGATATAAGAAATAACATTTTTCCAGTCCAGATTCACACTCGTGAATTTGCGTGCTGACATGAAAAAAAAGTCATGAAGTATGTGACTATGAATTGCATGGATTAATATAACCATTAAATTTCAACATTATATGAACTGATTACCTAAACTATCATACATAAACATGTTAAATTTAAATATCTGATTCTTGATACCAAAATGAATATGAACACAACAGATGGTCATTTGCAGAGGCAGATAAACCTATAGACTAGGTCCACTGTGATATGAGGAAACAAGCCTGGGGGTTGGAGACGCTACGGGTCCTTTGTACCAGGGAAGTACAGAAACTGTCACATCAGTAATTCCTCAGTTTTATACACGAGTCCTCACCAAACATTACGCAGCCTCATTCTTTAGAGAAGGACTGCAGATAAGCTGTATAATATTTTGTAAATCTATGTGCACTGGAACACTTTCGGATTTACATCCTGAGTTATCCCCACTGTTGGTATATTTCTTATAAAAAGACTAAAATGCCAGGCTGTAAGGATTTTTTCAACTTTCATTTGATAGTCTTGGGTACAAACCACCGAACTTCGAAACTTTGCAGATTTGTTTATATTTGGTGGGAAAAGAAGAGAATTTCTACATTATGGGCAAAAAATCTCATCACAGACCACGGCTGAAACACAAAAAAAAGGAACAACACTGTGATAGAACTGCATAGCCCAGTTCATTCTTTCCACATTTAATCAACTGTTTCTATCACCTGTAAAGTTGATCTTCCTAGACTTGGGTTTTTGTGCTTAAGACCACCGCAATGCTTTGATGCTTACCTCAGATTTGGCAATGACAGTTTTAACAAAAATTGGATTGGTGGGATCCAAGTTCTTGTGTAAATTGTCAGCATGTTCTGTTTCAGCTGTCTCAGTGCTGTTAACTGGAATGTAAAGAGTGGATAATATATGTTGGCATAAATTCTGAGCATTACAGCATGTTGTTTAACCCTCGTCCTGCGTTGAGTGAACTCGTCCACGTAACGCCCCGTGCGGGGATAGCCAGCGGTCAGTCAGCCGATCGTTCGCGTGTTGCCGATAACCTCGGCGGTCGGGTCAATCGGGTCCGTGTGAACACCTGTATCGCGTATACTTCAGGACGCAATAACAACAATAGTGGTGGATAAATCGTAAGGGACCCCTATGATATTTGGATAAAGTACTTGTGATGATATGCAGTAGGTTTTATTGTGAAATGGAAGGCCCCAAATCAAGAATTTTCTGCATTTACATGCCGTTTAGCACATGTTTTGTCATGTTCCCAAGACCTCTGTGCTTTTTCTGTCCCTATGTCAGGCCATTCAGGTGAACAAATTATTTTTTAAGCCATTCCCTTAATTTACTAACCACATGTATCGTGACATTGCCTTCTCCCTCCTCTACTTTGTAAAGCGTTCACTTACTATAATGTTAGTTTTAGCGAGAGATTTCATTTCCAGTTCCAGGTCTTAGAGCACATACATATACTGAAAAGCGGTTTAATCAAAGGAACACAGTAGCTCTCTAATTACCACATCAAATAAAGACAACGACCAACAACAAAGTCGGTCATTTTCTCCCAGTTTTCCCTGATGAAAAACCTACTGACAGACGCCTTTATGCAGCATGCCCTAACATTACATCGGAATTCACAATTACAGACGTAGAACGGCGTCTCAAATACGCACATGGCCCCTTTCTTCTCATTTCACATGTAGACGACAACCAGCATCAAAGTAAAAGTTTCCCCAAGATTTTCCCCAGTTCAAACTTCAGACCGTCAGTACTATTACACGAGTATGACGAATAGTTGCGAATAGTTGCATCGTAATAAACGTAATCGGACGATACCATTTTGTTAGATATAGTAGGGGTGACAGGATAGATAAACACGCGAAAATAGTGTGGAAAAAAAAACGTGAAAAAAACAACAACAACGACAGCCTTGGCAACCGAATAACCAAAGCGCGAGGCGCACCGTTGCTATACAAAAGTGTGGCCTCCCGCAGGACCCGCGGACAATATAACGGCCTCCCGTGTCCCGCGTGTTGCGCGGGGAGGCCAATATAGTGGCCTCCCGCAGGTCTAGGGTTAAGATTGCCTATTTGTATAATGTCTCTGTGGTGACAGTTTATATGTCAAGGGTCGTGTTGTAGTTTGAATTCCTCTGCAAACCATTCTTCTGACACCAAGAGTTTAACCATGATTTTGTCAGTATAACTGCATAATTATCTTGAGAATAAGATGGTTTAACGCTCACCATGCAGGCGACGCCTTAAAGCCCACTGTCCGGTCAGTGACCTTACTCACGGAGAATCTTATCTGAGGTCACTGACCCTTGCCGCTGTCCACATGGTTCGCTTTTTATTGATCGGTATGAAAACATTCGCTGCTATGCCTTATCACGCTTAGTAATGAATTAACCAGCAAAACCTTAGTCTGTCAGTCTCTAACCAATGATCTGACTTGTGATTCCAAACTGACAGCTGTAGTTTTCATGAAAACGAAGCATGATAACTAGCCACACCCTTCCAAGCCCTACACAAATGGTTTCATCCTGATTGACACATACTAATAAACCAATGTGGACATTTGGGGCAAAGATCATTTCAGAGCTTGTTTCTGATTGGTTCTTAGATACAGACAACTCCAGATGGTGGTCAGCTTGTGACAAAATGAGATAACATTGCAAATTTGTTGAGCAACAGTTCGCATGTCGATGTTTCATCTTTTGATAGTGTGGGGAGAGCTTATGAAAGCTTAGTTTTTGTGATTCCGACCAGTGGTTCACTGGTTAACATGTCCATGTCACAACGTCTTTGAATTAGAAGAGATACAGTGAACAATAAGATATTGGTTACGTCTCAAAAAGGTCAGTGACTCGACGCGTGAAAATACGGCTTGCGCGCGGCGTGGTCAGCTTGACCTTGCCGACTAAACCCGGGAGTGAATGCTTGGGAAGTCAATACTGACATTCGATGCCCTGCGCAGCGTGAGGATTAATATTCACCTTAGGCTGGTGGCATATTAAATCATCTTTTTAACTCGCACTTCCTCCTTATTTCTCATCAAAATTATTTTTACATGTAATCTAAAAATCTGTACTTGTATGTGTACTGTGAAAAAATGCCACCCATGATACCAGTAAATATTCTCTTATTTTATCTTACTTTATCTAACCTGCCTTGCCCTATCCAGTCATATCTTCATCTTGTCCTGTCCTATCCTGTTCTCTATCCTTTACCAACCTGGTCTCTCTTATCATGCCCTGTCTTGTCCTGCCCTGACCTGTTCTCATCTGACCTATCCTGTCCTGTCTTACCTTGTTCTGTCCCATCCTGTCCTGTATGGTTAAGGTCATCATTAGTGCTGAAAGTGCTTGACCACTCAGATTTCCAGTAGTCCATATCTTAGTCATTGCTTCTTTGTCAAGAATATAATTGTAGTCGCACTGATTGTCTAATTTTTCTTGTTCCAAATAAGGTTCATAATATTAGGCATATGGGCAGGGCTAGGATTGTCATAACATAAAATGCAAACTTCTTTGTCCTTACTTTCAATAAAAGGAAACTGTCAGGCTCCAATGCTTGTACCACACATGAACAATCTCTTTATTTTAAAGTAAATTCTACATTGTTTTTGTCTCCATCTGAAAACTTACTGTAAGCACTGACAACTTCAGCATAGTCCTTGTGACACTCGTCTTGCACAGCCTTTGACGCAGGTTTGCCTTTGTTCAAACTTTTGAAATTAGCAAATACTTTCTGCATGTAGACAGGACTTTTTTCTCCCACAAGGTTCATGAATTTGCCAGATTTAGATGTCCAGCGCTCATTGTCATCCTGCAAATATTGTCACATAAAATTAAGAAATGTTTTATTACTTGGAAAATTATATTTAGATAACAAAATTCCTAATTCATTCCTGTTTCTTTATCTTATCACGGCTGGGAAAGTTTGCAGTTCATTATCAGTGGCAAAAAAGAAATGATTAAAGATTACACCTTTTGTGAGATACATACATATATGACAGCCATGGATAAAATACAAGGCCACCTCACAACAATACATCCATGCTAACCTAACAATCAAATAATAGATGGAGAAGACAAATCTACAAAAAAATTTACTTCAAACTGTGATCAAAACCTACTATATTATGTAAATTTATCAACTTGCTGCTTCCATTTGTTGTTCAAATGAGATTTCTCCACGGAAATAAACAAAATGTAAGCTCATAACTAATCCGTGAACTCATGGCATTCTTGTAGGCATTAGACAGTGGACTATTAATATTAAAACGGACCTATGTCCTGCCTAACGCCAAAGAAATCTGATGGTGATGGGATATGGGACATTCAAAACTCCCCATCACTTTTTCTGTAGGTTGAGAAAATTCCAACCTCTAAAATCAGCTGGAAAGTTTCAATGCAGGGACAAATTCAGATGTCAAGAAGCTTTAATGCAATAATTATCCTTACCTCAAGCAAGTCTCTAGCATCCCTGCCCGCTGCCTGTTCACTGACATGCTCTTTCTCTCTCTTATTTCCCTTAATGAGAGTCAGCAGAAAACTTTCCACGGGATCTTTGTACTTCTTGGATATGTCACTTTCCAGAGTCTTAGAATTCTCTGTAATGAGAAGCCAGTAGTTTTCCGTTCCGCACCAATATAATAACAATAACTTAGAACTAACATCTATTTATGATGAATGGGGTTCTTTATTTGTCCAACTGGTAATTTCTCCTCATTGACAATAAGTGTGAATAACAGAAGTTAAAATGTAGCAACAACAAAAAAATAAAATCTCGTACCCCTGAATCAGAGACATTGCTTTAATTACGGGATTTGCTTAAATTAATGCCATTTCACTCTATTGATTATAGGTTTACTTCACATTTCAAATGCAGATATTTTATACATAAGACAGAGGTGGCAGAGTGGTCCAATTTAAACACAACAAACATGTTCACAAACACACTTATTCTTGGGAGCCTTTGTGCTTAAGATATATGCAAGATTAACATCATTTATTCATTACTATATGTCCGTCTGTTTTTTTTTGTTTTTTTTTTGGCTATTTGATTTTATATATTTATTTTCTAGATCTGTTACCAGCCCATTAACAATTGTTTTAAGTTTACCATTCTTAATCACTTAAATTATCATCTACAATTTGGAAGTAATTGTTGTCTACTTTTTCATTTTTTCTTATTTTATAAATTTAAAATAGAAAAAGGTGTGCAACCTGAAAACACACTTATTGTACGAATTCAATCCACATTTGGCAATAATTTTTTTAAAAGTACACCCTCTGATTCTTGCACCCAGCTCAACAATTTTTTGCTTTGCAGTAATTTCTACACAATTTTCTTTCAATCTGGTAGGTTCACTGAATACTATGTCATACCTTTTTTATATTCCTTCTTAAGACTAGCCATTTCCTCATTGCTGAGTGGTGTCACTTTTTTCACAAAAGCGACAGGGTCATCATTCTGGTGGGAAGAAAAAATGACATTTGATTTCAGGACTGTCCTAATTTAATAGGGAAGTAATTTTGAAATGTTTAGATTTAGAAGAACAATCACATGCTTACAGCATGTTGTCAGGCATATGAGCCTCACACCTATTCTTGGTCTGGAAAATGACTTAGGATATTAAAAAGTATTTGCTAATCTCCGAATAAATATTATAAAAAACGTAAATTAACTGCATTGAAGATTAAAGCCATCAGACTGATACAGCTTGTCCAGACAAGTAAGACCGAAAGAAAGTGAAAGGCATTTATTACAGTATGCCAAAAAGGCTGATGGTAGAACAAAAAAAGGTGTTATCACTTTTCGTCCTTCACCAAACTAGGACATGTTTTGGAAAACGACCCACCTTAAGGGCTTTGCTGGGACCTTCCGATTGCCCTGTGTTTTGGTCATTCAGAAGAGATTCTATCAAGAGGTGCCAGTCATTTCCTAATCCTTCTTTCAGATCATCTTCCAGGTCCTAAAGACATTTAAAACATTTTTTAAAATTAACAGTTTCCATTTCAACACTGTAAGGGTTTTTTCACAAAATGTACCATTTATCTTGATTCATTTTAATTCAGTCTCTCCAGTAAAAAACATTGGTGATCATAGTTTTTCATGTACATTATGATTTTCTGTGTTGAATAACAACAATGCCATGTCTATGTGTTTGACAATTTTCATAAAACAGCCTCGCATTGAATATTATCATTTTGTTTCGTTATTTGTAAAGTCCATTTTATTCAATGTTGGTTGCCATAGCCAGATAAGAGTGGGCACTGTAAACTGTATTAGAATACATCAGGGTGATTTTTAACACTGCATGCAATAAAATAGCAATGCAAATGAGAAGGTTGAGAACCTGTTGGCTTGCTTTTACCTGCAAAGAAAAACTGCTGACACTGATCTATAAGTTGAATGGTAGCAGGTGAATGAACTTGCCCAAAGATAAGAAATTACAGTAATGTGAAATAAATAATGTAGTCCTGCAGATCTATGAAAATGTAAAACTTTACCTCTGACACAAATCAATGACAACCCCACCTAGCCAGCACATGTTTCTTGAGATGATCAACAGCAATGCATAATAATGATACCAGCTGAAATAAGCAACCTACACAGGAATTTTACAACTCTTTTTTTTTCAGTCCATTTTCTTTCTTTCTTTGGGAAGGATTCCTCGTTCTGTCTTCATCAATATTAACAAAATCAAATGAAATTGAGAAGAAAAAAAGACCTCGTTTTACATGTGTCAGAAATTGGTTGTTTGGGGCCTTACCTCGTCATACAGTTCCTCATATTTGTCTTTTGTCCTTATTCTTTGCTTGAAAGACTTCTTGGCCAAAGTTCTGATAATGATGTCATGTGGGCGCGCTAGAATTTATAAAATGTGTGGATTAACAAGCTCGTCAGAATTATGTACTATACAAGCTTTGTGTTCTGAGCTAAATGACAATAACCGGTACAATTAACTCTATCCGAGAAGGGACAGGCACATGTTTGTTTTTAAGAGCGCCACTTTAATTCTGTCAGCGTAATGTTTGGAATACTACACTAATTTCATAATGATAATGTTTGTTTCGAGAACAACTGCGTTCACAAGGTGACTAAACAACTCAGACAAAGAGAATTTTCCTTCCATGAAAAATTACAAGAACAAAGAAGGCATAGATATCACATTGAGATATGTCAGGTTTTGAACATTTTCCCCTTTTGGTAACTTGGATTCCACAAGCTCCTGAAACAAATAAGGTGGAAGACAATTTTCTGATCATTCATGGTGAAATAGAATCTGCATTCCATCACCTAAAGGTAATTCACCACTGGGCACTTAAACTCTCATTCATAATTCCATAAAGCCCTTGTGAAATTTCAGGATAATACTAGACATTTTGACAACCCTGTAACCCTAAGGGTCAACCCATGAGAGACAAAATTTTTTGCGTAGGCTGGAAAATTCAATCCAACAGCAAAAAGAACCTCTGTGTTCTGAGATTATAGGAGAAAAAAGTATTAGGTTTGGTGGCTATGATGGCACTCATTTTTTGTCGTTGGCTTAAGCTATTGGTCTGAATTTCAAGCTCCAGTTTTTCCTAGGCAGCGCTCATTGTTTAGGGATGATGACCGAGGAATGAGGTCCATTGGCTCCCTTTGAACGTCTGCACCAAAAGTGCATTGTAATTGTATGGGAGAGAAGATGAAGGAGACCCAATTGGACTATAGGTAGCTGATGAAATAAAGTCTTAGGCCTACAGCATACAGTTCACACAGAACATAGTGTTTGAAACAGTTTAATCCATGCGGCATTGCCCAGCTTTGTTTTGCCAATGTTACTATAGGTTAGAGGTTACAGGGGGTTGGGTTAGGGAATTTGCAAAAGATGAAGCACAAGAGAGAGAAAGAATGAAGGAGAGCGACATAATTTATTATGGTTTTCACTGAAAATAGCCATTTGATTAATGTATGAAATATAATAGTCAACCTGTATTAGTTATCATTCAAGTCAAGCCTGCCCTAAAACGCATTTTTAAAACTGGTAAACATCAAAAGTGGATGCAAAAGTGAACACTTGACTTGAAAATAGTGAATCAAACAAAGTTTAAAAGAAGACATCCCAACTAAGTATAGATCTACCAAATAATTCTTTTAGGCACTTTTTTTTTTCTTGTTAGATAGGAAAAAGCCTGCACAAAATGTTTGGTTCAAAAAGATCTGTATAGGTGCACAGATGGCTCCTTATTTGAGGATAGAAACTGACAGACACAACGGGGAGTTTGGTAGTATAATAGATATATACACTACTAAACGGTAGTGTAAGCCAAGACCCAGCACTAACAAGACGTTCCACTCAGGCCTACTTCCGGTTCCACTGGCTAGCCTAAGCGATTGGCGAAGTGCGCGTTGAGCGGGGAAGACGAACGGCCAAGCGAGATCATGGCTAGGCCTAACAGTACTACTAGGCCTATAAGACACTAACAGTACTGGACCTAACACGTGTGTTGTCGTGTAGAGTGTAGCCATCAGCTGTTCTTTGTTCACGCTGTTTCGCTTTGCTGATGGTCTAAATCATTTATCATTTCATAGATATTCTAGGATAGATATGTAGAATTAGATTAGACAGTTATTTCAGAGTCTAACGAACCTAGATAAGCAGATTCTAGTCTTGTCAAAGTTAAAACAAGTAAACAAGTGGTGTTGTTGACTGTGATTGTGGTTTCATTAGTCATTAGTCGAATTTATTTAGTCAGATTAGCCCACAGTGGACTAGCCTAACCTGAGACTGATGAGGCTGTGAATGTGTTGCGTTGTTATGTCGCGAAATTCTATCCCTTTTTATCTGATGTGTTAGCCGACTGAGATTAGTCAGATTAGCCCACAGTGGATTAGCCTACTGAAGCCTACCTGAGACTGTGAATGTTTTGTATTGTTATGTCACTGAAAACTATCCCTTTTTAATGGATGTGATGAACTTATTAATCTAAGACTTAGGAGTGATAGTTGATAGGCGGCTACTACTTTGAAAATGTCTGACTCTGTGTTTGAAACCCCACCAAGCCTTGGCCTTGAAGTTGAGGTCAGTACAGATCTAGATGTAGGTGCTGATGTTGTGGTAGACCAACAGGAAAATAAATCAGAAGAGAAACCCAAACGAAAAAGAAATCAGCAGTATAGTCAATGGTGTTCTGCTATTAACTGTAAGAATAGTCGCAAAAACAGACCAGACTTGTCGTTTTTTCGATTTCCCCTTGACGAAGCCAGATCCAGACAGTGGGTTGTAAACAGTAGACGAAAGGATCTCCTTAGCAAATCAACTAAGGCACTGTTCAATGGTAATGTTCTCTGTTCCGCACATTTTGAAGCTTCACAATTTACAAATTCGAAATGCAATCAGCTGAAACGACTCAAAGCAGTTCCCACTTTATTTGATGTTCCTAACCCCCCCCCCCCCCTTTTCTCTCTCTCACTGTTGTGTAGTTGTTGATCTGTGTCTGTCTGTCTGTATCTCTCTCCCCCCTTTCTCACTGTTGTGTAGTTGTTGATCTGTGTCTGTCTGTCTGTATCTCTCTCCCCCCTTTCTCACTGTTGTGTAGTTGTTGATCTGTGTCTGTCTGTCTGTATCTCTCTCCCCCCCCCTTCTCACTGTTGTGTAATTAGTGATCTTTGCCTGTCTGTCTGTATCTCTTTTGTTTTTTCTCCCTGCTCCTCCCTCTCTCTCTCTCTGTTGTGTAGTTGTTGGTGATCTTTGTCTGTATTCTATCTCTGTTCTATCTCTCTCTCTCTCTCTCTCTTTCTGTCTCTCTGTGTTGTGTGGTTGTTGGTGATCGTTGCCTATTTCTATCACTATCAGTGTAATCATCAATGATTTATTCAAACTGCACTCTGTATCTAACCCAAATAATAATTAAGTGTACTTATTTATGCTTCATTAATAGATCTAGATGTACCAGAACTTAATATAGCCCAATAACTATTGGAGAGAAGATATCAACCTTAGGACAAAAAAACAAAACAAAAACATCGCCAATTCGTTCGCTAAGCCCACACGAGACATAGCGGTAACCATGATAAACAATCCACGCGCCGACACGCTCAACGCGCACTTTCGCAGAAGACGTGGCGGGGCCTGGAGTCATGGGCAAAGATGTTAATACTATTTTAAGATCTTTGGTCATGGGTCAAAGAGAGAGTGGAGCGTCTTGGTAGCGTAGCTATGTATTGTGTCTTGGGTGTAAGATTGTTTCATCAAGCTGATTGCTGCTGCATCCGATCTAACAAAATCCCTTGCAAAGGTATCTATAGGAGGTAGATCTATCAAGGGACGAAATATCCGAGAAAATTAATAAGGGCTCTAGCTGGTGCCTATCATAATTAAAAGAAAAAAAAAATGATGGATCTACATCGATGTCAAAAACTAGTCCTTGCATTTGTTAAATTTAAGCCTAGATCTAATCTGTGCATTGGGATCTTAATCTACATTATATCCATTATAAAATGGCCCAATCTCACTGTCTATTTCTTACCCCTCTTCTGAGCCACCTTATAGAGCTGTCGTGCATCATTTTCAGTCTGGCGCTCTCTGTCAGCTTTCTTGTCTCTCTGGCAGATAGACATGTAATTTGAGGTTAGTTTCCAGCTTCATATAGATCTGTAGGCTACCTAATCAATCATATAGGCCTACATGTACAATGTAATTTCAAACACTATTTCTATCCATGAAAATCTTCGGATCCCTTATTTGCAATGTATCAAGATTTCAGTTTTGACTGTCTATAGCCTACATGACACACTTCCTGATCTGGTCTGATCACAGCATGTAGCCAGGCAGGATTATTTAGATCTATGATTGATTTATTCATCATCCACGAAAGGAAAAAAAGTCCTTTTAGATTTATATCATTGGACTCATTTACAAGCACCACAGATTATAGATCTAGATACATTACAAGTGTAGAGATTTAGATCTAGGCCTATAATTATACGTACGGCCTAGACCTACCTATAGGCCTACAGAATCTATAATATAAACCTAGATCTAGATGTATCTTTTTAACTCTACAGGCCTAATCTCGATCTAGATCTACCTACAACTAACATTCTCAACTAGGCCTATGTGACATCTAGATCTAGACTCTAGACAAAATCTAGAAATCTCTAAATCTCAAAATTCAGACCTAGAGATCTAAGATATTATTTCATAGCTCTGTCTAGGTAGATCTAGATTCTAGATCTGGTCTAATGCCTCTCGAGCTTGATCTAGATCTAGGTCATGATCTATATAGGCCTATAGAGCTAAGAGACAATAGATTTATAAATCTAGATGGATCTAAGTGTAGATTTAGAGTCTAGATATCCGTTATTTTCATAAATCAGTGAGACCTAGAAAAACTAGATTTTAGACCTACATCTAGATCTAGATCTACATCTAAGAACTATAATAGAAACTAGATTAGATCTAGATCTAGATCTACTAGATCTAGATCTAGATCTAGACTCTAGTAGATTCTAACCGATAATAAATTAGAACCCCTGGGCTATATAGTCTAGTCTGGACTCGCGGCTTAAAATCTATATATTCTACATCTAGATCTAGATGTAGGTCTAAAATCTAGATTTAGATCTATATAGACCTAGATCTAGAATACCGGTAATTAATTTAAACAAAAAAAAAGCCCCGCACGTTGGCTAGCCAGTCTTGAGCCAGAATCTAGAATAGATAAGATAGCGGTCTAGATCTAGATCTGGGCTACATCTAGATCTAGACTCTAGACAAAGATTTCTATCAGATTCTAAACCTAGAATCTCACGGGAAGCAGTCAGAACGACAAATGATAATCGTGCAAACGAAAGTGAACCAGCAATAGATCTAGATCTAGTACAGGTGGACGATGAGGAGGACCCATCTTCATACATACATATCCGATAGCCTACACGCATTCGCCTTTCACTACTTTCAGTTTACGCACCGGCATGAATTTAGCCGGGGCATCTGCACACCCAGATTTTAAAATGTCGTCAGGGTAATCCCTAAAAGTAGTTAAAATGTCGCTAAAACTCCCATGGAAAGTCGCTAGTTATTGCTAGTCGCTTGTATATCCCCCCTCCCCCAGCAGTAATTCGATGCAAATATATATTTTCATGAACATACCGACTGATGACCAATTAAAATGCATTATATAAAATATACTAAACAATTTTTTTAACTTTAATGTACTGGCAACAACCAACTTTGTGAAACTTCGTCGTATGCCAGGTTTTTAAGCCTGGCCCGGTTCGTATAATAAATAAATGAAATTTAATTGATTAATCCTTGTTGCTATTTACAATATTTTCTGTGACCTTGTTGGCAGGCGGGAGGCACTGCCAGCAGGACGATATTAGGCTATACTAAATTTAGAAACAAGCAAAGACATGCTACACTCTTGTATCGCTAGGTAAGACCATTTTTTTTTTTTATCGCATTTTATTTGAAAACTTTCCCAAACACTTAAAACTGGATAGATAATTAATGACCTTTCCACTGATACCCACAGCCAACCATTCCATCGATATAAATCTAATGGGTAGCCTAAAGGTAAGATAGGCTAAAGATGAAATAGGTATGATATGACCGTGTAGCCTATAATATGTTATATAATTATATGGTTGACATAAAATCTAGATAAGATGCCATAGTATTACATGCATTGAAAGCAAAGTAGGTTGAATAATTGCCGATAGAATTAATATTTTTGAGACCACGCGAGTAAGGCTACCCTGACATTACGCTATATATATGCATAACTCAAGAACATGAGATGGAGAAAGGTTGGGGGGGGGGGGGGAGGAGTATCGTCCTGAACACTGGGAGACTAGCCTACCGTTTTTCTTTTTAAAGATTATGTGTTGAGGCATGAAAACTGCCAATGCATGAGATACGCTCGTAAATTACAGAATTAATTGCTCCCCTTCCATCAATCATAACTACCGGTACATAGACTTATTCTTATATAGCAATGAGCGCATATTCCCCACATCAAACCGACATCGGCGCAATGTCATCACCAGTGGATCTATTTAGGGACGATTATGTCATTCCTACGAGCCAACGTTACCGCAGTCTTACATGTCCCATAAATTCCGTACAGTTTGCTGGCTGGGTCAGCAAATTCTGATCCAAATTCACACAAGAAGTATCAAATATGTAAGCCACAAGTCAGATCATTATGTGCTTAGTGGGTTTCATCAGCCATTTGCTGTTGTTAACAGACAAAACACACACATGTACACACAAACACAATATGCACACAAAAGTAGGAAAGAATAAACGTAGTAAAGGTAGCACACACTCTTACGTTTTCCCATCAACCCCACCTCTACTTAAGCAGCTATAATGATGAAGAAAATTCTGCAAATGTGAAGAAGAACACAAAATCAAACATGCGATATACTCATTTTTTTTTTTTTTACGTACACATAAAGTGGTCGTGATGATTAGGGTCAAGTAATGAAGTGGTCACGATCATTAGGGTCAAGTAATGATCGATTTCGCTAACGCCAGTTGTATGGAATAATATAGCCTACGCGGAAAAAAAAACAACAAAACAACCATCAGCACAAGGACAAACTGAATTAACACAGCACGACAATTAAAAAAAAGGGGGGGGGTGGGTGTGGTAGAGGCAAAGCACGAAACGGCACAGAACGGCAATTTAGCTGAAAACTTCAGAGACGGAAACAAGCGCGATTTTGGGGGGGGGGGGCGGGGGGGGCCTCCAGCAAGCAGCTACAAGTTTATAAGTGATGTGAGCAAGAAAAAAAATTCATTTGACCATCGTGCAGATTATTCACTGATGAGGTAACGTGAATTTATAACGAGGGCAGTAAATTAACATTAGTAATGCAAAGATTATTATTTTATTACATCAAGCGCAGTGTAAAAGCTGAAGCTGAGGTCAGATCTTGAACATAAACTGACGAAAACAAACTGAAGCACTGAGACAAGACGACACGGCTCAAGACAATAGATGAAATTTTAAGATACTCTATCGCCAGTATTGTACACAAGTTTAATAATATAATAATTATATATAGGGCCTAGGTACATGCAGTGTTCGGGAAGCAAAAATAACAAACATGATGCTATAGAACGTTACGTGACTGCGTAAATGAAGTGAATAAAACTGTTGAACATGAAATATAGATTTCTTTCTTAGGCCAGCAGTCAGAATTATAATATGATAAATCTGTCTTATATTCAGAGAAAATAATACTATGTCTCTATGTTCAATAAATGAATTTACTTCTTCTTTTTCTTTGTCTCTCTTTTTCTTGTCTTCGCTTTTCTTGCCGTGGTAGTAAAAATCGTTCTCGTCGTCTGAGTCACCGGGTCGTATGCCGTAGTACATCCACAGATCGGGCTATAGGGGAAGTACAAAAGTAACTGAAAATCATCATGGTAGCCGGTTAGCACATCATGAATATTACTATTGTTGATAAAACTTGGTCCCGCTTTCGTTGCTTTATCACCTTTCTCTCCAATTGTCTTTTTTCCTTTCAGTGTCTTTCATATTTACGTTACACTTCTCAAAGTACATTACAACATGTATTATTATTATTACGCCTGTATTGGAAATAAAGGGGCAGCTCAAGATTTGATTATGCCAACTCTAACGGCTACCACAAGGAGAATTCCTACATTCTTACGATGGTAAATAAAATAAAAAACTTTTTTTTCGCTCTTCTGAAAAGTGCATTTTAAAAAAAACGACTTTATTCCCTGATTTGTCATTTCAGTTGACTCAATATCCGCTTGCAGAGGGAAGATGAAGATTAGAATTGGCTAAGTGCACAAAATACACCAAATTGCTGGATTTTATACTCTTACAGATGATTCATCAAACGCTAAAATATATATTGCTATTCATGATTGGAAGAAAGATGTTGTTTATGGAAGAATATCTATTCCTGACCAATATTTCTACATGATGTTTGATAGACACAAATATTTTTTATCCAGCTTAACACGACCTTAGTTCTTGTTTGTTTGAACTCCATTTTTTGCACAACTGGGAAATTCTATGTTAAACGTTTGCGGCTTTAGTATTATTGTATGGAGTTAGACTGAATCAGAACTGTGAAACAGCTTGATAAGTGCCACAAGAAAGTTTAAACAATTGTGTCAAGTGTGCATTTGTTATACCTCTCCTACATACTGAAAGATCTCAAGTTTTTCAGAAAATGGAGATGGAACAACAAGAACTAAAGTCCCATTAAGGATTCTTGAAATGACAGCGGTTTTTATCTGCAAATATAGACATACCTCCTCCGTTTTTGTCACGCCATGTATAGTGACATGATTGTTGTTCAATTCTATGATCATACAGCATGGTGATTAAACCCCAGTGAGAATCACATATTAGCAAATCACTGCAACTTTCATATCGTGAAAAGCTGTCACAAGACTTTTATCTCTCTACGTCAAACATTTTTTTATTGTTGTTGTACTGTTTAACACCAGAAACCGAAGTCGCATCTATGAGCAAGTAGAAAGTCTTGACTGAGCGCAACAATTTGGGATCCAGACCACTGGAAACATAAAAAATTAGTAATAATCGAACGGCCATATTGTGGTTTGAATTCCAAAAGTTTATTCGGATTGCAGGCTGTTTATGGTATTTCAAAACCAAACGGCTTGGAAGTGCAGTGAAAGCAAAGGACAGCCTTGCTATACGGTTTTCCTATTCCAGTGCTCTTTCTGGGAGTGGGAGAACAATGGTAAAGCTGTTGTCAGGGGACCCTATGTCTAGTTACAAAGTAAGCTGTAACTGAACATTGAACACGACACAGTATTTCTCTGTTCGGCTTTTCCTGTTCCGAACTCTTTTTGGGTGAATGCCGGTAAAGCTGATGTTAGGGGACCGTATGTCCAGTTAATAAGTAAGCTATAGCTGAACATCGAACATGATCCGGCATTTTCTCTATTCGGCCTTAAAATGGTATTAACGGTCTTCTAACGGAAACCTAAAGGGGTAATGATTCTTACATCTGGGCTTCTGTACTCTTGCCTCCTCTCTGGCCGACTGTGACGGCTCTGGGTAGTTTTCTGACTACGTGGAGTAGTAGGTTTGCTTCTGGAAGATCTCTGTCTCTCAGATGGTTTAGAATCTGATTGTGCCTGGAGTGTCACAGAGTAGTCATGGGTGAGAAAATTTTGTTGTCGGTAAATTTTTATAAATATACTGGGTGATTCAAGCAGTTGTCTGTGCTGCGGAGAGATAGAGGGAGCAAAAGAAGGGGTAGGAGAGAGTCGGGGAAGGGGGGGGGGTGAGGTAGAGGAGGAGAAAGAAGTAAGAGAAGGGGAGACAGCAAAGTGAAGAGAGAGAGAGAGACAGAGAATGACAGTGGGGGAGATAGAGAGACAGAGAAGGAGAGAAAAGAATCTATGGAGAGAACTGGTGAAGTGATCATTGTTCGATCAGCTGAATATGGCCAGATTCGCAGAACCTGATGGAAAGTTTTGGAAAATGGAGGGTAAATCATAATTTGTCTGGGTAAGTACTGGATATGTTTATGACGGCATACTTTTAGGTGAAACTGTCAGAGCACCCAAAGAGAGTTTTGTGAGAGCAAAATCTAGGCAAAAAGTGCAGGTGTGCATTTGTCTTATACACTTTTAAATGGTTTGCCGAATAGTTAATCTTTAATTGTCCGATAGGGCCTGCACTGTCAGCGGTATAAAAACTCACTACTGGTACTCAAGTCTGCGAGGCGGAGACTCAGCTAATACACAAAGGAAAAATGTGACTAAGCGATCTGCAGTTCAACCCCCCGAAACAAAGGTTAAAACATAATTCGGGTACTGAATGAAGCGCGTAGTATGTTTTCTGCAGCTTGACATAAAGCAAAATCCGTATCACTAAAAAAAATTGGACTGGATTACATGATCTATATGACGGAGTATTATCAAAGATACTAGAAACGATAAGATGAGACACTGTCTTCTTCGCACCACTAAAAAAAACCGTGCACACAATTTGCGCGCTGATCGGGGGTGGGGCCCATGGCGCATAGTACGAAAAGAATGATTGATATAATGGTAAATTTACGATGCAAAATTGTGACAGTGCTACTGAGACTAAAAAAATAAGAAAGAATAGCCAGAGTTTTTCGCACAGCGATTGAGGCTATAATTCCACAATAAGTGACGTCAGCTGAACAGCGAAGAAAATTCAATATTTTCCCTATTTGGCTTTGTACAATACGGCGCGTTTGACACTAGGTGGCGGTGCGAAATATGTGTACGCTAAAAGCACTAGCTGTCTTACCAATTGTAGTATCTTTGGTATTATTCCGAGAACAGAACATGGCCTTACTTAAGTAATGAATTTACTATTAAATTTCTTATACAAAAAGTGTTTATACAGACCGTCCGTGTGTGGTGAGAATTTAGATAGACACACAAGGTGCTCGGGAAGCGACGGCACGACATTTTCACCAATATCTATAACTGGGAGCGTTAAGAAAATACAGTATATTTTTTCAAGTTATTGTTCGAAACTACTTTTCAGATTTCCCCAATCTAAAAAATAAGTACTATTTAACATGTTTAAAAATAATTTAAAGATTTGTAATTAGGAGAGTAACTGACAGTCGTTGGAAAACTATTTGCCTCTTAAAAAAAAAAAATCTTTAAGAGTGCAGCTTTGACTCACATATAAACAAAGATGAAAATTAAACACAATTATTAGCCTAAAATGTTAAAAGGCATTCCACGTCTTGAAAGGAGAATCCGTTTGTAATAACCAAAATTTATATTATCTTAGCTAAGTAGCAATCAATACACTTGAGTTCGAAAAGTGCTCCTAACGGCGGAAACCGAGGGAGGGGGTGGGATTTGCCTTTGTTGTCAATGTGTAATAAAGCCATATAATGTTAAGATATATTTTTGAATTGTTTCGTGTTCCGACAGAGGAATTAATTCAAATTTAATTTAATTTCAGAATAATCGCGGACCATAGGGCTAAATGTGTCCCCAATAAAAATTATTACGACTCAGCTTAAAAAAGAACAACAACAACAACAACAACAAAAAACAATGGCCGGGGCATTAGTCATATTTGAAACTTGGAAGGAAAACTTGAACTATTCATGTACAACGATGTGAGAGACGGAGATATTCTACACACAGACTAATAAATTAAACAGACTGGATGATCCCATTGTGTGACGTCACAAAACAGCGAAAGGTCATGAACCATTCGCCACATTAGATTTACGGTTGCGACCGACGCTTCAGCACAGTTACAATGCAGCGGTCGTTAAAAGTCCAGACGGTCATAATTTATAACAATAAAAAAAAAAGGCAGCTGTAGACAATAAAATGAAAGGATAGGCAAGACAATGCATTATCAATACATGTACAACCAATCTTGACAAATAAAAAGAAATTTCTAATGCAGATAGAACTAAAATCGGAATTTCCCGAGCGGCGGCCACGTTGGTTATGCGGCCGCATCTCATTAACTTCCGTAAAAAACGACACAGCCCGAAGCTTGTGTTTCCAGTCTGGTTATTTATTAGTCTGTGATTCTACAATAGTTTGCGCTTACCGCCCCCTCCTCCCTGTTTGTTTAACCGCTTTCGTGAGTTGTTGTTGTTTTTTTACATTTATTTTTAAATATCCGCGAGATTGCAATTCAAGGGACAAAAATTCGTCTTTTTTAATTGAGTATGGTGTTGATGCTTTGTAGTTCTTTCTATTATGAATCAAAGTAACGTGTGATAATTCTCGTGTTTGTTTGTCTTCTTCACCATTCAGTCGACCCATTCATACAAATAAATTGATGTATATCATTGGCTGAGAACAAGAACCCCTGTGAATGACTCAGTTTCCAACCCCCAATCAGATCAATTAAAAAATGCCCTATTAAAAGGCAAGTTTTCATTGATAAACGACCGTGTGAATTCCATGCAAGACTAAAGTGCGTATTTGATATGACGCAGAATCAACTGATTTCGGTGGAAACGGTTGCAAAATCACTACATCGGCAAGGAAAAAGGACAGAGAGTACAAATAAAACCGACTAAAGAGGCAGAAGCAGGAAAGCTTGATTTCCTGGCAAACCTAAGTACTTGTGTCATAAAGGATGAAAAAAATCTAGTTATTGGTGGGAGATTGCAGGATCTTGTGACATCTTCTTCTATAAATTGTTGCTGGTACTAAATGTGGATTCATTTGTGGGGAACTCACCGTTCCTACTGGTAAAATATGCTTACTAAATACTATAAGGAGATGTCTTTGCCAAACCCAATGATAAAGAGAGCCAGGCTATCGAAATGCCTGTTTGTTTCTTATACTACCCTGCACCGAAACAGACTAAAGCGTAATCTAAAATCGATGATGTCATTTCCACTTCATTTACAACTGCAGTGCCGCGAACTGGTCACAAACGCGTCACAAAGGGGAGTATTATTATTGTAAATGACTTCCAGACTAGGGTTATTTGCGTAGAAAAAGAGGCCATTTGCATCAGGTCTTGCGCTCAGCCAACAATAAGGGTCAATTATCCACTGAATGACGAAAAGACTGTTTATTTAGGGACACAAAGTTTATTACTGTTCAGAAATATAAGTATTATTATATTGTTGTTGTTGTTTAAATCTATGTACACTTTGGCTTAGGGTGAACTTTTTAAACCTCAGATTATGAATGAGTTGGCTTGCGTACACTTTTGATTGGAGGAAGTTTGTCTCTTTTCTTTCTTCCTTTTCCGTCGTCACTGTCACCATCAGCTTCCGAACCACTCCGCTCATAGGCTTGTTTCTGTGGAAGAGATGTTTTTATCCCGTCATTTTAATGGATGAACTTTCAGAACCTTAGTTAGGTCGCCCCATTATTAATGAGCTAAAAGCAGGTCTCAATTTATTGTCTAAATGTGTGAAATCAAACCCAACCCACAATCACGACAACCCAGGCGGCGATCACCACTTGCAATCAAATGCTCGAGACAATTGCTCATTTAAGTAGGTCTACATCACATCTGCTATACTGTCTCATAGAACGTATCACAAAACAAAATGAAATGTGGTGTTTTGTAAAAATGATTTTATTCCAGCGCTGCTGCTAATTGTTTCCTCTTGAAAACAAAGCCCTTTTAAGTTTTTCATGGTTTCTTTTAGCTGGACTATAGTTTATTCACACACCTTGGGTCGAGGCTGTCTTGGCGGTGGTGACCGGCTGCGTCCTTGAGATTTTTCTTTTCTTTTCCGCCAATATTCTATCAGCTGCTGTCTGCGCTGATAATCTGCTTCCTGCAGGGAAAACAACCACGATAGTCAGCACAAACGTGAAAAGTATTTTGTATAATTTCATGATAAGCAGTGTCCTGTTGGAAAAACATGACGACCAACACAATAGTAAATGGCACATTGTGTATTTTCTGGAGAGTACGTTTTGCCCACAATCATTATCTTCTCAATTAATGAAATCATACTTAGTATAGTGCCTCGAAACAATCTAGGATAAAGTCGTTGGTGTAAAATACGTTCTCCTCTAACTTTATCAGTATAATTATTCTATAGCCTATTGAAGAAATTCTGATAGAATTTCAAAGACACTTGGCATATTGTAAGAATCTTGAGATGGTATACACCGTATTCCATATGTCGAGAGGATAAGGACAATAATTTTGACGGTGAGAAGTCCGTTGTTGTACTGCAGTCAGCAAAATAAACATTACCATTAAATATTAAAGAAATAATACGAAAGGTTTGCTTTGAAGCTGCCGTGATATGAACATTCAAGAAAGTGCCAAAGAACCAGCGTTTTTGACAACTATGCACATAAGGAGAACTGCCTATATAAGGGCCTTGTATGTCCTTTCTATATGGTAGGTCGAAAGAGGTGGACGTTGCGGAGAAAGACGTGTTGTTTTCAGGGATACAGTCGTCATGTGTAATTTCCCCGTAAATAGCATCTGGATGCTACAGGGTGAAACCGATTAGGCTCGCACCAATTTCAAACAGTGGGTGTGGCCAGCGGAAAACTCGTGTCAAATAGACTATGTGTGACCCAACTTACCCATTGACTGGCACTATAATATGGTCTGGTTTTTTCAATCCTCCTGGCAAGGTGCAGATTTTCTTCCATCAGCCTATCACATTCTTTCTGTCGCCTATCAAGATTCATACTGTGGATGATTAAACATGGTACAAAAATAATTATGATACGTGTGCCTAGGTGGCATACTAAGCACGTGGTTATTGACCTCTTAAGGCCTGTTTCCCTTTTCATATCTCATGGCTTTATTTCCCTCAAATTTCCCTAAAATTGATCCCTACCATCCCCCCCCCCCCCCAAAAAAAATAAAAAAAATATTAACAACAAAACCGCCGACCGGCGCTGCACTGTGGCGACGACGTGTCTGCTCCAGTTGTAACTGGGCTGCAATGACACTAAGGCAAATTTCCCAAATGGGATTAAAGAAGTAGGCTATACAAAATACAAAATACAAAAAAAAATTTTTTTTAATCAGCCAATGTATTTTTTCAAAATCCATTTATGGGGATTATTGAACTTCTGGCAGAGCAAACTGGTGTATGAACTTACATATTAATTTTGTGAAGATATAGTAGTGAATGGGGCGTGATATACTGTGCCTAGATATTTCCTTTGAAATCGTATAGCTCTTGTTCGGCCCTGACAATCATGATGTAGCGCATTTGCAAATTATCTCCCGCGCCGCTTATTCTTCTGTCTGACTGAAAATCTCTATTCTTGTATCTTTGCTACAAGCGTAGGCCTAAGTAATTCATAGACTTCAGCTTTACCTCTTACTCCTCTTTTTCTGTGCATGGTAGTCACTATTTTTGGACATCATGATCTCTGACATTCTTTGGAGAATGATCCTGTTCTCTCTGTCTATATCTGCTTTCCTTCGTTCCTCCATCTATGGATGCAAGAATGGCATGGTATGGTGAATATGTTTTAACTCTCAGTGTTTCTGTGCTCCATTTTTTAAATGATATGAGAAACCTGGAAACTACAAGAAGACGAAAGGCTTAGTCCAAATGAAATTGATAAGGCCCAAGAAATGGCAATGGACAATTTGCTACCCAGAGTAGCAGTTTTCGAGATATGGACTGTGAAGGGTGGGGGAACATTAGCAAGTATTGGCAATGTACTCGTTGTCTTCTTATCCGAGACACGGGGGTCTTACTCTATTATGAACTACTTTAAGACTTGGCAAATTGTCACACTGATATTGTAAAGTGTGAGTGTCAATGTCTATTGTCAGTTTCCCACCTGTGCCAGTCAAAAGATTCCATTCTTTCCCCCCGAAGATAGAACAAGTGAAGTGTATGCATCGATAGATTTAGATCTAAATATTCTCAGAATAAAAATCGACTACCTTCATTCTTGAAGATGGCATAGAAGAAGATGGCTTTGTTTTTGTACAGCCACGCATTTCTGCCAGTGCGATGTTTAGCGCTATGTGCAGGAACATTGGCAACCAACTAAACAGAATCAATAGCTTACTTTTGTTTGTTTGTTTGTTGTTAAAAGTGCTATCTCGTGCTTCACGTTCATAAATACGTTTGATCTCTCATTTGCGCACCGTTTGTTGTTGTTTTTTTTTTTTTCCAGATTTGTCTGCAGTTTCGGTGATCAATAATAATATAGACATTTGATTCCTGGGATTATGATATCATTCTAGATATCACACGGTATATCTTCTGTTGGTAATCTCAGTAGGAAATACTGTATTTATTCAACTGAGTCTTGCGCCAAAATCACACTTAAAATTGTGAGGAAAGGTTGAATACTGAAAACGGTTGGAACTCAGGGCGCTGTTTGCAATCTTATGTTTTCTCAGATATTAAGACAAGAAAGTTAAGAGACATAAATTTACAAATACTGATGGTCTTTACAAGATTATTGCTGATTATACGGTAACCCTAATACACAAAGCTAATACCAGGAATATGAATCTGAGTCTACAATGACTCTCTCTTGATTCGAAAAAAATCGATATGGGCATGAAATCATTTGATGTTCACGGGTGAGCATTGATTTTCGCTCTTTTCGAGTTAAGACCTCGCACCTTGTTACGTGCCAGGTATTGATGAGGGGGCTCGATTCATTTCATAAACTCGCTGAAGCTTGAATTGTTCACTATGCGAATTATTTTCATAAAGTCCACGTGGGTGTTAATCAGAAGTGTAAGCCTAGTGGTAATAACGGAATGAGTTGGTGATTTAAAAAAAAAGGCAGGGCCGTCTTAACACCATTATGAGCCCCTGGGCCGGGCAGATTCTTTTGTAATGCGCAGGATTTTCTTCTGCCTTTCAAAAACCAATGTAAATTTGCCTGCTAAGGGCTCCCTAAAAGCTTGGGGCCACGGGCAACCGCCCAATGTGCCCATGCATTAAGGCGGCTCTGAGGACAGGGCATTTATTGTGACTAATGGAGATGAAACACTGACAATAAACTGTTTGTTGCTGCCTTAATGTTGTGACCATTTTACCGAAAAGGATATTGTGGCCATTTCGTCAACGAAAATGATTTATAGCGGTGGCAACAAAAGTCTGACCCTAAAATTTTGTTAGAAGGAATGATAATAAATTAGCCAAATTAATTAATCACTCCAGTTTTTAAAAAAACATGGGCCTAATCAGGACAGGCAGGCGATGAAAGGACCGAAACCTATTTGGGTCATGGAAACTGAAGGCAAAAAAGAACACTTACAATGCATATCAAATGGACTAGGAATATTTCGTTCCCTTAAAATGACAAGGTTCTATCTCCAATTTTTGGCTAAACCGAGTTATACACTACACACTACTTGTGTAAGTATTACGAAAAAGAAGGAAAGCCGTATCTCTAAAAGCTATGAGTACATGAAACTTCAATCATCAATTTCTCTAAAGTTGTTGGAGGGGAGTTAGAACCTTGGCATTCTGGGCCCAACAGGCAGATCATTATGTTGACCGTAGAATGGATAAAGCACCCTTGAATTAACATATATATTTATTCAACTGAGTCTTGCGCCAAAAGTTGCACTTAGGATTGAGAGGAAAGGGGGAATACTGAAAATGGTTGGAATTCATGGCGCTGTTTGCAGTCATGTAATATGCTAACTTTCCTATCAAATAACCAGCAGGTATGGTACTTTTGTAATTATGTCTTCTATTTCAATTTAAGGTTAATCAAATGTAACAAAAAAAAAAAAAAGGCCATTCTCTCAACCAAAATAGGATGTGGATATTCTAAGCAACTGCACCCTATAGAGGCGAAAGCAACATACGAGACATTCAGATCAGAAAGTAGCAAATTATATTTTAGGGCCATAAAGTAAACCAAATGAGACATTCAGGCCATAAAGTAGGCAAATGAGACAGTCAGGCCATAGAGTAACCAAATGAGACATTCAGGCCATAAGCAACCAAACGAGACATTCAGTGGAAATAGTAACAAATGAGACACTCAGGCGACAAAGTAACAAATGAGACATTCAGACCTTGAGCTGTTTCAGACGAAGCATTAGATGAGAGAACTGTGGAGGGGGGTTATTGTCCACTTTGGCTGTCATATTCTGAAGCTGGAGAAAAAGTAAGACAAATATTGAAAGAAGATCATAATAATATAATATTGTTAGTAGAAATTAATAATTATAATAATATCTGTGTATCATAAAAATCACAAAGTAGTCGTAACTGTCTTTCTCTGAAAAGTAATTTGTTTTCTTCAATCTAACCCAACTAGAAAACAGCATTAAACGATAAGGTCTCTCCCACCCCCACCCTCCTCCCCAATGTCTCCTATTATCCGGATTTCAAATAGTGTTTTGAAACATACTCTCACAAAACAGTATCTAGTTGTAAAGTATTCTCTCTCTTTTTGTTGTTGTTGTTCTTGTTTTGTTGAAAAAAAAAATTAGATTGTGCATAGTAATTAAACGAGACAACGCATCCTTGAAGGGACTGTAATTCTCAAGCGGAAAACAATTAGAAACGACGTCAAAGTTCGCCTCAAAGTCAAATGAAAAAATGAGCCACATCAAACGCTGATGTCCCTGTGAAATGCTATTTCCCTTTGTATGAAAAGTTACGATGCAAAGAATTAAATTTGATGCGATGAGGTGAATTGTAATACGATGTCCTGTTCCTATGGATATAAAATAGAGTCTATATCAGCAGTGTCTTAAAATGTTAAATCATTCCTCATTCGTTTGCCATTACATGTTAGGCTTTTGTCCCAGAAATGAAACAGTTTATGAAATCATTTTTTTAAAAAGACACGTGCAAAGGGTTTGGACAAAACTTCCATAACGATGACACTTGACATTATTTGTAAATGTGTCCATTTCAAGTCGTGAAATATGCATAAATTTACACCGACATTACACTATAAAAACAACGAACTGGGCCAGAAAACGCAAGACCTTTTACACGTTTTGCACGATGTTAAATTCTAAAATTAAAACCATTCAATTGTGTTTCATGCTTGGTGCACGGCGAGACAAACAAAGAAACAAATAAACTTGAGTGAGAACACGCAATGAATGAAAAGCAGTAACACATAATAAATAGTACATAAAAATGTACTACAGATAAGACTTAGGCGCATGGTGTCATGGGGTCATAAAATGATTATTTCAGGCAGTAAACGACAGTGATGAAGGTGCTGATGATGGTTGTTAGAATGAGCTGTTGTTAAGGAATAAATTATGACACTTAGGCTGCTGCCGAAGATGACGATTGGTGGCGGGTGATGTGACGTCAATGTCTATGAAAATAGACAATGATAACAATGACAAAGTGAACGCTGACGGTAGTGTGGAAATGACAACCGTGAGCGCAACCTTTATCAATTACTTTTATTAGCCGCTTATTAAACAACGGTGCCAGGTGAAGGAGAAACCCAGTTTCTCGGTTCGGCATCGATTTTAGAAGTGGCACAGTATAATGTTCGATCTAAATTGATCAGATGGATCGATACTGTTAACTGGTTTCCATGTCTTTGGCGCTGTATAGAAAAGATGTGTCTTTCCTTTGACGAGATAATATAGGGACCGACTGATAGATAGACAGACATACAGGCACACAGACAAGCAGATTAGATGGATGGATGGACAGATGGAAGGACGGGCTGATGGGTGGATGGATGGATGGGCGGATAGATAGATAGATAGATGGGCGGACAGACAAACAGTCTTCTTTGCAAGCCACAACCCCCGTCCTTGATCATCGCCGCTCAGAGTTCTCCTTTAAGTGAAACTATGAATATTTTGTGAACATCATCGCCAACTTGGAAAACTGTTTGGCATGTATGCCTAGAAATTGAATACATTTTAATTTTATATTTCCAATTTTCATTCTGGGTTCTTGGCAACCGACAAAGAATTTGTTTGGGGACAATAAATCTGGCGAGGGAAACCATGGTATCGAAATGTGCTGTGTTCATTTTCATTTCTTTAAAAGCTCATAATGGCAGAGACACGCCAATCGTTATACAGAACTCAAAATATTATATACGTGCCACTTCATAAATCGACTGATAAGTTCTAATTGCCAAGGCATGTTGTGTTTGGCATACTGGTCATGGCTTTTTCTGGCAACATCTATCCAGTGTTCTTGCTACCTTGTAAAAAGTCATCTGTAAGCTCTTTCTCCTCACTGAAACCTAAAAACATCTTTTTCTTTTTCTACGGCAATGCCATAACTGCGTTTAGCGCAATGCTGACTTTGGTTCGGGAAGCCTGTTGTGTCTGCCAGTGCAATCGACCAATAGTGATTTTTCTCGATACATGATATTATAATACCAGGGTAATACTCCGGATAGTATGCATGTATCCAGCCGCCATTCCTTTACATGTAATATTAGAGCTTCTGCAAAGCTCCCTACATAATGTTCTTCATGGGGACTTTTTTTTTGTTGCTGAGTATAATGTTATTCTTGTGGACTTTTTCTTTTTTTTTTTTTTAAACCTCCTCTGGTCTAACTTTAGTTGTAATAAAGGACTGGTTGTCTTTTTTGAATTAAATTAATAATCCTAAATGAACATTTTAATAATAAACTGGTCTGACATCAGCTTTTTTTTTTCTTTTCTCAGCCTTTTGAAAAGTTATTTTAGTCGATCCATGCACGGCCATTAAATGTAGATTTGATATCAATGCACATGTTACCTTTGGCTAACTGATATATATTCAATTCATACAAAAATCACGGAGACGATCCAAAAAAAACAAAACAACACAACAATGAGAGTATCGAGTATCTATTTCACCTATTCAAGAAAGAGACTGTCTGTGCTTTATAAATAAAACAATTAATCGGAATCCAAATGAACTTAGAACTTTAAACGAACCAAGAAGGAGTGTAATATCACCCTGAGATACGGGAATTCGCAGTTAAGCAGTTGGGAGGTTTTATAAATGGAGTCTCGCTACTGATTTGCATACATTTATGTGTACAGGTCGTGTACAAATAATTACGTGTGTTCAATCCATTGCTGCACTGAAGAATATTCCGGGTCAAATTTGAGTGAAAGGAAATCGAGATTGATTGATCTGTTATTTGGCTATCGATTAGACTGATCAGTCGAGAATTTAAGAGCGTGATTTATTGACTGAATACTGAATGTTTAATTAACGAGTAATTAATCGGACTACTAGTTGATTGATTAGATGGCATGTGTGTGTGTGTGTGTGCTTGGATAGTTAGTAATACGCCAGTTAGATGTTTGACTGAGTGACATTATGTGTTAGGTAAATATGTTTACCAGGTGTTTTGCTCATTTCATAAAAGCCAGCTTGTCTCTATCATAAACTTAGAGCGGAAAAACGTAACCAATGATCTTATCACCTTAACCCACTCGTTTCTCTTTGCCACAACTTAGGGGATTGGGGGGGGGGGGTGCACTGATACTGAGACACTAATCAGTCATGTATGACAGGCTAAACTATTCTTTTCTCATAATCAAGTGGTTTCTGCCATAACAAATTCACGAGAGGGGGCTAACCGTAGCTAATTAATCGTTTTATATCAGGTTAAACTATTCTTTCATAATATAAAGTCATGTTGTCCTTGTCATAAACTTTGAACAATAAAAACAACCAAGTGAATAAATATTCATGCACTACAATATGTAGATCGAGCAAAGAGCTTAATAGTGTGTTCAATAAGCTCTTTGAGAGTAATAGGCCTATAATATGCGTATGCTACATTGTGTATGTCTGATGATACCGCTCATATCAAAAAGTCAGATTGTCCCTGCCCACTCGCACAAAACAAAACAAAAGTATTTTATATTATTTCTCGTGCTGGCGCTTCTAAGCAAACATTCGATCCTGTTCAACTGTGCGTAGCCAAACTACAAAAAATACAATCCCGGATTTTCTCGTTCGGCACGCTACTTTAGTCTTTGACAGTCTCAGATTACGACAGCCTTTGTAGAGCGAAGCCCAAGCGAGAGGAAAACCTGATTAATTATTGGTGGAAATCAATACCCTTACCTAGATTGATCCGCAACGATAAGGCCTAAGGGATTCTATTTACTTGCCACATTCAAGGGCTGAAACTTGTTTTTTTTTTCTTCATTTTAGCAATTTACATTTCGTCTCAACGTTTTCTTAATACGTCATATTTTATGACCTATGGTATTTCACAGTAGGAGGGCGTTGTCAATATTGAGCCAATCGACTGACGTCTTCGTTTTTTGTTTTTTTTTACTTTCTCCTGGTTGTTCTTCTCATATTCATTCTTTTCTATTCTCTTCCTCTGTTGTTTCTCTGTCTCTTTCTCGCCCTCTCACTCATTCTCTCTCTCTCTCTTTCTCTCTCTCTGACTCTCTCTGTCTCTTCATCTCTCTCCCTTTAACCTCTCTTTTCTCTGTTTTTCTCGCGGTCTCTCTTCGCCTTGCCCTCTCCCTCCCTCCCTCCCTCTCTTTATCCTCTCTTCCAACCCCTCTCTCCTCTCTCTCTCTCCCCGTTCGACTGAATAAAGGAATGTGATTTTCATGTTTCATCTATAGTAGATCATAAATGCAAATTCCACCATAATACCCCGAATACTTCATGGTGGCATGAAATCTACACCGCATATAACCATGCATGTCACACCGCCCCTTTCACTCTGATGTAGGAATGTTTCATTGTCTTATGTCACAATGACCATAATATTAAAAATATCAATGAGGATATCCATCTCTCTTATTATTTTTTCCTCTTGTTTGCTGATTTTCTCTCTGTTTGTTTTATTACATGGACACTGAATCTATCTTTTTGAAGAGACATGGGATCCTTGTTCCCTATCATGCTCGCTTCCATTGCGACATAAAGTATGGAATTTCCACGATCTACCACGCCTCCTCTGCCTTTTATTTTTCTTTTTCTGCTATCTCCACCCCATACCCCTTCCTTTCCAATAGCAATAAAGGGCTACAACGAATGTAATGTTTTGTGATAAGGGAATTAACTGTTTGGATGCGTTCTCTTTGTTATGGTTACATGGGCCAGATTAGCGCATGTTTATCCAAAGGAAGAGAACAAATATGCCAGTTGTACGAGGCAAAAGCCAAAGGGAAAAGGCGGTTGTAAAACCTTTTTCACCTCCACAAAAGCCAAAGGGAAAAGGCGGTTGTAAAACCTTTTTCACCTCCACTCTATAAACTGTGCCCTACTAGACATGTATAAAGTAAACAATGCGATATCTTTTACAACCCAGGTATAGACGAAGCTGAACACTACAAGAGATAGAGACGATGTAGGAGAATTTAATTTGAAATGGCAAAACATAAATTGCCCAAATTAAAGATTATCGACTTTGAAGGTAAAAGATCCAGATCAGATAGACAGGGGTCATTACCTTTCATAACCCGTTTCGCGTGAGATTCATATCTCATAACTTCATCCCGCCAAGACAATCCATTTTGGGGGAAGGGGGGTGGGGCATTTTCACTTCGTGTTTTTAGCATGTGAAAGCTCAGGGTCAAATAGACAAACAGTAATGAAAATCAAACAAAAAGAAACTGATATGAACAATAGCAAAATGGGGTGTTACTGTTAGATTAGCATCTCCCAATCAATACATGGCCAATATCAGCCGCCACTAACGTGGGCCACCCGCAATCTTAAACAAAGCGATGCAAAAGGAAGATGAAAAAAAAAAGCTGGAAGCGATTGAAGCTTTCTTGTTCCCGGCCTTCTCTCTGTCTCTCCCTTCCTCTTCTCTCTCTTTTCTCTCCTCTCTCTTTCTCTCTGTGTGTTTGTCTCTCTCTTCCCTCTCTCTCTGTGTCTCTGTCTTTCTTTCTCTCTGTCTCCTTTCTCCCCTTCTCCTTGTTTCTCCCTCTCTCCCTCTCCCTCTTTCCTTCCCCTTTCTCTCTTTTATGTTCTTTCTCTCTCGTTTTCTTTCATTTTCTCTGCCTCTCTTTGTCTTTCTCTCTCTCTCTCTCTTCCCCCTCTCTTTCTGTCTGTCTGTCTGTCTGTCTCTCTCTCGCTTGTCATCTCTCTCCTTCTTTCTTCTCTTTTCTTTCTCCACCACCACCCCTCCCCCCCCCCCCCCCCGCCTTTTCGTTCAGTATGCAAAGAGTCGTAAGACTACAGAATAGCGAAACTGGAGAATGAGTTAGTAAAATAAGAACACCGGTTGCCCAAGTAAAAAATGCAGATTACATTACGGAAACTACATTCTCTGTGAAGCGAAAGATAGATCTAACTCTTATGTCCTATTCTTCTGATACATGAATAAAAAGACGGCGTAAACTCAGTTACAGTTTTGGGAGAAGACTGGGAATACTGTGTAATCTAATTGCAGGAGAAGACAGATAATGCCAAAATATTAAACTTAATGAATCTAATACAATGATAAGGCAATCTTTCTGCGTGGACAATGAATAGAATATCAATGTACTGTAAAAGTACAAAGACACTGAGGAGAGAAGGCAAGAAGGCAGATGGGCATTTTTGGTGATGGTTAAGTGAAAGAAGGAAGAGAGGGATGAGCATGCAGATGGATGGATGGGTGGGTGGATGGACGGAGGGATGGACAGGCGTCATTAGCCTTTCATAGCTCATTTCCCCTGAGATTCATGTCTCATAGTCTCATCCTGCCAAGACAATGCATTTTGGGGGAGGGGGGAGCGCATTTTCACTTCGTGTTTTTAGCATGTGAAATATGCATACTGAAAGAAAAGGAGGGGGGGGGGAGAGAGAAAGAAAAGAGAAGAAAGTAGGGGAGATGGGTGGTTGGACAGATGATAAAAAAAGAAGAGTCAGAGCCCCTTGCGAAGGAATGAATAACAATACGTAATAAATATTTGTAAGTTGCCCTCAGCATAATTTGTCTGATCAAACTACCAATACTGTGTATATTGTCTTCAAGTCGATATTCACTTACCCTCTCCCTGTGTAGTAGGAGATGCCTGTCGTATTCCCAGTCGGGCATCATTCTGCCCTCGGCAGATTTCGCCGCCATGTCGGCCAAACTATGGCAGGATCGCCTGGCCTCTCAGGTGTTGGTAATCCTGCATGACCGAAATACAGAGCATAAATTACACTGTTACTTAATTCGTGAGACTTTACGTCATAAAATCACAAAACTATACACAAACTGGCATAATTTTGTTGTTAAGGCAAACCGATATGCACACGGTCTTGCAGCACATATGAGGAGAAATGTGTGGCGAAAATGACAACAGCGGCAGGTGGTGGGGGGGGGGGGAGTGGGGAAAGAAGGAAGAATTGCTTACATTTTGGTCACTATAAGCAGTTTTCAGCATATTCGTAATAATCAGTATCAACTCCACTGAACGGAACAAGCCTTTGAGATCTCTTTCAAAAGTAAAAGATTCTGTCTTTATTCACATTTAAAGCGGTCTCTCAATAAACCAGATGAAATTCGAAAACTGTGGTCAGATCATTAATTGTTTTCCTAAAACAATATCTGTTACTAGGCAAAAAACAGAAAGCTTTCACGGATTCTAAGTAGAGGTCCAAATTCCATTCACTCCATCCATCCCCTTTCTAAATTGTTAGATATTCCTGATCCACACAACGTTCCTCTAGGATCGAAGATGGGTTTGACAAGGGAGGGGTCCCAAAGACAGCGAGTGAATACATACGCAGAGGGACGTAATCTCTGGGTTCAAATCATTTATCATTTATACAGTGGATTCATAAGGAATGGGCTTCTTCAGCACGACTGTGTATTCAGACCCGGTGTCTGGACATTTCCTTCTTCGAGAAAGTGTTGCATTTTGGCTGTCAATTCGGAGCAGTACAGCTTGAAGTGGAAAGATGACCAGTGAGATGTGAACGGGCACCCACAATGATCAAACAGACTATGTAAAAGCTGTGCATACCACACTGGTCGAATGAACGCATGACTTGGTGACGCGCGATTGAACCCGGTCAATGAACCCAAATAGAGCAAGTTTGTGCGAACAAGTCTGGTAAGTTCCATTGACTTCCGTGGTCAAGCTCCTTTACTCGTTACCAACTCGCCCGTTTATACGACCAGTACGCCATAGCTCGAGGTATGTCCATCTAGGATTAGTGCAAGGGAAGGAAGGACACACGGCAGATGTAATAGAATATGGGATGAGCTGATGCCATTGCTGAATGGACCAGGAAAATATCTTGCAGTGACCCAGGAATTTGCCTGCAACTATTTTAAGTAAGACCAGCTAGTGCCATGTATCGCTCATCACTGCAGTCTGTCATTGAGATGTTCGTGAACTTGTCTTTGGCAAACATTAAAATTATCAACAGCTCAAAAAAAGCATACCCCACCACTATTCCTTTAGTATTGCATTAGCTTCCTTTGCTCATAGGCCTTCGTCCGTTATTCAAAAAAAACAACAACACAAAAAAATGAAAGTGGTTGTGTGTGTGCGTTTGTGAGAGGGGGGGGGGGCAGGGAGAGACAGAGCGAGAGAGAGAGGGAGAGAATCACTAAAACTGCCATACACTCATTTATTATGACTACTTCAAAATGTTACGGTGGTTCCTGGATACATAAATAGACCTGATCCCTAACCACTTCCAGCTTTAGTTTGCACTGAAATGCGGCCCGTTGTCAAAACAAATCCACATACCGAATACCTGTATCGCTGAGACACCAGGGGAGCGGGGGGTCTTTAAGATTTCAAAATGTAAATCTAGGATTCATAATACTGCTACAGAATAGACAAGTTCAACACGTAACAACCAGTTGAGGTGCGCTGTGGAACTGGTTACTACAATCCATAGCTATATTTTGAAGAACCACGCCTCACTGCACTTCCTGTATGGATCAGGTTTTAATTTCAGAGGCTTGTATATCACACCAGCAAATTGAACTAGGTTTTGAACCACATGTATAGTTCGGCAATAATAATGTGTAACTATAGTACATGTTAAGGCGTGCCGTTACATCAGAATCAAATTATTCGGGTCTTGTCCCGAGGAAATCTGACCAAAGTATCATCCTAATGGTACACTCTTGTTTCAAGCACCCTTTTCATTCTAGTGTCAATGATCCTTTAGATATAGCCTAGATATAAGTAAACTACCTACTAGTACGTCATCTGACACGCCGGTGTAATAGGCCAAAATATACCCCCCGCCCAGACTATACCCGGGGTTAAACTGGCCTAGCCCAGAATATACCCCGGGGTATATTCTGGGCTAGGCCAGTTTATACCCCGGGGTTACTTTGGGCTAGGCCAGACTATACCCCCCCCAGTCCAGATTATACCCCCTACTTTTTTTTTTTAAACAAGTCAAGACCACAGTTTATTTCAGCCTGTTCTTCATCACTGTCATCAGATATCATATTAATACAAACATGAACACATTCTTGACACCAACAAGTCAGAATGCAATTTAGAGAAAATAATAATAACAGTTTATTTCAGCCTTAGTTTACTTTGGTGTACATACATACATTCTCGACTCCTGTAAATCATGATACATTTTAGAAGGAACAAACATGCATTAAAATACATTGATATACAAAAGAGTTGAGTATCCATTCAAACTGACATGATTAGATTTCAGCATTAATTTCACTCGTGTGCGTTGATGATATTATTATTATTATTATCATTATTTTGATAGTTGGTTGGCCATGAGTAAAACATGCATTGTATTTTTTGTTACAATGATGTAGAGAGAAAAGGCCAGAAAAGAAAACACAGAAAAAATAAAATAAAAACATAATGATAATCCAACTGACAGATAGTGCAATTCCATCATCCAGCAGACATAAAACTAAATAGGCACTAAATGTTTGCGACTGATGAACTCCACCTGTCCAGATCCACTTGAAACATTACAGAATGCTAACCAGTAATAATGATAACAATAAGAACACGAAATCATGTTATTTACTCTTGAAAATATAGAGAAATATCAATATCAGAATCATCATCATCATCTTGGAAATTGCAAAGATATGAGAGGGGGTGTAAAAATGGCAGCGTAGGCCTACAAATCATTCTAGAATTTATAAGCAGCAACGTATGTGTATCAACTATATAAAAAAACGTGTTAAATCTTTTCAAATATTCAAGTAAAACTTGACAGAAAGCTTTAGTGAAATAGCCTTGACAGTTGTGTAGGCCGACAGAGTAAGTCCACTGAGACAAAAGTAGTGCATTGTAAAAGGTAATTAGATCTATAGCATGTTGAGGCAAAATTCAATGGGTCATGTTACATTAACAGTATTTCTTGTTAGTGAGTATCATTCTTTGATAGGTTATTTGTAGAAAGATATACATTTCATGTACATTACGGTTTAAGACACTGGATTAGTTTGCAAGGCTTTTGAAAGATTGAACCTATGTGTTATAGTGAATAAGGGTATGTCACTCGCGAGTGAAATAATAGTAATAATAAAAAAAGACCTTGTCTGTCTTTATCTTCCTAAGCTTAACACTTCCCTTGCCAAGGGATTTAACAACTGTGTATTTGTACACAAAAAAATATTTAAAATGACTTCATTTTTATGAGTCCGTTAATTATTTCATTCATTGGGACTAAGTGTATGTCAGTGCCAAACAAACAGTACCGTGCAAATTTTACTCAATGGCAACCAACTTCAAAAACAACTACAACATGCCAACGAACGTGAGTGAAACTAATCCAGTGCCTTAAACCATGAGCTACATAAAATGTATACATTTCTACAAATACGCTATCAAAGAATTTTTTAACAAGACATGTTCATGCAACATGATCCATCGAATTTTTGCCATAACATACTGTAATTACTTTCTGCAATGCACTGTTGTCTCAGTGGATTTAATATGTCATTTTACATGACTATCAAAGCTACTTCGCTAAAGCTTTCAGTCCAGTTCTACTTGAATAGTTGAAAAGATTTAACACATTTTTTTTTACGTGTACTTGGTACATACACACATACATTATTGCTGTTTATAGATTCTAGAATGATGTGTAGGTCATTTTTATATTCCCTCTTATCTTTGTATTATTCCAAGATGATGATGATTCTGATATTGATTATATTCTCTTTATTTTCAAGAGTAAATAAGATGATTTGGTGTTCTTATTGTTATTATTGTATATTACTGGTTAGCATTCTGTAACGTCTCAAGTGGATCTGGACAGGTTAAATTCATTATGTGAAACAATTTTAGTATGTATTTAGTTTGGTGTGAAGTATTTAATGTCTGCTGGATGATGGAATTCCATCATCTGCCAGTTCAGTTGTTAAAATGTTGTTGTTGTTTTTTTTCTCTATGTATTCTTTCCTGGCCTTTCTCTCTGCATCAGTGTAACTTTGTATGTAGATCTAATTGTTCCGACATATCAAGCACATTTCTGATTTTCAAAAATTAAAATAAGATTCAGATAACTTTACACTTATGGGTCTTATAATTAATTCATACCTTGCCACTAAGTATATGTTAGTGGTGCCGAACAAAAAGATTACAATACATGTTTAACCCATGGACAACTAATTATAAAAAAACCAAAACAATAATAATACCAACGGACACAAGTAAAATTAGTGTTAAAGTCTAATCATATCAGTTTCAATGGATTTTCAATGCTTTTTAAGCATGTTTAATTCCTTTTAAATGTATCATAATTTACAAGAGTCAAAAATGTATGCTTCAATATATCTGATGACAGTGATAATGGACAATTCAAAATAAAGTTGAAATAAACTGCGGTCTTGACTTGTTTTTAAAAAAAAGTAGGGGGTATAATCTGGACTAGGGGGGTATAGTCTGGCCTAGCCCAAAGTAAACCCCGGGGTATAAACTGGCCTAGCCCAGAATATACCCCGGGGGATATTCTGGGCTAGGCCAGTTTAACCCCGGGTATAGACTGGCGGGGGTATAATCTGGCCTGCTACACCGGTACTAAAAACACGCCCCAGATATTCTTACAACAGCGCCTTGAAGATACATTTCTTTGTTCCTCCTGTTCTTATCTTGAGAAAGATGGACCTACATCATTAAACACACAAAACCAAGATTCAATACTGAGCCTTTTCCCGCAGTATTAGTATTATATGATAGTACTGAATTATCATTTCAGAGAGGGGCCGGCGGGAAAGCGCATTAAAAAAAAAGGCAAAAGAATTAAGAATTTTTAATGTTTTTGGGCCCTGTCGTGTTTCCTCAATGGAATCATGACAAATCGATTTTCTGAAGGACAGATTTTGGTCCATGGAGTGGCAATTCATTGACTGGGGCTTAGTGGTATGATACCTTTAAACTATTTTAAACTAAATAAGAGAGAGGGAACAACATGGATGAAAAATACATCAGACAGAAAGGAATGGACGTCATTGTCGGAGGGCTACATCCTGTAGTGAATGGACAGTACCTGGGTGAAAGGTGGAAGATGAAAGAATGACACAACGACAGAGCTCTGATAGCGATGAAAAATAACTCTACACTGTTTGTCATTCTTAGCTCTGTAAAATACATGCACAGAAGACTAACCCAGTCGTCTGTTGTGTGTTTATGTTAAAAAAAACAACACAGACTATTTGGTAAGATCAAACACTCTCTGAAGCGAAGTTCAATAAAGAAATATTCGGTTTCAGACCAAACTGACACTATAATTGGCGAGGGTGACGGTTGTCGGGAGGATACCCAACTCTTTCTCACTGTTTTGATCGAACAAAGAATGTTTGCATTCCATCTCTTGAAAAACCAACCAAAGGCTAACCTACAGGAAAGGGCCACCACACCCAGAGTCAATGCGTTTTATGAGGAAGACATAATAAATCATTGAAGCTATATTGTGATCTCCAGTTCTCCGTACGATGGCTATGTAAACTTTCGCAGTAGGCATTAATAGCCCGATAACGGTTAGCTCTAATGTGTTAGATATTATATTGTCTTTCTTCAGAGTGACTGGGTGCAACAGTTTCTATTTCACTTAGCCTGCAATTTCATTGCGAAGAAAACGTTCATGGCATGCAAACAAAAAAAAAAAAAAAATAATATCTTGGTTGCAGGATTACAAATTGGACATTTCCAAAATTATAAAAGTGCCAAAGAACAATTTTGAATTTTATTTTCATATCAGTTTCGCTAATATAGAGAAATTAATTGGGCTTTAATCTGGACTCAGATTCGTGATTTGTAGACGGACGATAAAATTTGGCTTCTAGAGATTTATGACCAAGTACGAAGACATTAATTATATAGTATCATCTCCTCTCATATCTTTGTTGCCATTTCGTTGAGAATGTTACTTCTAACAAGGTCTTGCTTCTAACTACTATACACTTTCTCTACAAAAGATTAAAAACTGATAGTTTGCGACCCGCCATAACCTTCGGGATACGGATCGTAGAGAAGAAATAAAAAGTAAGACGTTAAGGTTCAATTGCCAAATTCTAAGTTACTTTGGGGCAGTATAATGTCTATATTGTGTCTCAGGGGAAGAGCCATTTGTAATGGACAAATCATGTAAATAGAGCAGGGCACTGTCGTTTATTTATGGTTCCTTACTTGTACCACAGTTACTATTAATTTTTATAATCACTCTGGCTTTTGAACAACAAAAAAGATCATCACAAAAAATCGTCCACGGTATGTCGGAGGATGAATAGCATGGGACTGAGATCTATAGTATTGTCTGGTCATGGGCCAGCGCGGTTAGAACATCAATGAAGATCTGTATTGTGCTGGATTTAATACAGACATGCCAGTTTCTCATGTTTATTCTTCCTTTAAATGTTGTGATTGTACTGTGACGGTGGTGTATTCGACATGGGTTCTCTTCCTCTGGGGATTTCCTATGTTCTCGCTGCCCCAAAAGAGAATATTAACTAGATCTACTTCTTTCACCTCTCGGCATAGCTGCCTGTCTATTTATCCATTCTTAAGACTGGCCGCTTGGTTATCCAGCCTCTCTTTACGTATTTAACATCCTTATATTCCTCCAGTTATCCACGCTGCCATTATTCCTACTGCATTCATAGGTTGGTCTTTCTATCGACAAAAATTAAATGTGTAACCCAAGAACACCCTTTTGTGCCCTTAAAGAGACTTGAAGATAATTGCTCACCAGTTCAAGAATTAAGTGATGAGTTCTTAAGAACGACAAAGTTCATTATCCTGGTCTATCTAGTAATTATCAGCAAACACTTCCCCAAAATCGTGCTGACAGTCATCACGAATCAAATCTGGGGTTTTTATGTATTACCACTATTAATATTCTTCTTGTTATTGTTGAAGACCACCATCGGATGAGCTTCGGGAATGAATACACATCCTTGCTTTGGATACTCGTCGACACAAACGATACTGTTTTGATATTCAATTGACTGGCGTATTTGCAGTCGTTCTCAGTCATAAAGAAGATATACGAAGGTATGTGGATTAGAAATTTACGAAATATTTTATCATAGTATCTCTTTCATGAGTTCTTCATAATTGTTTTCACGTTGAAAGATTAAGTTTAGTACTGTTTTCTTGCATTCGACTGTGCATTTTTGTTTACTGTCATCCAAATCCCAATGTTTCACCGTCACCCGCAGCAGAGATTTTCATTTTAGTACCGCAAACATAAACAGTTCTATATCACCGTTTATGTTTTCCCCGTCGATTCGTGTGCACCGGTACCTTTCTTTTAGAAGATAGTCGACAGAACAGTTCCGTGTTTTTGTCAGTGGTCAGGTAGCGTTTGTCGCCGTCGCTGCTGTGATGGCATTTCTAGTGTTCTGTTATGGACAAAATAAGGTGCGACGTGGACAAAGACAGAAACGATTTAGGGCGATATTTTACCTTCATCTTACAGGTAAGCGCAGATATCTACATTAATTTGGCCAGTTGGCCACAGTAAATTTTCCGTTGACGGAACGATCTTTGTAATGTTTTCTGAAATTGGCCACACACTGGTCACAATATTTTGGTTACATGGCCCCACTAGCCAAATGATGCCTCAATAGATGTAGATCAATTTCTGTTATCATCCTCTCAAACAGTCGAAAGTCTCACTCGCATAATTATGATACTGACTTCATCAGATCATCTGGCAGAATGAAACCAGCGCCAACTGGCAGGCCTCTTGTGTTAGTAAATTTCGGAGAAAGAAACCGTTGATAAACTGAATGAGCTTTCAAATTAATATGAATGAAATCTGTGAAAGAATTATGAATAGGTGAAGGAGCGAAGTGTCCCCGCGCTCTTGTAAAGTAATTATGTTCCTTATAATGGGATTGATTCTGTTGATCCTGAGTGGAAGAAATCAATGCTGCATCATGTACACATCTTGCACAAGCACACCTGTACTGCAAAGGAAACGGTATCACGAATGAAGTGTAAACAATGTGTTGTCAATGGCAAAGGGTCGCTTGGCAAACTTGAATGTAAAACCAGAGTATTCAAGTCAGGATTTAATTTATTTCAGTTTCGTTATTCTAGTAAAAATGTCTTCAACTCCACTTTTCCATGGGCTTCGCAACGGAAATTATCAATACAATCAGGATACGTGTAGGGCTGTTTAAATATCATGATATCCTGGAATCAATCAGCATAAACAAAACAAAGAAAATAATCTAACGACCAGTCACCGACGTAAACAACTGTGCACTTGCAGAAAATAACATGGATAGAGGGCACTGACTGATTACTTAATCCATGTCCTAACCACTCGATCACTGATAAGGGCAAAATGGAGTGTACTATGTCTCTCTCTTGCCGTTGTGATTAACCACTGCTAATTAAACAATGAATTGTTGCTATGAGATCATTTATAATACAAAATTTAGGTGAAGGCTATGTGGGGCATATAGCCGAACTACTCCCAATGGGGTTTTTGTAACCTGCCTCTGGCCAATCTTGGAAAAAAAAATTGTAGACATGCCGCTAACAAAGTTTGTTTGTTTGTTTGTTGTTCTTTTGCCAATTAGCTGAACACAGTCCAAGCCGTTAAACCCCTTAAACAGTTACTTTAAACAAACTCACTGTGCAATCAAAACTTAATTTGGCCACCTGGCTCAAGTGAAATTACAGTCACTCCATAGTATGTGTTTTTTAATTTTTTAAATTTATTTTGCACCCAAGACACTCGAGCCTACTTAACTTTGCCATGCATTTCGGTCAGCCATGCATCTCTATAATTCGTTTATTCCTCTGAGCAATCAAACTTAAGCCTTTAACTTTAAACGCTAAGACCGGATCATCAAGGAATAGTGTTTATACCCAAGTTGGTTTCAACATTTTGTTTCATACCTTGGGGGATTTAAGAATACTTGTAGATTTTATTGCCTAAATTCCCATTTCCCACATGAAATACTGCCAGTGTCTTTGTTTGTGGAAAAAAAAAAGTGTGCACACCCCAAACAAACGTTTTACAGGAGACGCAACGAATCATTCCCCATTGCATCCAACTTAATTCTTTGTTCAATTTCCATTTTGTGATTATAAAAAAACAACAACAAAAGAAGAATCATTATTCGTACAAAAGGATATAACCTAGATAGACACATTTCGTTCTATAAAAAGGTGTTTAATAGTGAATTTGAGCTGAACTAGGACATGCGGTCTTTTTCAGTGATAGGGGAGAGAAGACTGGCTAGATCCCAATGCATTTAGGACTGTTTGCACAGGCATAACCAGCGGTAACGGCATTTTAACCTTCAGCAGTTAGAGAGTTAACTAAATAGCTTACCACGCGAGTTAATGGACTTGGACGTTGTGACAAAGAAATAATTTGTACTCTTTTAAACTGCAATGTTAAAAACCGACTTGACATGCTGTAAGATGAAATTAGTGGTAAAAAATGCGCCAAAATAAAAATTGATCGACATTTAAGTATTCGCAGTTACATGCTTTCAGCAAAAAATCGTTCTGTTATGAATCATTTTGCACAGCTTTCACCAATTAAAAAATGAAAAAAAAAAAAAAAAGATTTTGGAGCCGATATGCAATAGTTTTTGTTTGAAATATGCGTCAAAAGAAATCACAAAATGTTAATATCGCTGGGAAATTTCTTAAGACTCACCAGGGAGTCTATGAACACGCCGACTCAGTGCATTGAAACGGAAATCGTCCAGAAACAAGTACGTGGTGCACTGTTACCACTGCTCCGGAAACAAAGAGACGCATAGAATTTTACTGTGATGTGAACAAAACAAAAAAATCTTGTTGAGAAAGTATTGCATTTCTTTTGTGAAAATACTAACTCTCTCCAGCCCTCGATGACAGAAATAGTGGAATGAAAGTAGCAGGTGGAGGTGGTTTCTTCATTGTATACCCTGCAGCTGAAAGACACTACTTATAAGTTACCAGTGCTAAGCTAGTAACAAGTGAATAATGGTGTTAAATAAATTAGAAACTCTGATTTGTTTGTTGTTATTCATATTTTAACACAAAAGTGAAGAAGTCCCGGCTTCCACTTAAGCATAGACGAGACAATTTTGGGCGTGGTACAGAATGAAAATAAAAACTGAGAACTGAGTTGTGTAGCTGGGAATTAGTTCTTTGGTTAGCTCCACACCTGAAATCTGAAGAAGGGTCAACGTGTTTTAATTTAATTCACTTTATCTACGGGTAGTTGCAAAACGAATCAAAATGGACAGAAAAGCAATGTTCTGATTGCCAAAGGACAGCTTGTGTAACACGTACTATGCACAGTCCATTGAAAAAGAAAAAAAAAAGATTAAGTCTCTTATAGTCGACTTGCCGGATATCTGTTCTATATATTATAGTAAAAAGTACACGTAGCTAATAAAAAGGGGGCATAGTAAAATTTCATAGATATTATATATAATATATGTATATTTTACATATATTTTGAAACAATACAACAGGACTGGACCAGAAGTTAAATACACAAGCAGAACGATTTACGGTGATTATAATTAAAATCTTAATAATAATAATAACCAACGATCGAATATAGCGAAAAGGGCCTTAAAATATTGCTTCCTTGAGTCGCTGGTGAAAACAGATTAGAATAAACAAAAATTGAAGAATTAAAACTTCTCAGAGAGCGCCTAAACAGGAAGTCTTCAGATAAGTTATATACATATCAATTAAAGTAAAATATAGAAAGCGCTACTTACGTTAATTAAAACGATGATAACATCTATATTGAACCACAATTCGATTTCAGATGTTTCTTCCGTGATTTGTCCCACAAAGAGTGCACTAAATTTTGTAGGCGTTGGCGCTATGGATTCAACGATTGTTTTCCTTAGCAACGCCGCCATAGAAATAAACATTAGGCGAGATCATGTGCAGACACAGATCAGATTAACTAAATGGATTAGATACAAAGCTGTCTTAATGAAGATTTAAGACTTACCGTACCTAACTGCTGTGGTCAACCCGTCAAACCATACACTAGCAGTTTAAGACTAAAATACTATAGTACCGAATCATCTCACGTTGACGATGCGGGTCCGTAGCAACAGGACGAAACACTATCCGTTAAAAGAGTAGCATTGTCTGCTAATAGCGAAAGCAGACACGAACGCCATTGGTTAATCGAACCGCTATAGAAATTCCGCGCTGTCTTGCATGGACGACATTGATGCGGCAGGCGTAAAGAAATCAAAGTATGTCACTTTTTAAAATAACAAATAAAGAGATAGGTATACACAGGGGGGGGGGGGGGCAAGATCATGTTTAGCTGACTGAATGAAAAGATTTTTGTTTGACACCGTGTCGTTTCGAACACTATGAACCGCAGAGCCGTCGCGCTGCTCCAAGGCTATGTTAGTTTGCGCTGACTTTTCTCTATTGCAATTCTGGAGAGCGGCTAGACAGATTTTGATTGTTCTTGCTTTGAAATTTTCCCCCGCTGCTTTAAATGACATCCAACATAAAATTATTTGTATTATCAGCTATGAGGTGCAGGAGGACATTCTAATGTCACTGAATGTACTTACAAATTAGCCTACCCACCTTAATATCTTATCCTGTGCCATGCAGTTCATCCTATCTTAAATTAGGTCATCTTTAAATTTCTTCTACCGCCGTAATTTAAAAAGGAAAAAAAACACGGCCACGAGGGAGTAACGGTGTTAGTGAGCTCAAGCATGATTTCGCTGACACCAGTGCAGTCTACGTCAGTCGTAAATGGAAAATAATCGTATTTTTTCGTGAAACCTGCACGAAATAGGTGGGACAGCGATAGAGAAACAAGGGAGAAACAACTTAATTAAAAGAGAACCATAAAATGTTAAACTGCAGAAGTGGAAAAAGAGTGAGAGAGAGAGAGAGAGAGAGAGGGAGGGAGACAGAGAGATAAAGAGGGAGGGGGAGAGGCAGAGAAACAGAGAGAGGCAGAGAGAGAGAGGGGGAGGGAGAGATAGAGACAGAGGGAGAGACAGCGATACACACACACACACACACCTACAGAGAAAGCGACCCACCTGAGAACAGCATATAATGTAAAGTTAAATTTATTTTGAATTACAATAGCTCAGTTGGGATTGTGGACATTAAATATAATTTGTTTGAAGATCTCAAGGTCAGCAACTGATGAAACTTTATCATTGCTCCAACTAGTTCTCAAGACATAGTATACTGTGTCTCAGCTAGTTGTAGGTCTAAGCTTAGTCCCCAAATAACCTAATTCTTTTAGACACTGGCAAATGGTAGACAGAAAGAAAATAACAAAAATAAGAATGAAGGCACAAGGGAAAGGCTGAAAGACAGAAAAGCAAAGAATGAGGGAAAAGAAGAAAGACAAAAGAGAGAAAGAAAATATCGAAGAGAAAGAAGGCTAGAAAGAAAGAAAGACAGAAAGACAAAAAGAAAGAAAGACAGAAAGACAAAAAGAAAGAAAGAAAGAGAGAAAGAAGGAAGGACGGGAAGAAAGGAAGACAAAGGAAAGGACAAGTTTTGAACAGAACCCAATTTCTGTTCCTACTGCATTTAATAAGTTCCCAATTTTGTGTAAACAGTATTCTCTTATAATCAACCAGGCCTTGAAGCAGTTAATACTTTTTTTAAAAAGTCACCCTATCATTCCCATACTCCAAGACGTTATGTATCATTCTGTTAGCGTGCGAGATATCAGAACATCTGTAGGAACGCCCAGCTATCGTTCGTCACGCGTACAGGAGACAGTGAAAAGAAAATCAATATCTTGATCAAGTCGCTGAATGCAAGTTTGAAAAAGATCATAAAACGCCAACGCCAGTGTCAACTTTACTGCAGCGACAAGGATTAAAATAGGTATTGGTTAAACATGTACCAACCCATCCAACCTTAACGTGGGAAGAGAAAATGTACAACTAGCCGTAAATAGACTACCATAGCTTAAAATTCAAAAATTCAAAAATAAAATAGTGAAATGAAAAGAATGAATTTATGAACGTTCGGGTGCAATAAAAATGTTGATCTCAAGACAAGCGAAATCATTTCGGGTGTCAGTCATAAAATATGTGTTGAATGTGTATTGAAACCGCGCGTGCTGCTTGTGCAGAACTGACGACCAATAAACTGTTATTGATAGGATAAAATGTTTTGATTCTAGTAAAAATGAACGTTCATCTTTTTGAGAATTTTAGTGGATGAGAGGTCCGGATTGAAAACGAAGATTTTAATACAGAGTATCTAGATCTATATATATTTATTTAGCATAATAAGATAATTTTTTGGTTGTTTTTGTCTTGTACTAAATTGTCATGACCATAGAAATCTCTTGCTCACAGCCATATCTGCAGCTTTATTATACTTTCAGCAGGGTGAGCAGGGCGGATTACTTAATGAATTATCAGATACAGGGATAGTAACTTAGGCCTGCCGAGGAGTGAAAAACACCGTCACCACCACCACCGCCGTATCACAGTATCACAATCTTTTGTATCAACAACAAACAAAATCATAATGACAATGTAATTGACTGAACTCTTTCTTCCATTATATCCAAACTGCTCTCCTGTAGTCCAGTTCCACTGGTCAAACCAAAAACCAATACGCTCTTCTCTAGTTCAAACCCACAGATGTTAAGCTTTGCTCACGAGTGGGCCTAAATGGTACTGAGTGCAGCGGAACTGATTTTGGAAACGCCCGTCCGAACGGCCCAATTCAAAATATAATATTGTGATTGTGAAATAGGAGAAAAAGGAAAGATCGATCACACGTACAGTTGGTTGGACAAAAGTGGCGAAAGAATGTCTATACAAAATAGGTATGTCTTTTTTTTATACGGCACTTGTTTCATCTTACAGACCAGTCGGCAATCGCAAGTCAGTAATCCCATAGGTGGGGATTCCGCTCGGACTGAATCGACAGTAGGGCATTTAAAGACTGCCATACCCACAGTAGGCCTACTTTGTTCATTATGCCAAAAATAAATTCGGGTGGAAGAAAGACTGTCGCCTGTCTTATGTGACCTCATTGAAATCAGGTCACAGAACAAACAAGAGTTTACACCCCCTCCTATTTATACAAATCAGGTCGCAAAATAATTATCCCCCACTTTCAATCAGAAGTCCCTTAAGGTACATGCATTTATAAATTTCACCATGCTCGATTTATTTACCATGTTGTAGATTAACTCGTGAAAGTTAGAAGCCTATGCGAGCAATCAACCATTTCGCTTGCAGCTAAATGCATGAGTGTTTGACCAACAAAACAAATGGTAAACAGCTGTGACTAGCTTTCTGGTACTGTTGTTGTTAATATTGTTTTGTTTCAGTGTTTTGTGTTCAGAGTTTTGACAGGACTGGCAATATCATAAATGACAGCAATAACAGTGGACTTATTATTTTTTGCTGAAAAGCTCATTCGTTTGGTGGTGTCCAGTGTGAAGTAGACTAAAAATGATTGGAGTAGACTTTTTAAAAACATTTTTTGTCCAACCAGAGCTAAATTACTATTTCACAGATTCCGATAGGCGGCCAACATATGGCTATAACATCAAAAGTATCACATTTTGGCGCCCGTCGCAAACTCAAACACAACTTTTCCAGAACAGTTTAGGCATAGTTTCTGATAAAGTATAGAATAAGTATGGAGGGACAAAGGAATACTCAATATCAGAGGAGGAGAGATTACGAAAAATGTAGAAATATAACCAGGGAATTGGCAAAAATTCCAGCGGGCTGGTTACATTCCTGGAAAGGTGGACCGCACTGGAATCCAGACGACCCCGATGGTAGCAAATTCCGGAAGCCTGAACGGAAACTTGGAAAAGATAAAATGAGTGGCCCTGACAATGTCTCTGGTCGTGACGAAGAATGGCGTGGCTCGTCAAATAATGACAAAAAACTGAGAAAGGAATGGAAGGAAGCACTCGAAAAAGGTACAAAGTCATGTAAAATACCTAGGGATCAGCAGTCTCAATGGGAAGGTGAACCGAAACGGAAACCCGGTAGTGGAAATGGAAAAGATGAAGACTGACTCCAGTGATGACAAGTGGTGTGGTTTACCAAAGGAAGAAAGGGAGCGTAGAAGAAGATGGACGAAAGTTCAAAGAGAGGGCAAGATTGTAGCTGGTCAGTTATCTCCGTGGGAAGGTGAACCTGTTTGGGAACCAGTGGACAGTGACTCGGACTCCGACTCGTGGCAAGATCTGCCAAAGGAGCAAAGAAAGTCCAGAAAAAGGACCCAAATTGAGAGAGAAATGTCGGCAGATTAACTGCCCTCCGTGGGAAGGTGGAGCTGCTTGGTAAAGAAAAGGAGAAAACTAAGTTAGGAAAGGAGGGTAAGCATCGAGAATTAATCTTTCTTTTAAAATCACCATAACTTTCCCAGCCACACTTTATCAGTTGGCCCAGTGAAATCCTCTGTTGTGCTGAATTTTTATTTTGATTGGATAATTTATTTCTGTGCTATTTCGCCTGCTATTCATTTTTTCTCGGTGAATTATGCTTCTTTTCTTGAAAAATGTTAATCGGTTTTTCTTGCTCTAGACTTCTATGACTGGTATTTGGGCCCTGTACAGAGTACATGTATTTGGTGGCAGGGCCCTTCTTGTTCAAATACATGTATAAAGGGGAATTCAGTGTGCAGCAGTTTTATTTTGCTGCATACCATTCAGAGCGCATGTTTTTGTCACAATATCTCCCCTTGTTTTAATCCTGTCATTGCATCTGTTGAGAGGGTGGCCTGACAAACCACGCAGTATCATTTATTCACTAGGTTGTTGATTTCTTTTGGCCACTGTAATAGCTTACAGTTATGGCCTGTCTCCGATTTGAAATAGGCCATGAGTTCTGAAAGAAATCAACAGCACTTCCAGGGTGATACCACAACTGGAAAAGATTAGTTGACTAACATGTCGGAGATTTTACATGGGGAACAATTCAATACATAATTATGTCCAGCCTGCCATAAATTGTTTAGATCTTTGGCCCTTATCAATGAAGTATAATTATTACTTTGCTCCTCTGCCCAGTCACTGGCATTTGGCATGCACTTATTTAATATGAGAACCTTGGTTCTAAATCTTCATAGTGAAAATTGTTTGATTTTCTGTAACTTATATAATTGACAGTAATGGTTAATTATTGTGTGTGCATATGAGACTACCAAATGACACGAAGATAGCAAAAGAAAAAAAAGACAGAATGAATGACAAAAATGGGAAATTTAATGATAGAAGAAATAAATGAATGAAGGATGGAAAGAATTAACAACATGAATGAAAAGAAAAGTTTTATCTAAAAAATTCACTGAATGAGAATTGTAGAACAGAGTCCATCCAGGCATTTCATGTAAACATGACAACATCATCATCATATTAACAACATCATAGTAAACATTAAATAATATCCTGTGCTTCGTGGTTCTGGTGATTTCAGTTTCCAGAAGTTAATACATGTATGATGCTTTCTTGTATCTTAAACAATCAGGAAAAAATGCAAAACATATACAAAATCAAGTGCTCAACAACATTTCTAGTGACGTAATTGTGCTGAATATATTGCAAAGCATGTGACAACAATTTACAAATATATAGTAAGTTGTTACTGGCCTTAAATGTGACCACAGCATTAAGATGACTCTATGCTAAAAATACAACCACATTCATTCTATTGATCATACCTGCTGACCACTGGTTTTGGTATAAGTTGCGGTAGTCTTCAATGATGTGTTCAGGAGTCTAATGCTGAAGGCAAACATCTGATGGCAGTGCAGGCATGGGGGGGGGGGGGGGTTGTAGTAGCAAGATGTGACGCTTTCCCACATTTTCTGGCGCTGATGATAGTTTTGCCACCTGCTTTCAAAGTTGGAGCAGGTTGTTTACTGCATGTTACTGCATGCCAGCCTGCTCTGTCTCGACTCTAATTCACTATTAGAAAAATGCTATTGTGCTTGAAGACTGTTGTTGATCCAGTTCTAGTAATGATATTGTCCAGGGCCGCCTTAATAGGATTATGGGCCCCTGGGCAGATTCTTTTGTAATGTGCAGGATTTTCTTCCCCGTTTCAAATACTAATGTAAATTTGCATGCATGGGGCCCACTAAACCCTTGGGGCCCCTGGCCAACTGCCCAGTGGGCTCATGTATTGACGGCTCTGAAGTTGTCTCTAATACTGTATTAACAAACATAAGCGCTCCCTTTCCCCTCCATCTCCAACACACAGCTTTTCATTCATTCCTGCAGCACGTTTCTACCAGACATCATACCTCCTTCCCCGTTTACCCATCTTTCTTTACGATTCAATCTCCTTTCCATAGAATTTGTTGGGCACTGAAAACACAGATAATTGTGGTGTATGTCTTACATCTTTGAAAATTGTTACTGAGCTAACCTCCGGCATCTTCTCAGTGTGTGAGGCCACAACATTCAGAGCTTAAATACTTAGAATCATCATAAGAAAATAATAGAATCTATTTTGGATTATTTTCAAGTACCATGTGAAATAATTGGAATGAATACAACTCTTGTCTTTTACAATAAACTAAGCCATGCAATTACTTAAAAGAAAAGTTCTGACAAAAAGAAAATAAATTTGATCAACTTGGTACAACACATATAAAGGCAATACATAAAGATGAAGTGATAAATGAAGGAACATCTTTTACATCAATGGCTTCAAATACAACACATAAATATGTTAAGTATTTACAACTGTACTGGCATAAGTTATGAGACACATATAACTGTCATCGTAAGATGCATACTGGTGAATAAAAGCTTTGTACATCCATTCAATGGAATGACTGAAGGACTGCCATAAAACTCAGTGTAATGTGGAGTGTTTAATGTAGATGGTCAACCATTTCAATTCAATAAAATGAAAAGAAAGTACCAATGTAAATTCATCATAATGTCAATATGGACACATTTTTGATGACAAAACTGTCTAATACTTGTGTAACATCTAAACAAAACTGACATTGCACTCCCAAAGAGGAAAGTTCCAATTTCAGTACAAAATTGATGATCTTACCATTTTTATGGCTGCATTGACAAATTGGGATATATTTCAAATATTACGAAAACTAATATTTGGGGGGTTTGTGGTGCATGTTTGCAGTCATGACTGCCTTATGGAGTGCTTAAATTTAAGCATGTAAAAAATAGTTAATGGAATATCTTGTTTTGAAAATCAACATAATGCCCATGTTGATCACTAGTTATTTTAGCTATACATGTATGAGGAAAATGCACCCTAGATGATCCAGTACTCCTGAAAATGTTAAATGCCAAAATATAACATTGCCAGTAAAAGTTTTAAGCTTCTGCTGACATATAAAATAAATACAACAGAATCAAATTTATGCAGTCAAGTGACTAGAAATATTCCATTCCAGGCAATAATTAGCACTCAGTAAATGTGAGTCTCTCCAGGGAAATGGTCAACATTCCTAATTTCTTCAAAATTGAATTATGGATAAAGCATGGAAGTATAAACTGACCTGAGAACGATGCACTTTATATCATGTAAAAATGTTGAAAATTGTTGAAAAAGGTGGCAAGGTAGAAAAAGTCACTTCTGAGAAAAAAAAGCATTTAAAGTTAAGTAACTTTAAAAAAAGACAGTCAAACCAGTGAAAAAACTGGTGCCAAAGCAAAATGTTATGAAATGACCTTTAAAATGGTAAATAACAGTATGGGGTTTCCTTTCTTTTTGACTGCATAAAAATATCTGCAAAAATGTTCCTCTTGACTTGTGCACTGTTGCACAAGTTTTTGTGATAAAATTATTAGATTGGATCAGAAAAAAACATATTTATAGGCCAAATTCATTAAAATCGTTTTGCCCAGTCATAAAGAAATGATTGAGGAATCTATTTATGCCGAAAACTGACATAGGATGAGAAGGTCCCCATCCAATTATTTTTGGCTCTATCTCGAAAGTGTGCTGAGTGTGACATGTGGACCACTTCCCTAGAGCGCCTCAAAAACATTTGCAAAACAATGTCTCAAATTGAAAAATATAATGATTCTACAATGGACAAAAACATTTGTCAATTCCAGTTATGTAATTTTTGTCTTTTCCCATGATTAAGAAATTAATCACATCCCATGAAAATGTTCATATGTTTCTCAATGATTTTTAAACTTACATTAAAAGCAAAATTTCATAAGCTCATCTCTATGTCATTGCCCAGATTCAAATTGTTGATGAAACATTATCTTCAATTATTTTCACCAATGCTAAATTTTGAATCCTGATATTATTTTATTGAAGCATATTTTTTTATTTTTTTTTACTTTCCAAAATCAAGGCACTGATTTAAGTGGTCAGCAGAAATGCTACTTGCCACATGTTAGTGGCCTTAAAAAATTCGGAATTTGAAATTAATGGCCTTAATACCACAAACTTGCAAGACAAGAAGTGAAACAAAAAAAGTGAACAGTGCATGACTTGCGTCATACTTAAGACCTAACTGTATCAAAATTTCAGATGTAAATTTGAAGAACCCAAGGAACTGCCAGTGTCACAGTTACTTTACTTCTGGATCAGCTCTTATTTTCTTTCTTTAAATGGAATGAATGAAGACTTCAACAACAGTCCGTATCCTTCCTGTTCTCTCCTAAAACATGACAATGCCATTCAACTTAAGGCTTGGTTCACGCAGTGCACTTAAATGGTATCAATAAACTATGACTCCATAGTACAAAAAGCAATAAATGGATTGCCAAAATGACTTCAACAAGAATGCAATATTGTAAATAATATCAAATATAACAACCAGCACACCAAACACCAACAAAACTGTGGGCAATGTGTATGCACATCAAACATTTGTATCACATGTAAACCAAAAAATAAAAGTGAAACTGGAAATTGTAAACCCAATATAAAATGGAATGAATAAGAATTCATGCTGTTTTCAAATAATGTATTTCCTGGAAATGTACACTGATAGCATGGACTTGTCACAGAATATCTAACATTGATCTCTATTTGATTCACATAGAACTGTTGCATTATTTTTTTTTCTCTTTTTCTTCTTCTTTTTTTAGTAGCTATAAAAACAAAGAAGAAAAAAACAAAAAAAAAAAACCTAAAATTTTATTTGACAACTGTACTGCATTTTCAGATTATGAATTCCAATAAAATAAAAGAAATGGAATTGGCTTGCTGATATGACAGTTTCAGCAACCATGAAACATCAGGTTTCCTTTTACATGCTTATATAAATAAAATAAAAGTAAAATGCAGTAACAAAATACCCTTTGAAAAATACTGTAACGATAAACAACTATATTAATTATAAGTTTCATGAGAATGGTAAGTAACTGAGTTTATGTACACAGCTGAAAAAAATGTAGAGACTGAAAGATTATGAAAAGGTGTTACGAAAGAAAAAACTCTGATACAGGACAGAAAGAATTAAACGCTCCTAGGGAATAATTCACACTAAGGTACCAGCTCACTTGTTTCTTCTAGTTGATTATTGTTATGCTTGGGTGCAAGAAGATGCCATTTATTTTTTTGTTTGTTTATTAGTTTTTATTCATTACTCTAATATTTATATTACCTTACTGTTTTCTCCAGGGATAAGTTTTTCCTTTTCTTTTTGTTTGGGGAACCCCAAGGCAAGTGATCTCTTTTGCTTTCACAAATAAGACAAAAGTGAGTGAATATTTAGTATCTCTGACATTCTCGCCTCATTTTTGCCCATTTATATTTCCAGTCAGCATGACATATCGTATCTGTAATGAAGCTACTCTGATTTAATTTTGGGCTTTAAACACTAACGACCTCATACTAAAAAAAAAAAATCAGTGTTCCACATTTTGTCTACAAAAAAAAAAACAACATAATTACAATCTTACATACTTCTTTTGGTTACCACTGACTCTGTGGATGGACCAAATGTATACTTTTCTGTAAACTTTCTGAAAGTAATTTGATTCATGGTTTTCTACAATTACTTTTATTGATAGTAATGATAGATGCAGAACATTGTTGGTTTACAGACTTCTCACAGAGCAATTTAAATTTTGCATCTTTCTAGATACGCTAATGATCTGAATTTTTCTTAATAGAACATTTCAAAACGTATTTATTTCTAAGTCAAAAATAGCATGACGTTGTTGAGAGGCATCTCCCCTAACACGCAGTTTTAGTCCATGTATGCTGAACATATTGTCTGTTCTCATTCATTGGTAACACACGTAATGAATTTCCAATATTTTGGCAGATGGGACTTCTGAACATTTTACCACGCTAAATTATGAAGTGCAATAGGTTTTTTCCTCAGGTTTACTCTGCTGGTTTGAGGCAAATCTGTAGAAGTAACGAATCATCCACCACAAAAGGAGACTGAGGCTGAAACAGTTCGCTCACTGATACTTTCTTCTCCATTTCTGTGTCAGAGGAAAAACGAGCCTTTGAGAAGTTTTTCCTGCCACACACAGAATGTAGCAACTGTTGACTGTTGACCAGTGCTAAGTAATACTCCACTGCTCGTGGCTGTTCTAGGATTACATTGGAGTAGAGGAGAATTCTGAAATCTTCTTGGTTGGTGGAAGATCCCTTTGGATGAACCTTGAGTTCCCATTCCCACGTCTGTGCTGGGAAGGATGAGGCTCGTGTAGAGAATCTTATACTAACTTCCGAACCTTTCTGAATAGAGGAAAGGCGTGGGATAACAATACGTTTGTCCCAGCGGAGACTGGAATAGTTCCTCAATAAGAAGGATTTGGTAGTGAATTCTTTTGTACGTGCTCGAGTAGAAAGGGGTAGAGCATGATACTTGTACGCCAGCAGCAAAGGTTGCTGGAAAAGATCTTTATATTGTTCAACAAGCGTGAGAGATTCCATCTGAAAGAAGACAATAAGTTTTCCTCATTCATGATAACAATACTGTGAATCTAGATGGCTTTTTGTTGTGTAAAGTTGTTATGACTGACCCTGGCAAAACTGACTTTCAATCTATTCAACAATTAATTTTGTTGTGCTTTCATGACCAGTCAAAAACAAGTCAGAAAAGTTTCATTTCAGATAAGCAATTACTATCAGAAGTTGCAGATCAGGCTCTGGCTGCTGTCACTTCACTTCATATCTTTTGACATACAATTACATGCAGTTGTCATCTCTTCTCAGGGCTAAACATACGTACTCTTTCAGACAAGACAAATCATCTATTTACTCATCTACATGTATTTGCATTTTATCCTTAGTAATAATAGTTCGTCCATCAGGTATGATGATGACCTTAACAACACCAGAGGAATAAAGAACAGAAATTGTTGAGAATTTCAACACATGGACAATAAAGAGAACTAAAGGACACAGAGGACAGAATGGAAAGACTGTTCTTTCATGACTTATGGCTTCTCATGTGACTGATAAGTCCTATTTTTGCCCTGCAGACCCTTCCGCATAAATGACAAGAGTGCTCCGTTGGTTCAGTACCACTGGGCCTTTTCTTGCGCCGTTCTCTTTTTTTGATAGCCTGCTGGACTCTGTCAGCTTCCCATGCTTTGCTGCCTCTGGTAAGGGCCGCCCTCCAATTTGCACGATCAAGCGAGAGCTTTTCCCACTCACTCACATCAATGGCAAAGGCCTTCAGTGATTGCTTGAGAGTGTCTTTGTAACGTCTCTTTGGGGCCCCAACATTCCTCGTTCCATTGGAGAGCTCAGAGAAGTAGATTTGCTTAGGGAGTCTGGAGTCGGGCATTCTGACAACATGTCCTGCCCAACGTAGCTGAATTTTTTTCAGGTGGCAGAAGATGCTCAATTCCTTGGCACGATTGAGGACCTCAGTGTCTGGAATTTTATCCTGCCATTTGATCCTTAGGATCTTTCTAAGGCAGGCCAGATGAAAGTGATTTAGCTTTCTGGCATGCGATTGGTACACTGTCCAGGTTTCAGCCCCATAGAGTAGGGTGGGAAGGACCACAGCATTGTACACTTTCAGCTTAGTGTCTGTGCGAATGCCGGCGACATCCCATACTCTCTTTTGAAGCCTGCCAAATGCAGAGCTGGCTTTGCTGATTCTTGAGAGAATTTCAGTATCAACACGAGCCGCGGAAGACATTGTACTGCCAAGATAGGTGAAGTTCTCCGACACCTTCAGAAGACTGTCATGGACTTTGATATTTGGGGTCACAGGATACTTGTCGTCTGGAGTAGGCTGATGGAGCACTTCCGTCTTCTTTGTGCTTATTGTGAGGCCAAAGTTGTCACAGGCACTAGAGAACTTATCAACACAGTTTTGCATGCTATCCTCATCGTGTGCCAGAAGTGCACAATCATCAGCAAATAGTAGGTCACAGACTTGAGTACTTTTGGTTTTGGTTTTTGCCTGAAGTCTCCTGAGGTTGAATAGACTGCCATCAGTTCGGTACTTGATGCTTACCCCTTGAGGAGGAGAGCTAAAGGCTTCTTGTAGCATTGCAGAGAACATGATGCTGAACAGAGTTGGGGCTAAGACACAACCCTGTTTTACCCCATTTGTGACAGCAAAGGGCTTTGAAACACTGCCGTTGCTTTTGACTGCAGCTTGCATGCCATCGTGAAACTGGCGCACTATTGTGATGAATTCGGGTGGACACCCAAACTTCGCCAAGATTTTCCAGAGGCCTTCACGACACACTGTGTCAAATGCTTTTGTGAGGTCAACAAATGTGATATACAGCACTTTATTTTGTTCCATGCATTTTTCCTGAATCTGTCTGGCAGCAAAAATCATATCCGCCGTTCCCCTCTCTTTACGAAAGCCACATTGGCTCTCGGGAAGCAAGTCATTTGACGAGAGGTGATCAAGAAGGCGATTCAGAAGCATTCTTGCCAATATTTTGCCAGCAATTGAAAGTAGAGAGATTCCCCGATGGTTGTCACAGACTTGGCTGTCCCCTTTGTTTTTGTACAGATGGATGATTGAAGCATCTTTGAAGTCCTGTGGCAGCTTCCCTGCTTTCAACATATGATTGAACAACTCGGTCAACCTTTCAATAAGCTTTTCTCCACCGAAGGCATACACCTCAGCAGGAATTGAATCCACGCCTGGTGATTTGTTAAAGGACATCTGATTTGTGGCAGTTCGGGTCTCATTTGCTGTGAATGGCTTGGCAAGAGCTGCATTAATAGGAGTCTGAGGGAGGCGGTCAATGGACTCAGTATTTATATTTGATGGCCGATTTAGCACACCTCCGAAATGTTCTGCCCAACGCTGAATTATGGCATTCAATTCAACAATGCGTGTTGAACCATCTGACGCAAGAAGTGGCGTAGTGCCAGAGCGGGATGGTCCAAACACAGCTCGGAGGCTCTCAAAGAACTTTCTAGTGTTGTTTGTGTCGGCATATTTCTGAGTTTCTCTTACTCGCTCTTCAAGCCAGTCATTTTTCATTTTCCTCAGCTTCTTCTGGAGTACACCCTTACATGCACGCAGTGCATCAGCTTTTGCTGTGGAAGAGGGGTCACTGCAGTGAGCTTGGATGAGACTATTTTTTTCTTTGATGAGCACTTTGATTTCATTATCATTATCATTGAACCAGTCCTGGTGCTTGCGGACAGGAAAACCAACTGTGCTGCTGGCGCAAGAGTGTACAGTCGTATTTAGGTCAGTCCAGCTCTGTTCAATGTTCTCAGGGTCAAAAGTCACGCAATCCAATTTTGAGGAGAGTTCTGATGAGAGCTCGCTCTGTTTCTCAGCTGAGCAGAGTTTTGAAACATTTAGGCGTTTAGGTGGCGCTTTCCCTTGAGGGCGTCTATTGCGCCTCAATGTTAGTCTGAGCTTGCAAACAATGAGTCTGTGGTCAGTTCCACACTCGGCACCACACATCGCCTTTGTTACAAGGACATCCTTTCTGTCAGTCTTCCTCACAATGACATAGTCTATGAGATGCCAATGCTTTGAGCGGGGATGCATCCATGACGTTCTGTTTCTCACGGGGAGACTAAAATTTGTGTTGGTAAATTTTATCCTTAGTATCCAAAAACAAAATATGCAAGCTTTAATTTTGATGCTATAAACCTGAAAAAGCATAGGAAAAGGTTTTTGACATAATTTACACCTCAAATGCATTCCTATTGTAATTTTCAGCCCTCTGTGAAGGATACTTCATGAAGCCTTTTACACGATACACACAGACACATAATGAATCTGACCTGGCTCAGCTGATCTGGAGTCATCATAGGAAATCTGACCGACTCCATGACGTGTGAAAGGACAGCTTCAAACTGCTTGGTGTTCAGCTGTTTTGTCTCTCTATGAGCCTAAAACAATACACAAAAATGAATGGGTGACACTGTAATGAGTACTAAGCATCAGTTGACAAATTATCTGTGTAGAACATGGTAATAACTGCAAATATGGCTAAGCCATGCAGATTTAATGACGCTGCTTAAATTAGACTTCAGTTCACAACAATGTGGGAGATGCCTGTACCAAGCAGAAGCTATTTTCAAGGAAACACTGCTGTGAACAAAACTGACAAGTACCCTTGCATGGAATCTGATATAAAGATTATATGGTAAAAAAACACTTCTACCAAACAAGATAAGACACATTCTGTTGAATCAGTGATAAGCCATATACATACTGTCAACCATTTCATGACGGCCATCCAGAGATCATATTCATCTTTCACCACCAAGCAAGAGGAGTTTAGAATTTCTGTGAGCTGATCTTTGTCCAAGCTCAGCCATTCCGTCTCCCACTCCACTGAGTTGATGATCTCATCCATTTTGAGTGCTAAGGCCTGGAAACACAGACAAAATAAAAAAACAAAAACAGCTTCATTTTGTCATGTGATAACATTTCATTTTCTTTTGTTTGGTTACTTGGGTTGACAGGAGCCATCTCCTTCTGAGTACAAGTAATAAATAGAGCAAATGGTATCTGATCTAAAGTTTGATGAAAACATCACTTCAACTGTACAGCTGTGAATCGGGTGGAATGAACTGATGCTCTAAGAGTGTGTGGCATGTCTGATTATATGTGACCTTACACTCAACTGAACACATAAATCTTCACTTGCCAAAAAAAATCACTAATACACTATCACTCGTAAACTTACCTGAGCAACATGAATATGCACTCATTTGAAGAAACAAGTATCATTTGCTTAAATGCATAAATGTTCCCTCACATCATTGCATGAATCTACATTCATCTATCCATATACAGATTTTAACTCACCTGAACACAAGATTTAGTTAGCCTGTGATGATAGCACTTTGTGGCATACTGGAACCAGACATGGAATACATCTTTCAGTTGGACTTTGGGGATGATGTAGAAGCACGCAAAATCCAGACAGACCTGGTCAAGTGAGAATAATTGGCCATTAGCTTCTAATTTGTCATGTCTTGAATTGACTATGTTATTTGACTGAAGTTTAGATCACTGTTCTCTACATGCATTAGTTCACACTTTTCAACAATTGTTCTTGAACTGAAGATGCATGCAACCATTTTGAAATTGACACAACAGCAAACTGTAGTGGTTCACTGACAACAAACAGAAACATAGTTTTAATATGTCCATATTTAAATGTTTGTCAGGTCAGAAAAATCTGCTACTGGTAACATGTAATCCAGTACAACCTGTTTCATGAACTGGTACGCTAGCATGGTATCAGTGGGCGTGCACCTGTCGGTGCAAACGGCCAGGGCGGAGGAGGTTTCATCTAACCCAACGGCCACATGCTAGGGCACAATGTGACCCTCAGTACTTGAGTCCTTCATATTGGCCCCCGGTAGCGGTGTGGTCATAGGCTTGTTTGCCTAAATCACAGACGAAGAATTGAGCAAACTTCCCGGACGCAGCTTCGAAGCTGGCGGCAGCAGGCCAGTGGTTGATTGATAGGGCAGATGGCAATATACCGTCACTCTGGCCTGGATATCGTGACACAGAGCATCCACCAGTATTGGTGTTCTTTGGTTTGGGTCTTTCACCCTAGTCAGTTGGGACTGCGAGGCTGTGGAGTAGCCTACAGGCAGCCGGTCAGGCAATATGACTGTCCCTCTGGCATCCTCCTGCACCTGGATACATTTCCAGTCGTCTTGACCCTGTCTTGCCACTTGGATAAGTTGTGTCCAGGCGAGAGAGTGAGTCTGATGTTTGCGCAGCTCTTTCTCACTAAAAACAAATTCTTTGCGCCAGTCTTAACACTCACCTCGTCTTCTTTCATCTTTGTCTCGTCTTCTTTCCTCTCAAAATTCCAACGGCGATGGGCGAGTGCGGTGGCAGCAGGTTTGGATAGACTGGAAGCTGTTAGCACAGACCTACACATTGGTGGCTGTGGGCTATGGTCGCTTCATCGTCGATTGAAGTGGAGGCGTGGGGAGGCAGCACCCACAGTAGCTGAGCAGCCTTATTTAAGGATAGCACTGCTCACCTCAACTGAGGAAAGGGCTAGAAAAGGTGCCCTAAAGAAAGCCCACTTCACATCACCCTGACTGGTATACCGCGACCAGTGGGGATCCCTTTTTGTGGTCGAAACAAAAAGAAATTCAGCTTACTCAGGCTAGGAGCCTGGAATATACGCACACTACAGGACAACTCAAACAACCCGGAAAGACGCACTGCACTTATTGCCATTGAGCTCAGCAGGTACAACCTGGACATAGTGGCACTCAGTGAGACCAGACTCCCTGATAGTGGCCAACTCAAAGAGCTCAGTGGTGGATACACCTTCTTCTGGAAAGGCAAGGGTGCAGTCGAACCGAGACAGCATGGTGTTGGGTTTGCAATTAAAAATGACCTTGTCAGAAACTTGCAGTCCATGCCAATTGAAATAAATGACAGGCTAATGACACTCAGGATCCCAGTTGGGAAAAGCCAGTCAGCCACCCTCATTAGCGCATATGCGCCCACCATGACAAACCCAGATGAAGCCAAAGACAAGTTCTATTCTGATCTAGAATCTGTCATATGCTCTGTCCCGGCAGCTGATAAGCTGATTCTCTTGGGGGACTTCAATGCTAGGGTTGGCTCCGAAATCTCAGCGTGGCCAAATGTTTTGGGCCCTCATGGAGTTGGTTCATGCAATAACAATGGGTTGCGCTTACTTACTTTGTGCGCTGAATTTGGCCTGTTCATTACCAACACAAATTTTAGTCTCCCCGTGAGAAACAGAACGTCATGGATGCATCCCCGCTCAAAGCATTGGCATCTCATAGACTATGTCATTGTGAGGAAGACTGACAGAAAGGATGTCCTTGTAACAAAGGCGATGTGTGGTGCCGAGTGTGGAACTGACCACAGACTCATTGTTTGCAAGCTCAGACTAACATTGAGGCGCAATAGACGCCCTCAAGGGAAAGCGCCACCTAAACGCCTAAATGTTTCAAAACTCTGCTCAGCTGAGAAACAGAGCGAGCTCTCATCAGAACTCTCCTCAAAATTGGATTGCGTGACTTTTGACCCTGAGAACATTGAACAGAGCTGGACTGACCTAAATACGACTGTACACTCTTGCGCCAGCAGCACAGTTGGTTTTCCTGTCCGCAAGCACCAGGACTGGTTCAATGATAATGATAATGAAATCAAAGTGCTCATCAAAGAAAAAAATAGTCTCATCCAAGCTCACTGCAGTGACCCCTCTTCCACAGCAAAAGCTGATGCACTGCGTGCATGTAAGGGTGTACTCCAGAAGAAGCTGAGGAAAATGAAAAATGACTGGCTTGAAGAGCGAGTAAGAGAAACTCAGAAATATGCCGACACAAACAACACTAGAAAGTTCTTTGAGAGCCTCCGAGCTGTGTTTGGACCATCCCGCTCTGGCACTACGCCACTTCTTGCGTCAGATGGTTCAACACGCATTGTTGAATTGAATGCCATAATTCAGCGTTGGGCAGAACATTTCGGAGGTGTGCTAAATCGGCCATCAAATATAAATACTGAGTCCATTGACCGCCTCCCTCAGACTCCTATTAATGCAGCTCTTGCCAAGCCATTCACAGCAAATGAGACCAAAACTGCCACAAATCAGATGTCCTTTAACAAATCACCAGGCGTGGATTCAATTCCTGCTGAGGTGTATGCCTTCGGTGGAGAAAAGCTTATTGAAAGGTTGACCGAGTTGTTCAATCATATGTTGAAAGCAGGGAAGCTGCCACAGGACTTCAAAGATGCTTCAATCATCCATCTGTACAAAAACAAAGGGGACAGCCAAGTCTGTGACAACCATCGGGGAATCTCTCTACTTTCAATTGCTGGCAAAATATTGGCAAGAATGCTTCTGAATCGCCTTCTTGATCACCTCTCGTCAAATGACTTGCTTCCCGAGAGCCAATGTGGCTTTCGTAAAGAAAGGGGAACGGCGGATATGATTTTTGCTGCCAGACAGATTCAGGAAAAATGCATGGAACAAAATAAAGCGCTGTATATCACATTTGTTGACCTCACAAAAGCATTTGACACAGTGTGTCGTGAAGGCCTCTGGAAAATCTTGGCGAAGTTTGGGTGTCCACCCGAATTCATCACAATAGTGCGCCAGTTTCACGATGGCATGCAAGCTGCAGTCAAAAGCAACGGCAGTGTTTCAGAGCCCTTTGCTGTCACAAATGGGGTAAAACAGGGTTGTGTCTTAGCCCCAACTCTGTTCAGCATCATGTTCTCTGCAATGCTACAAGAAGCCTTTAGCTCTCCTCCTCAAGGGGTAAGCATCAAGTACCGAACTGATGGCAGTCTATTCAACCTCAGGAGACTTCAGGCAAAAACCAAAACCAAAAGTACTCAAGTCTGTGACCTACTATTTGCTGATGATTGTGCACTTCTGGCACACGATGAGGATAGCATGCAAAACTGTGTTGATAAGTTCTCTAGTGCCTGTGACAACTTTGGCCTCACAATAAGCACAAAGAAGACGGAAGTGCTCCATCAGCCTACTCCAGACGACAAGTATCCTGTGACCCCAAATATCAAAGTCCATGACAGTCTTCTGAAGGTGTCGGAGAACTTCACCTATCTTGGCAGTACAATGTCTTCCGCGGCTCGTGTTGATACTGAAATTCTCTCAAGAATCAGCAAAGCCAGCTCTGCATTTGGCAGGCTTCAAAAGAGAGTATGGGATGTCGCCGGCATTCGCACAGACACTAAGCTGAAAGTGTACAATGCTGTGGTCCTTCCCACCCTACTCTATGGGGCTGAAACCTGGACAGTGTACCAATCGCATGCCAGAAAGCTAAATCACTTTCATCTGGCCTGCCTTAGAAAGATCCTAAGGATCAAATGGCAGGATAAAATTCCAGACACTGAGGTCCTCAATCGTGCCAAGGAATTGAGCATCTTCTGCCACCTGAAAAAAATTCAGCTACGTTGGGCAGGACATGTTGTCAGAATGCCCGACTCCAGACTCCCTAAGCAAATCTTCTTCTCTGAGCTCTCCAATGGAACGAGGAATGTTGGGGCCCCAAAGAGACGTTACAAAGACACTCTCAAGCAATCACTGAAGGCCTTTGCCATTGATGTGAGTGAGTGGGAAAAGCTCTCGCTTGATCGTGCAAATTGGAGGGCGGCCCTTACCAGAGGCAGCAAAGCATGGGAAGCTGACAGAGTCCAGCAGGCTATCAAAAAAAGAGAACGGCGCAAGAAAAGGCCCAGTGGTACTGAACCAACGGAGCACTCTTGTCATTTATGCGGAAGGGTCTGCAGGGCAAAAATAGGACTTATCAGTCACATGAGAAGCCATAAGTCATGAAAGAACAGTCTTTCCATTCTGTCCTCTGTGTCCTTTAGTTCTCTTTATTGTCCATGTGTTGAAATTCTCAACAATTTCTGTTCTTTATTCCTCTGGTGTTGTTAAGGTCATCATCATACCTGATGGACGAACTATTATTATTTAAAGGGAGGTATAAAAAAAAAAGGAATTTAATAATGTTAAGTCTATCTGAGGCTAAAAAGTAAGCATTCTATGCCATCCCTTCAGGCTTTAAAACATCCCAAAACTTCATTTTTAGTGTCATTCACTAAAGGTGTCAGTATATGTTTTTAACACATCTAGTTCAAGTCCAAGTCACTCCTCACACGTATAGCTTCTACACCTCTATTTTAAGATATGTAGTGTTAATATTATTGACTTACATTGCGTAAATCTGTAACATTATATTTGTCAGCCAAAATCAGGACCGGCAATGTGTTATCAATATTCAGTTTGATATGGCAGCTGTACAAGAAATTTAAAAATCTCGGGAAAACAGCTACACATACACTGTCTTCAACCAGCTTGATTTCCTGTTACAAAATATAGATATAAATGAAATTATTGCAAAGAATAATTTACTTTCAATACTTTCATGAGTGTTTGTAAACTGAATGCTGTAGTGCCTCACCACAAATGGTCTAAACGTCTTCAAATTATGTTCAACGATATTCTTCACCAGATCATTTGGTGAAAAAAAACAACAACAACAATAAAGAAACTGTTATTCCATTTATTCTTTCTAAATAACTTGTTTCTTTCTTCCACTGCATCAGTTTAAAAGTATCTCTCCTTTAGTGAGTGGAAAAATTTTAATGGCTACATGGAATATTCAGTAAATGAAAAGTAAATTCTATGGGAAAGTGACCTTAAATTTTAACTGCCATTAAAAATATCCACAGCCACAGAATATTTCACACAAATGAACACAGAGAACTTTCACCCCCCCCCCCCCCCCAAAGACTAACAAAAAAAAATGCCGACCGGCGCTGCACTGTGGCGATGACATGCCTGCTCCAGTTGTAACTGGGTGCAATTACACAAAGGCAAATTTCCCAAATGGGATTAAAGTAGTATACAAATACATCATATAAATAAATAAAGGCTGTTTCATACACCTGTCAGTGATGCCTGCCCTAGCATCAGTTTATTCACCTTTTCTTTGTGGCTATCCCATTGTTTGCTGGTAAACATCCGTTCAAAAACTTGGGATGCTCGCACAAGCACTAATTTATGTGCAAAATATTTTTCATTCTCCACTTGAAGCACCACATCACTGAGGAGTCGGTTATTGTAGAATCTGGCTTGTTCTGTTAACACCTCCCTCTCATTGCCATAGCAATCAATCCCTGTGGATACAAGATTTGTAAAATGTTAGCAATTGTATGTTTCATACATGTTCTAACATCCACATCTTCAAATGTGCAATTACAACAATGAATAATGACTAAGTAACGTCTATAAATCATATCTGGCTTGAATATAGGAGTTAAAAAATCCTGACTATCATTAACAGCGTAACAGGTCTTTCTTTGTAATAAAAATTAAACATAGACATTGACAATAAAGAATGACCTTGGTAATTTTCACAAAATTTTATCATATATTATAACTTGCTCCTACTTGTACATAATATGCCAACAAACTGTTTTCTTGTTAAGGAGTCGGCCAAATGGCCTTCTTGAAGACAACTTAGCAAATGATGGTTGGGGATTAAAAAAAAAAGTTTGGATTTCTGCAAATTTACAATATGTCTGCTATCATTTTCTTGAAAAGAAAGAAAATGATGGTTGGGGACTAAAAAAAATTTTGGATTTCTGCAAATTTACAATATGTCTGCTATCATTTTCTATTAAAGGAAAGGTAAAACTTTAACCCAACCATCATTTACATTATGCTCAACTTTCTCAGCTAAGGCTACTGTCACAGATTCCAATTGTATGTTGTCGCCTCACATATATATTTATAGAGAAAAACATACCATCTTCACTCTCTAAACGCAAGGCCAAGGAAGTTGGAGAAAGGCAATGCTGAAGACATCTAGGGGATGGGGTCTCTTCCCCTAAGCCCTGGTCCATAACACAGACTTGATCAGGTGGAGGCACTGCCATGGTTACTTTCCAATCTGAAATCAGTCAACATAAATACTTTACATGACCTACTTATCTACAGCTGCATCTCTAAATGAGATGTTGAGCCAAACTTGGAAGATGATGTTTCATATTAATGCAGTTGAAAATTTCAAACTGTACAAAACAGGCTTTACCATTCCTGTACGACACAAATATATATCGACACCAAAGCAAGCAGAAGTATGAATTTTTGACAGATTTTGATGAAAGCATGAGAATTTACCCTGTGTCCAGTTTCTCAGTTAATATTGTGAGCTTCCCATCAACTGAATATGTAATGATTTTCACAAGTATATTTGCATATCATATAATACAGCTCATGTTCACAACAGAAACTCAAATTGCCATCAGCCTCTCAATTGTCTGAAAAATCTGCAGACAACCGAGGTCTCTCTCTCTCTCTATGTCAACAGCTTCTATATAGCACTTTTATTGATTACCATTATTATTAATGTGGAAAAGGTGAATGAGATAGAGAGCTAGATCACAGAGTCTTTTCATATTTCTATTGTGTCCTTTGCTAAGATATTTTCATACAAGATGTATGATGATGTCCTCTTCTGTTCCCATAAATTTTTTTTTCAAAAATGCACCATTTCAAATTTGAATGACAGATATGTGCCCATGGCCACTGCTGTTCTTTTACTTTGAAGAGCTGAAGAGTCTTCTTGATGTACATTGTATTTTATACTCTTTATTATCTATTACCAGAATTTATGCAGCAGATCCCAACAACAGACCATGTTACTGAAGGGGCCACTGCCACTCAAGTGCAAGAGTAAACTTTGCTGTCATAAATAGTACTGATGTTAAAATACACAACTCCACTGAAATACAAGCAGTCCACAACTACTTTTCTAAAATTATGTCTGTTTATGCATTAATGAGGTCAAAGTTTAAGTTGGAGATAGCTGAGTATTTTGTAATACTTGATTTCTGGAACCAAATTTTAAAGGAATGCAATAGAAATCAGCCTCAACCATAATATGCCATAGCATGCTACCACACTAAACTGTCTAATTTCTCACAGTTTTGCTCTGATTCTAAATTTCAGCTGATTCTTTTTGTCGTCTCAGATTTTCCAGAGCTATTCTGATTTCCACTGTTTTTGTTTAAATTCCATGAAATGTTCAGTTCCCACATAAAATCTCATACAAGATATTACTTTGAACCCTTGAGAATGTCTGTTGCCTGACAGACAACAGCAAAATCAGTGGTAGCACAATCACATCTGATTTTCATCAATGATTATTCTAACACTGCATAAAATTTGGCCTGCAAAGAAAATGCAGTTCAGTATCAAATTTAATGCAAAGGCAAACTGATGACTTGCTCTGATTTTAAAGTGCTTGCCATTTCGTTGCAAATATACTATGATTTTGATGACAGGACTGCTAATAAATGGGGCTATAAATTAATAAATATTTGTCAACAGACTTTTTTTCTCAATATCGTTTTATATAAATTACATATAAAGTAAATAAAGTGATTGGGTAGTGTCTCCCATTTTGAGCATTCTTTGTGTTGTAATTCTGTTCTTATTGTAAGTTATATAAATTACATATAAAGTAAATAAAGTGATTGGGTAGTGTCTCCCATTTTGAGCATTCTTTGTGTTGTAATTCTGTTCTTATTGTAAGTTATGTGACAAATCAACCATAACTTTCTTTGAAATTGACACAGGAGATTGTGCCGTCAGAAGTTTCCTCATCCCTGGAGCCAAACAAGGCAATTTAGCAGCAGCATTGAAAAATGCTATTTCGTAATGGTTGTAGACGGTCCTTTGCAGACATCCCTTCAGAAAGAGTCCTGATCTGTTACTCACCATCTATTAAAATATGTCACGAGGTTCGCCTATACTCAGAATTTTATGCCCTATTTACATTTTTTTTTTTTCAATAAATCTTAAAAATTATCAGCAATACTCTAAAGCCAATCTAAAATTCTCCATTAGCCATTTTTCAACTCATACAACAGAGGAAGCATCCTGGCCGGCTACTTTGAAAACATCACAGCAAGAGACTCTCGTCTTAAATGACATGTACTATTACTTTTGATGTCAGCCATCAATGTCTAAGCCCAGACTAATAACAGAAAAAAATATCTATTTAAAGGTTTTGGACCTGTGGTAGTGAGAATAATAGTTATATTAGGCTGGAAGGAGTTCCATTTGAGTTACACAATAGGTACACAATAAGCACATGATTTAAGGGGTGTCTGTGAGTGAGAAGTTGAAGGGGGCAGACCTCCGAGCAAGTTTGTTCTTTAGATGGATGTTTTTACTGTAACAGCACAGCTCGACAATTAACACTCAGAACATGAAATATGTTGTGTAACTCATATAGTACTCCTTCCATCCTGCGTTCAGTGAACTCATCCGTGCAACAGCAGTGTGGAAACACAATGGCCAATCAGCCGCTCACTTGTAGCCTATGTTGCTGTGGTCAGCAGTTGGGTCAGTTAGGTCAAGTTGAAAATTGGGTATCATGTTTTCTTTAGTGGGCAATGACATTTAAACATGGTTGGATGAACGTGCAGAACAAGGGTTAACTCTTTCCCTGCAGTACAATGCACACTGCGTCACACGCTTCCCCAGCAACAGCTGGTATAAGGCAGGCTATGTTGTGATGTTGTAAAGGTATTCCTTGACCACTGTAATGGAAAATTTTAAAATCCCATGACGTTGAACCTTAAATATATGGAATTCTTGGTAAAGCTTCTTTTGACCTAGTGTGTCCAGCGATACCACATGCGCTAAGAGTATAGTTTGAACAGTTGTTGCGTACTAAGGTGATCTTTGTTTACAAATGAGGAGTACAGTACGGTGTATAACCCCAGGAAGTGCTCCGGTCAGACGTGGTATACTGGCCCGTGGGGAAAGAGTTAATTAATTCTCACCCTCTGCGCGCGCCTTAAAGCCCGCTTTTCGGTCAGTGACCTTACTCACGGACAATCTTATCTGGGGTCACTGACCCGTGCCGCTATACAATGACCACACACGCTGTCCATGTGGTTCGATTTTTATTGATTGGTATGAAAACATTCGCTGCTATGCCTTATCACGCTTGATAATGAATTAACCAGCAAAACCTCTAACCAATGATCTGACTTATGATTCCAAACTGACAACTGTAGTTTTCGTGAGAACGAAGCATGATAAATAGCCACGCCCTCCCAAGCCCTACACAAATGGTTTCATCCTGATTGACACATACTAATGAACCAATGTGGGCATTTGGGGCAAAGATTATTTCAGAGCTTGTTTCTGATTGGTTCTTAGATACAGACAACTCCAGATGGTGGTCAGCTTGTGAGAAAATGAGATAATATTGCAAATTTGTTGAGCAATAGTTTGCATGTCAATGTTACATCGTTCGAAAGTGTGGGGAGAGCCTTTGAAAGCTTAGTCTTTGTGATTCCGACCAGTGGTTCACTGGTTAACATGTCCATGTCACAATGCCTTTGATTTAGAAGAGGTACAGTGAACAATAAGACGCTTGTTATGTCTCAAAGAGGTCAGTGACCCGACGCGCGAAATTACGGCTTGTGCATGGCGCGGTCAGCTTGACCTTGCCGACTTTTGCCGCCCGTGCAGCATGAGTGCTTGCGAAGCATGGGCGGCATTTGACGCCCTGCGCAGGTGAGATTTAAGTAGTAAAGTGAAGACAGAAAATCGGAAAATATAATGATAATGTTCATCCACAGAGAGAACTTTTCATCTGTTCCATGTTTTCAAGCACTTACTCAACAAACTTGACACTTGGTAATGGTTCTGTAATACCTCATCAATCAACCAGTAGAGAAGCAGAGGAGAGGCAAGTAGATCTAGTACATTGCCTACACAGAGAGACAACCACACCCTCTGAAATTGACAGGAACCAAATTCTACAGGCCACTTTCTCACTTCCCGACAAACATTTCAATTTACATGATCCAGCATATACTGTGAAACACTGGCAGGAGATGAACTACCATTTCCAACGTAGTCTTTCTCCTCTTGCCTGCCAACCAACACTTTGCAAATAAACAATGAAAACAAGATACGGCATGAGTAGCAACGCAGAATCTTGCGGTACAAACACAACTTTGCGAAGTTATGCCAAATAGGCCGGCATTTCTGTTGGATGCACAATTCATTAATTGTTATCATCCAGACAACAGACTAGATCTTGTTCATATTTTTATTCAACAGCATTTGTTCATTGTCGTTTAACTGTATTACCTATTTCTGGTTACTAGATAACATTTTAGCATCGATATTAAAAAGTCTACTTTTCATAAACAACAGAAGATTGAGTAAAATCAGGTCCCTTTTTGTACCATATTGACAAGTTGCCACAAGGTGGATTTTACCACGGTCTCTGCCTGAACCAGTTGTTTTAGTAAGTCCTTTCTTGTTACACTCTACATGTGTACACAAATCGTGTGGATTAATACCATAATATGTTATTCTTTAGTTCACGCATGGTTATTGTGGGATATATTATAAATGGCGTGAGGAAGGACTGTCACCCCCTACTAGATATCTACATGTTACACGCTCAGTTTTAGATCTGGCAATAGATCTGATCTAGACCTCTATATATATCATTACTACAAATTCAGTATCAGGACTTCAGTAGCCTACACTTTGGTCACCAACATAATCAGAAAGGTCTGCAAGATGTGACACTGCAATGAGGGGAGGAGTGGAGGGGGGGGGGGCGGCGCAAATCAGAGTGCTGTGCTTATCCCTCTGCGCTTATAAAATCTTTAATCTTTAGGGGGGGGTGTTGTATTTCATTTTTGGAGTACATTTAACAAACAGACAAAAAGAATTTGAAGCGCTTATTCGCAGACATCAGCAAATTAGATCTTGGTCTTATTTGCAGAAATGGGAGTTTCTTGGTTTTATGATGTTTACTTCAGAAGAGTTCCTTCAGCCTATCCTGGTCTGCTGTATAGCGTAATTTGTTTTTTGTATTTGTATATTTCGTTAATCCCATTTGGGAAATTTGCCTTTGTGCCATCGCAGCCCAGTTATAACTGGAGCAGGCACGTCGTCGCCACAGCGCATCCACGCTTATGCTTATCAGTCCGAGACTGTGGGTTCGTTCCCCTGCTGATAGAGGTGTTTTTTTTCTTTTAAATTTAGCATTGCTCATTAAAAATTAGGAATCAGTCTGTTTTTATTTCTTTTCAGGATTTTGCAGTTCAATCAGTGTCGTGGGGAAAAGTGATCATTTTTAGTGTGCTTCAGACTAATTCTTTTTTATTCCTGTTCATTGAACGGGACAGTTACTAGTTAGAAATATATTATGTAAATCAGATCTGTATATTTTGAACATGTGAGCGATTTCTCTTAGTCAGTGTGAACTGAAAATTTCATCTCTCTCCACGTTTAAAGTTTTACATTATCCCTGATAAACTAATTCTTTTTTATTCCTGTTCATTGAACGGGACAGTTACTAGTTAGAAATATATTATGTAAATCAGATCTGTATATTTTGAACATGTGAGCGATTTCTCTTAGTCAGTGTGAACTGAAAATTTCATCTCTCTCCACGTTTAAAGTTTTACATTATCCCTGATAATACTGGTAGATCAATTCCATTGATGTCAGTCCTAAAAAAAAAAAAGTATTGGGTCAAGCAGATAAGATGATATTGAAAGCAAAAGGCTGCAAGATCTGGTAGTTTGAACTGACTCTGGCAGAAATTGCCAGTACTTACTACTTTTTTAATATCCACAAAGAGACAAGATGAAGACAGTATTCTAAATCAAAGAAAGGTGTCAATCCAGCATATACCGTTTACCACATCCATTTCACTCAGCCCAGTGTAGCATGTGATTGATTATTCATTCATCTACAGAGAGATCCTGTCACAGGATTTCATGATAAGACTTTGTCATGTTTTATCTGGTGCCTTCAATGAGTTCATATCATTGCTATTGACAAATCGCCATTCCATCTAAAGTAAAACAACAACAACAACAAAAATAGCATAACAATGCTTTTGGCCCTTACTGTTCAGAGATAGAGCATCTCTTCCCAACCGTTGCAACGCTGGGTAGGCCGGTACCTAGCACTACACATGTATTTATCTGTAAAAAAACTACTGTCAATATAAGGTACAGATCATGGTAGAAAAGAAATTTGTCCCAATTATATTCTGTATAAAGGTTTGTGAGGTTACATTTAAAACATCCTTTACAAACACCACTTTAATAAATTACATGTCGGTAAATAAGACTTTGATCTAATTTGCAGACATTTGCGAATAAGATTTTGGTCGTCTGCAATTCAGTGGAAAAAAATTGCAAAGATGTCTTTTCCCATAAATGTCACTTTTAATAACAGAGATTTATCATTACATTTATATGGCTGAAACTCTACATTCACATGGCTTTTGGTGCACTGAGTATTTTTTGGTATACTTCTTTAATTCCATTTGGGAAATTCTAGTCATATTCGCAGACTAGACGTCAGAGAATAAGATCAAAATCTTATCCGCAGATGTCTGTGAATATGGCCAAAATAATTTGCTGAGAAGAGAATGTTTAGTTTACACGATAGATAGACATTGAAATAAATGCAGTAGATCTAATACTGAACTCAGCTCAGGAGAAAAAATGGCTTAACTCTTTCCCTACAGTACAACACACACTGCGTCGCATGCTTCCCTAGCGGCAGACGGTACAACGCAGCCTGTGTTGTGTCATTGTAAAGATATTCCTTGACCACTGTATTAGAAATTAACATCCTGTGACATTGAGCATTAAAAATAGAATTCCTGGTAAAGGCTTCCTTCTTTTGTCCTAGCGTGTCCAGTGATACCATGTGTGTGACAAATGTATAGTTTGGACAGCTGTTGTGTAGTAAGGCAATCTTTGTTTACAAATGCACAGTACAGTATGGCGTGTAAACCCAGGAGGTGCTCCAGCCAGATGTGGAATGTTGGCCCGAAGGGAAAGAGTTAATCACCTTGACAGTGGCTTAAATAAACTTTTTTTTTAATGTACATAGAGAGGCAAAGGCGATGAAACTTGCAATGCCTAAATGCCAAATGAAAGCAATAATGGGATCTGGGAAAGAACAACAAAATTATTACCCAAAATGGTATAGGTTCTTACAGGAACTTGCAAAATATTCAACAAAATAAATTGTCTCAATATTTTGGTAATGGTCACTCCCACTTCGTATTCATAGTGCTGGAAAAATGTTTTGCATCAAGATCATTTTTAGTGAATAGTAGCCAAGTGCTGCATTTGTCTACATACTATTGAATTTTTTGATTAAATAAAAGAGAGTTGTGTCTTCCATGGATTCTGGTCATATTTAAGTGTTTTCTGAAGCAGATCACTAAAATTTTAAATTAATTAACAGGTTTTTAAATGCTTACTTCCTCACTAGTTATCTCATACCTAGGTAGAAAGGCCAACATGAATTATTATATACCGAAAACAAAAACTGTCAAGAATAAGTTTAAATTTGCAGGACAGAAATGTTAGAAAATACACAGGCTCTATGGTTAACATTGAGATTTGTGACTGGAAATAGTGCCTTTCATGCCATAGTTTGTTATGTGTGCTAAAATGGGACACCTCTGTAAATTGGTGTTCTTTGTGTTGAAGCTGTGCCACAAATAGAGATTTGAGTTTCATATACTTGATGGTATCTTATCACTTAACAGGATTGAGAGCCATCACTGTTTATAGAAATTACATATTTATAAACTTCTTGGAGCATAATTATTATGTTAATGGTAATAGGAAAAGACAGATGGTTTTCAAAAAAGAAAAAACTTAACCAGTTTTTTGTTAATTTCTTTCCCTAGTCTGTTTCAGATTTAGCTCAGCATTGACAGCCTGCTAAATCCCTTTTTACCGCCCTAAAGGTTGCAAGTCTTGACTTGTTGCCAAGACTGACTCATAACATAGCAAAAGTGAAACAGTGAAAATGAAACCCCATTTCTGAGAAATACGTTGTGGGAATACCAAGTGTGACCAAGCTCTACTGACAAACAAACAAACTAAGAGTTCTTCCCTTCTATTGCAGCAGTGTTGCTAATATGGATGTCAATATTTGTTTGTTATGGAGAACTGTCATTGCTGGAACATTGCCAGCTTTGAGAAAGTTATAAAAAGAAATTTTTCCATTTGAGATCTGTCTTGCTGTGTGCTACTGTGGAAAAACTTAAATGTTGTAAATTGTGCAACCGTGCAGATATCAGGAATAATTTATTGATTTTATTTATCATTGCTGCTTTGCACGAACTGTGTATTATAGTTACAGGCAAACTTTCAAGATTACATGCGGCAGTGTCTTTGTGTGTTTAGATTGTGCTTCAGGGTTGTCACACTGTGCAGGGTCATTCAGAATGTCTGAGAGTGTTTATAGCCCACATTCAGCTTCAGAGTTGCGACATATTGGTAAAATGTTTTTCTTGTATTTCCCCAAAATGTTGTAATGAATGAAACCAGTAATATTTTCATACCGCAGGTACATTTTGTTGTGAATGCTTCATTTCCTTCTTCATCTTATTTTCTTTACATTATCAAACAGGCTGTTCGTGAATTTTCCAATAGGTTTCATTAGTCACAGTTAAAGATTCCCCGAGAGGCCCATATTGATATTATATGTAAAAATCTAAAAATCTCCATATAAATTAATTTTCACATATTTCAATTCTTCTTTCAATGAACATGCCCACTGATTCAGTTTTCTTTGATAAGCACAGAAGTGTAACAAAAACTGATTCTTGAGAGTGCTTCCACATTTCATATAGGTAGTAGTAATCATGTGTAGTTACAATTAAGCAATTGCCTTGTTACGCTTGTACAGGGCAGTGAGCACGAATATCAACTAGTTTCAAATTTAAGAAAAATATCAAAGAAGGAATTAAAACTTACTGTCCTCTTTATTTGACACCAGTCTGCAAATCAAGTCTAGCACTTTATATAGTGATCCTTGGTTGTTAAGTCATTTTATGTCTAGCCTAGGCATATTAAGGGATGACATTTTACAACTCTGTCAGTCAAATACTCTTTGAAGCTTCTCACCACAAAGCGTGTAATATGGGAATAAAAATATGCAATATGCAGAGAAACTGATTGAGAACACAAGCACCAAGCACAAAAATAGGAGAAGGAACCCTGTAAGCATATGAATAGTCCAAGGTTAGTAAAATATATTTTTGTACTCCCCTAACTGACAAGACTGGGGAACCGAAAACTGCAGGGGCCTTCATTCAGTATGTTCTGGCATTCATAGAGCAAATAGACCTCAAGAAAATAAGTAAACTGAATTACATTACTGGGGAGATTATGGTGTTTGAAAATGATTCAGATGCAGTAGTTGCACTGAGGGGACAATTTTACAGTTGTTTAAAGTAAAAAAAAAAACAACCTTACACATGATTATCATTCATATCTCAGATCTCTTGCTTTTTATATTTTACAGGAATATATTTTGATTCCAAATTTGTCATGGCAGACCAGAGTAAATCTCAATATATTATTCCAAACAACACTGACGTGGTTCTCCTAGATTGTAAGGCTGCCTTTGATGGGCTGTCTGCCACGGAGAGGCTCTATGCTCACCACCTTGCACAGGCATCTTTCAAAGGAGGTCTTATTGTCCTATTCCAGGTGAGTCAGAATATTTGTTCATAATGCAGCTTGAAAATTGTACAAGTATGATGGATAATTCATTGCAAAACACCTGTAGATGCTTGTAGAGCCCAACATGTTTTCATAAGTCTCTGTTTAGTGTTGTAAACATCACTAGAAAAGATTGGGTTAATCGGTGTGTCATAAATATCATATCAGATGTCTAAGAAAAACTGCCAGCCATGAGCCTTGGAGAATCACAGTCGAAGGCAAAAGCTGTTCATCAAGTTGCACTTTCAAGAAGAAAGTAATTGGGAAAAGGAACTTTTCTTGTTGTTAGTTGTCGAAACAATGTACTTGTTGAGAATTTTTCTTTTTGTTTTTTAAATTTGTCTAAACAAACTTTATTTTTTATGTTACTTTCATCTGAACAGACGTCCCCGGAGTCTCCTGGTATATTTGTTTTACTACAAAGATTATTCCGAGCCCAAAGCCCAAATGAAATTGTGGAGCTGGCAAAATCTGTGGGCCTTTCAGAGGAGGAAACTGAGGTAAGCCAATGTAATGGGAGCATCTTAAACTTTTACAATAATAGTGATACTGGTCTGACCAAATTTTGCATGTGTGCAATTCCAAAAAACATATTTTATTGTTTTTTTTTAAGGTGGGTATTTGGATGTGCACAGTGTATGTCCATACTTCAACACAATCCAAGATAGACACGTAGTGCAGTTTGTTCCTTGTAACAATAAATATGGGCATAAGGGTAGGTTTCTATTAGGCTTTCCCAGAAATACCACTGTGTAGCCTGTATTCATCTGTATAGTTAGACTTAAGATATTACTCATTAGATCCGATAAAATGGACAACTGGGCTGTTCTGGATTCATGGGTTTCGCACCGTCATGTAGTGGCAAATGCTTGAAAGATGTCAACAATGGCCTATTTTATGAAGCCGAAGGGAGAAACAGTGCGTTTTGTTCACTGTTGAGCCATAAGCCTAGACCTTGACAGAAGTCACTTACTTTGTAATTATTACTTAATTTGCTTTAGGAAACCTCTAGGTATAGAATTGTTTTTTAAATGACTATCATCCCGAAGATAGATCTGGTAAGTATATATTTTTATCATAAGATGGGACAGAGGTGGATCACACTCTCTGTTTTATTAATTTATGTTTTTTTGTTTTTTTTGGTCAAACTTTGAAATATCAGTTACTGCCATGAGTGTGAAAATTTCTCAGTTAACCAATTGTTATTGCTGTCACTTGTGTCAGTAGGGTGTCAGTAAAATACAAGTGGATTAATACTTTGAAGTTTGGTAAATGGTTGTCCAAGTTATTTTGCTTTTCTTGGTTATAGACTTCATAGCTTCCCTGTTCATTCATTTGCAGGCCTTTCTGATCTATGCTTCTGCCTTCTATAGCAACATGGGAAATTACAAATCCTTCGGTGACACCAAGATTGTGCCGGGTGTTGAACAGGTATGTAATGATCGAAACATTGGATTCTTCATCTCTATTTTGATTGTGTAAATGTTAACCAGCATGAAAAGTGCAATTTTTATTTGTCTGTGCCATTTTATGAATAGAAAGCAAAATTGTGTAACTTTCAAATGTCTTCGTGTGTTTTTATTGGTTCATTTTAGAGTATTTTATTCATTCCATTGGACTTCTTTGGACTTGTGTTTTGGATTTCCTATATTCTAGACTTTTTATCACTATGAATCAGTGTGTAAATTATCCATGTGCATTTCATATGTTATCATAAAATTCTATGTAATGTTGCATTCAACATACATGGATCTTAATTGTTTTTTGTTTTATCACAAAATAACCAGTTCACTATCATGTGATTTATGTTAGATTTTCTGTGAATTTTCACTGAACAACTGGATTTTTAGTGAACAGAAGGCTCAAGTCAGTTTCGAATTTCTAAATGTTGTCATTATTTACAAATGTCAGCTGTGGTTAGGCTTGGATTGTCAGAGTTTTACTTTGTTATATTAATCTTTAAGCTTTAATAGAATGAGCTTTACATCCGCTCTTCAGCATTGATATGGCAACAATTTAACAGTGGACCAAAATGCTGTTCATTTGTATATTTATATTGGATTTGTCTACTGTGAAATTGATTGATGTGGACATGAAACTGATATCTGACACAAAGAATTACACAGCATAAGAGACAATGAGGATTTCAGATTGAATAAAAATGTGTCATCAGCATAGGGACACGATCGTATAATTTTGGAAATATCATCTATTATATATTGTATAAAGTCAAAGGTAGAAGCTTTGGTCAAGGCCAGCAAAGCCTATGGAACAGACCCAGCAACGATGCAAGTTCTGTGGGAATCAGTGAAGGACAGGATGTTTTCCTTAGACAGCAGGCAGAGAGAACTTGGTCTTGGCAAGAAGGTGTGTACATAAAACATTTGGCTCTTCAGCCTGCTGTAGGATAACCTGTCTTTTTGCTCTCGCTGCTTATTTATTCTCACTTGGTTATTTTGCCAGTCTCACCATCACAGTTTTATTTTATTTTCAACATTTTTGTTATTTCTTTTGTTATCCTTTGTCTCTTGTTCTTTTCTTCCCTCTTTCGCCCCTTCATTTTGTGGTGTTGTTTTCCTTTTTCCTTTCTCTGATATGCTGTTCTTTCTCTCCATCTTATAATATTCTAGTTGCTATTTGCTGTCATTTAATGTCCTCCTATTTTTCATCAGTTCTTCCCATCTGTCTGCCCAGCTTTCTTAAATTTTTTCATGCCTCCTTGCTGCTATTCTTGCTTTAAGCCTGCTTGTCTTTCTTTTTTTCTTTTTTTTTTATTCCAATTCATTTTTTTCCCTACTTTATGTTTGTTCATCTAAGAGGCTTATGTAAATCTACAAATTTATGAAAGTTTAAAGATAGAAATAGCAAAGCAAATGTATCTGATTATGCTATACTACTTAAAGTTAGCTGTGGTTGGGGTCTGAACAATCCTTTTTCCCATGCATTTTCATCCATTGAAATGAAATAAATTGAATGTAAATATGAAGAAGTTTGTGATTCTTGTTGTTTAAAGTGTGAATCTTACCATGTTTTACTATATAGGGGACAACAACGTACTATTCAGCAAACTGTGATGAAAATGATGCCCACATTGCACAGGTTTTCTTGGATAAGAATGTAAGTTGTTCTTTTATATTATGAGGGGAATGTTGCGTCTTATTACTGTAATATCCTATAAGTGGAACAAAGCGTTTAGGCTGTTGATTGGTGGTTTTTGCTATAACAGCATATTTTAGCCAAACCGGAACAAATATTATCCATATCATAAAAAAGTGGAATGATCTGTTTCCTACTTTAAATTTTTGTGGGTACAGTTTCCAACATTTTCTTATGAGGCTTACTTATGTAGTCAGCGTATTTTATTTTTGATTGAAGAAAGAAAAATTCTGGTAACTCTGAAAACAGAAAAGCACAACCCACCCATCCAAAGGGCGCCCGGTTCCCGGATGTAAACAGTGGCTGCAGCAGTGAATATCGCTTTTTATGGTATGGCCACAAAAAGTTGGCATTGTCCAAAGGCCGTGGCCAGACAAAGGATATCACTGCCAGAAAATAGTACTGCCATACAGGGACAATAGGTCAGACCATGTAGACCATCATGGCAATCTAGCACATTTAATATCACTTGACATGGTTTGACTTGCTTAAAGGTGACCCGAAAGTCTCTAAAACATCCAAATTTGGGACTTGTACTATTTCTGGTCGGTGATATGATCTACGGTGATAATTCATCTGTTTTAAATTGTTTTAGGTTGAACTGATAAGGGAAACAGGACAATTTGACAATAGTGTGATCATGAACGCATTTGGAGAATTAGGTTGGCAAGTTAGTTTTTATTCTCTCTCATTTGCGTGATCATTTTTACTTGCCACATCTTACCTTCATCCATGACCATCTGAGACAGAATGACTTTTTAATTATCTTCACACTAGATGTGCTTATGGTGTTCATCACTGTGATTGTTTGTTTTCTTAATCATGTTAGAAAAATCTTATTTTAGGTGAGCTTCACATTGCAACTATGCTAAACTAAATTCTTGTATCTTTATTATCAGGAAATCAGTCCCTACAACACCCGACTATTCAAGACACTTGAGGGTGATCAGGTTGTGTACGAAGTGAGAATGGCATCAGCGGAATCCAGTGGTGAATATAAATTTTAATATTTGGAATGGATGTTGAGCAGTACTTCACAGTACTTTACAGTAGAGATTGCATACTGCAGTAAAATAAGGGTAGAAAAACATGGGTAGTAATTGCAGGAACGAGGTGAGATTTTTTCCTGCATTCTGTATTTTGGATGATGACTAGATGGTAAGCAGGGAATCTCCAATGCAAGTGCAAGTCACTGAGTTTTTTAGAACCTGACAAAACATCTTTTTTGAATAACTTTACCTTTGAACCCTGATGGCGTGATTTTCCCTTTACCATTTCCCAGGCCCCTGAGCTCAGGTAACATATGGTAAGGCACTCGGCACCAGTGTGCTGGATAATACAGACAGTGTGTAGCAGGTCACCTGTATACCAGTGAACAGGGTTCATCAGGTTAAGAATATGCAAGATAAATTTATTCCATGTCAACAACAGAAGAGGTTTTTCATGGCTTGAAAACATGTAGGAACAATGAAGAATATGTTAACATATATGTCTCTATGGTATTGGATATTTCCCCGATTTGAAAGGCTGTTCTTGAATTTCAGTTGAATAATTGATAGTGTTTGCTATTTGTACTTAGTTTAATATTGTAACTGTGCTTGTCTGTCCTGCAGCATCAACAGTGCCAGGATATCCTGATGGCAAGGTTCTGGGGGAGTACAATTTCACCCCGCCTGGTACAGACAAAACACTGAAGTTCAGGGTGACCCGGGGAGATTACTCTCCATTGATGGCCTTCGTCGTTGAGGAGTTAAAGAAGGCTCAGGTTTGAATCTATTCTCTGTGTACACTGTTTTAATGTCATAAATATGGCAGTTTTCATTTAGAATGCTTATTATTAACATCATGAGAGAAATGGCTCCAAAGCCACCTGGCTTCATTTGCGTCATCACAACTGTAAAAGTGTTTGCGTTTTCTATTTGTCCATGAATTTATGTATAGGCTAAAATGTGGCATGATCCTGAATTGGTGAATTATCACTTGAGAGAATATTTATTTGTCTTTTTTTTTTAATTTGCATTTCTTTAAAATGAAGCAATGAAAAAAACACAAAACGAAATACAGAGTTGGCCTTAATATTTGTGCTGTATATAAAAGGAAGGGGATGTCAGATTGAGTTCCAGCCATATATTATTGTGCTGATATACGTTAAAGGTTTTTCTTCTGTGTCATCTTTACTGTCATGTCATCAGATACTGTAGCTTGCAGTGCACCTGGAATTACTTCACATCTGATCCAAAAATATGCAAAATTTCAAATTTGGATTAAAGGCCTAGGAGTATTTTTGATTGATGAAATATCTGTTGTGGAATAATCAGGCGCACTTTCTAACTTTGCCCAACATGAACGGTGAATTGTAAGTTTCTTGCTGTCTTTCTCAGAATTTTGTCTCCAACGACACAGAGAAGCAGATGCTGGCAGAATATATCCAGAGTTTTGCTACTGGTTCCTTACCAGCTCACAAAGATGGATCAAGGCACTGGATTAAGAACAAAGGCCCAATTGTTGAGACGTAAGTTTGTTTGTGTCAGTGTTAACTTAGCCTATGAAGTGTTTCAGTGATTCTATGTTTCTCTGATCCCTTTGTGCTTCCTGGGGTAAAAGAAAAAGAAAAAAGAAAATTGCTTGCGTTTCAGGCCTCTTTCTAAACCAATAGATTAAAAAATAATGTCATTGTGAATTGTATCAGTTACTTGTATTTATAGACTGCTCCTTTATTTGGAAAATTCACGTGCATTCTACTTCTAGTTTGTTAAAAACTGTTGACACAGTATACAGGAATATGTGGTCTTTTCTTCAATTTTGTCATCAATAATGTAAACTGCAATATCTGTTATGGGTCGAGAAAAATGTTATTTTTATTACAAATAGGGGTGAAGATGATGTAGATGATAAAATCCTGACATGTGCATGTTAGTTTTGTTTTTTTATTTTTAGGTACATTGGTTTCATTGAGTCTTACAGAGATCCTCATGGTGTAAGAGGGGAGTTTGAAGGTAAGATTTCTGTTTATTGTCTCTGAGCAATCATGTAAGTGTACAAGTCTTTTATTATAAATGTGGTTTTTGATGATGGAAGGCTCACCTTCCTTTTCCCTTTCATTTGCTATTCTTTTGCTGATACTGTAATATTTCTTCGTTGTTTATTTCTAACGTGGGACTTTGCAACAAACAACCTTTTCTTTTTTGCCACATTTAGACTACCTCAAGCAGTGGTGTCAGTCGATTGTTGATAGATTATTTCTATAATTCTCAGGTTTTGTAGCTGTTGTCAACAAAGCCATGTCAGCCAAGTTTGCCGAGCTGGTCAATAACGCAGAACATCTCCTGGCACATCTCCCTTGGCCTGCTGAATATGAGAAGGACAGGTTCCTCAGACCTGATTTCACATCTCTGGATGTACTGGGCTTTGGTGGCAGTGGCATTCCTGCAGGAATCAACATTCCCAATTGTGAGTTTAGGGGAGTATGGTTTGTTCGTGTATGGGAGGTGGTGTTGGGGGCAATGTGGTGTTGGGGGGAGGCAGGCAGGGTTCAGATATATTTTCCCCCCTTTCTTTCTGTTTTAATTTCATTCTGTTTTTTATGTTTTCTTTGTTTCTGAAGATGATGACATCAGACAAGAAGAAGGTTTCAAGAATGTGTCCTTGGGAAATGTGCTGGTCTCAGGCTACAAGGATACTAAGATAACATTCCTGTGTGATGAGGACAAGGTGAGATATTCATAATAGTGTTGTTTTGCCTCCACTCGGTCCTTTTGTTTCAGGTTCTTATGTCAATCACAGTTGTGGCTGTCGTGATCACTGTCATGCTCGCCATTCTTTGTTTTTCCAAATGTTGATCAAGCACTTGGGCTTAGTAGTATCATGCAGACTTTCATGCTGATTGGTGTTGCATATATGAGTTATTAGCCCGAGTTGGTGCTCTGCTAGAGCTGCAGAAAACTGTAGATTTTCTTAAAAGAACAAATCTGCAGATTTAGATCGGTGAATGAAAGAAGAAGCCCGAGTGAATCTCTTAAAAACAATAATTTTATGCTCAAAATTTTTTGCTAAAATGGTAAATGTGATTGAAATAATTCTACTGTAAATTTGTAGCATAATGTTGAGCTCATCTAAGATTTTTTCAACCCCCCCCCCCCCCCCCCCCCCCAAGATATACCAACATTTGTGAAAAGAAAAAAGTGAAACTTTTTTGTACTCTGTGCTATTCCTCGCTTCATTCCTCTCAGCCACTTGAGAGATTGACAGTTTTTGTTAATGTCTTTGCATTTTGTTGTTGCAGGAACTGTTCACAAAGTACAAAATTGCATCCTTTGAAGTCCAAGTTGGTTTGCATGAGCTTCTTGGACATGGCAGTGGGAAACTTTTCAGAGAGGTAAACTATATTCTTGCTGTTGGTAGGCTGCCAGTTGCTTATGAATGTATTGGTGATGGTGGTGTTCTTTCAAGCACTCGTTTAGGTCCAGTGAAATGATCAGGATCTTGTGCACCGTGTTCTGTTTCTTGATTGTACAAAAATACAACTGCACATTTGCCACATAAATATAAAAATAGCTTGTCTTTTCAGGATGCTCCTGGAAAATTCAACTTTGATATTCAGTCAGTTACACACACTGAGACAAAAGATAAGGTGAGTTTGTATTTTGGCTTGGGACAATTATGTCTAAATGAAAAGTATGGTATCTTAAAACTAGTGTTAAAAAGATTAAGATTGTAATATTCATTGCAAATTTCGATATCACAATTTACAGGAATGTTGACTTCTTCATGTTATATTCAGTCTATAGATTTGTGTAAGAAGTATTTTTCAGATTCTCACTCTAGCCAGGCATAGTAGCAGGATACATATTTAGGATAATTTTTTTGTGATTAACTCACTGATGCCCAGGATTTTTACCTTAGCTATTCCTTGGTACTCAGCGTTTCAAGGGTATCTATATAAAAAAACAGCAAGGAAAAAAACTTCACAGCTGCGAGGAAGAAATGCCCAGTCCTGAAAAAAATACACGTGAAAGATAGTTCTTTTTGCTACTATGTCTATTCCTTTGACATGAAAGCGAAGTATCGTAATTTTGTAATAAATGAAAATAGGCCTAAAAATATCGAATAACGCTTTCTCCTCAACAATGATGGCCCCCCTCCTGCCTTTGTTTTGTTTCGACTTTAGTACCGTGCATGTCATAAAAAGTAACCATATCAAGCTTGGTGCTGGCGCGCATGAGTTCTGAAGCAAGCAGGACTGCAGATTACTACTTTTATTGTAAAAGAGAGAGACAGAGAGAGAAAGAGGAGATATGCTTTCTCCTCAATAATGGTTGCCCCCCTCCTGCCTTTGTTTTGTTTCGACTTTAAACTTCCGGTTGCGTTTCTAAGTTTGAAGGCATGCGTTTCTGTGCCGTCTGCCTTATGCACAGTACGGGCCATGCAGGTGTTACTGTGCCAGTTGTGAGTTGTTTTCTTTCTAGATAGATCTACATAATCTGTGTGCTGATTGTGCGTGTTGTCTGCAACCCGTTCTTTGAACGGGCCCTTACACTAGTTTTAACAAAAATATTTTTAAAAAACTATTTAAGCTACAGTGTTGCAATTTGACATGTATGTAAATATTATACATGTAATAAGATTTATAATGTAACAAACAGAATTGAGTTATCTTTCATAGTTTTGAGTTGTGAATGTGTGAATCATCTTCCGAGTCAGAAGAACTAAAATATTGGGCTGTAGAGGGTCCAGGCTGGTGTTTAGGTCTACATGTAGCTGTTGCACTGTCTGGTTTACTACCCTGAGAGGCTACTGCATCATTAGTAGGCCGTGTAGAGCTAGATCGACACATTTTTTGTACTTTTGTACTCGAAGTACCGTAGGATTTTGAGCAAGGGGGGAGGAGGGGGGGGGGTAGCAGTACAAAAACGATCATAACTTCATTAGTTTTCACACTAGAGAGCTCATCCGGGTACTCAGTGAAAGGGAAATGACTCTAGAATTCACCCGTGCCACAGCCATCGCACTATTACATTACCCTTATGAACTATTCATTGTTAAGAGTAAAATCGCACATACGCGATGTCGGGCAGCTGCCGTCGCAGTGAGAAAATCGCACCCGTGCGATAATGGGCATCAGTGAGTTAAGTGAGGCTTCTGGTCTGACAGATTCATGGATGGCAACTTCTAGTGTCTTGCAATTTATGATTTCCACTGATTCTGCATATAATTAAAGCTTAAACGCTCCAGATACTGAATTTATCTATTTTTAAATATATTACACTCAGTTGTATTAAATGGCTTAAATTGTGCACTTGAGTTCATTGATAATGTGAATCTTGCTTGCCAGATAACCAGTTGGTACAAGCAAGGAGAGACCTATGACAGCAAATTTGGTGCACTAGGATCCACCTATGAAGAATGTCGGGCTGAGAGTGTTGGCATTTATTTGTGCCTTCTATCAGAAGTCTTGAAGTAAGTACTGTTGTTGACAGGTTGTTTTCATTTTCTCCGCAATCCTTCTCAAATTGTAATGTTTTTGTAGATCATTCCATTAGCTGATGGACTTTAAGGTACTGCTTTTGGTCATGCAGTATGAAGATGAAATATGGCAAATAAAGATGTTTTTAGCAACCAACAAAAAAAATGGTTTTTAAGCCAATATCTGCTGGTACTACACTTACTCGAATAGTTTTTCCGTGTTGCCAGGCAGATAAAACCTCTGAAATTTTGCTACTTTTTTTTTCTTTCTCTCTCTTTTTTTTTTTTTTTCCCCTCTGGAAACAAAAGGCCTTACTCTGTGTTATGCGTTGTTAACATTTCTTACCATAGAACATAATAGATATACTAAAGAAAAACTGTGGTCAAGTCTTGTCATCGATCTCAATTTGCTCTTTCCACACTTAACAAGGTTTTCCTCCCACTTGTGAAGGTATTCTTTCTGGACTTCAGCAGTTTTGGCTCAAGACCATCGGTTTTGTTCAATGCTTAATGCAACAGATGTTTCCTGCATGCCTGCATTTCTTTTTCTAATGCACTCTTTTTACATTTGTGCATGAAGGATATATTTTTTTTGTCCTCTCAGAATTTTTGGTCACACTGGAGATGAAGCAGATGACATCATCTATGTGAACTGGTTGAACATGGTACGGGCAGGTCTGCTGGCCCTGGAGTTCTACTCACCAGACACAGGCAGTTGGAGACAGGTAATAAGAAATAAAAAAATCTGCCTGTTGGATTTCATCACTGTATTTTTCTATCCACTTAACTCTGATTTTGAAATCTTTACATGGTTGACAAAAATGTGATGAAAGATTGGCTTGCAAATGGTTAAATTCCAGGAAATGGATAAAATGATTGAAATTGCTACAGATCCAGTGTTTAACCCTCACCCTGCGAGGGGCGGCAATTGTCGGTATTGACGCAAGTGCTCACGCCGCACGGGCGGCAAAAGTCGGCAAGGTCAAGCTGACCGCGCCACGCACAAGCCGCATTTTCACACATCAGGTCACTGACCTTTTTGAGACGTAACCACCGTGTTATTGTTCACTGTATCTCTTCTAAATCAAACGCATTGTGACATGGACATGTTAACCAGTGAACCACTGGTCGGAATCACAAAGACTAAGCTTTCAAAGGCTCTCCCCACACTTTCAAAAGATGTAACATCGACATGCGAACTGTTGCTCAACAAATTTGCAATATTATCTCATTTTCTCACAAGCTGACCACCATCTGGAGTTGTCTGTATCTAAGAACCAATCAGAAACAAGCTCTGAAATAATCTTTGCCCCAAATGTCCACATTGGTTTATTAGTATGTGTCAATCAGGATGAAACTGTTTGTGTAGGGCTTGGGAAGGCGTGGCTAGTTATCATGCTTCGTTCTCATGAAAACTACAGCTGTCAGTTTGGAATCATAAGTCAGATCATTGGTTAGAGACTGACAGACTAAGGTTTTGCTGGTTAATTCATTATCAAGCATGAATAAGGCATAGCAGTGAATGTTTTCATACCGATCAATAAAAACGGAACCACGTGGACAGCGTTTGTGGTCATCGCATAGCGGCACGGGTCAATGACCCCAGATAAGATTCTCCGTGAGTAAGGTCACTGACCGTGCAGCGGGCTTTACGGGTAGCGCGCGGGGTATGGGTTAATAATGTTTAGAATATAGCATGGCTATAGTGATGTAGTATCTTTTTAATTGAAAAGGCTGATGGTGTTTCTCCAAAATCTTATAGCTTATAGCCCTGCTGTGACCCCACAGTTTTTCTGTGGTTTTTATGATATTTTCCAAAATCTGAGTTAGATGAATAGAAACATTCAGAAACAATTTCAAATTTCAAAGTTAATTTGGTAGAATTTCATTTAATGCAAGTAAATTGAGTCAGAGGGCAGCTCTGGATGTTCTGAGACAATGTGAAAAATAAGCCCAGTGACTTTCTGTATCAGTAAATTAGATAGTCCTATGACCTGAAATGGGCAACTATGTTACCAGCTTAATCATCAATATTTTCATACAGAATGATATCCAGGGAAGTAATGATAGGTTTTAGTTGCAACCAATGCCCAGACACTCCACGGGTTGAATGGGATTGTTAGAAGGTGCTGGTGGCCATCAAAGGATGGGCCGCGACTCATTATTTGAGTCATCGTGTTTGTAAATGGAGCAGCGTGTAGGCCTTTGACTATGACCAGGTTTATCTGTCTGTCTGTCTGTCTGTCATATCTATCTATCTATCTATCTATCTATTTATCTATCTATCTATCTATCTATCTATCTATCTATCTATCTATCTATCTATCTATCTATCTATCTATCTATCTATCTATCTATCTGTCTGTCTGTCTATCTATCTATCTATTTATCTATCTATCTATCTATCTATCTATCTATCTATCTATCTATCTATCTATCTATCTATCTATCTATCTATCTATCTATCTATCTATCTATCTATCTATCTATCTATCTATCTATCTATCTATCTATCTATCTATTTCTCTATCTGTCTATTCTATCTGTCTATCTCCCTATCTATCTATCTATTCATCTATCTATTCTATCTATCTATCTATTCTATTTATCTATGTATCTATCTAGCTTATCTATCTCTCTCTTCTATCTCTCTCTCTCTTCTATCTCTCTTTCTCTCTCTCTCTTTCTCCATCTTGCGCGCTCTCTCTCTCTCTCTATCTATCTCTTTATCTGTCTCTCTCTCTCTATCTTACTTACAAGACTTGAGCGCTCTTTTGGTATGTCGGGTACTGCCCTGTTATGGTTCAAGTCGTATTTACAGAACAGAGTTCAGTCAGTGCAAATTAAGAACAGTTTTTCCAAACAAGTTGCATTAGACTATGGAGTTCCACAAGGGTCTGTCCTTGGTCCTGTGCTTTTTACACTCTATACGCAGCCCCTTGCAAGTATTTTACAAACTCATGGACTACAATATCACTTTTATTCGGATGATGTTCAGATATATATTGATGGCACCATTCAAGATCTGTCAAATATGACTCTCGCCACTAAACAATGTGTTCAGGAAATTAAAATGTGGATGACAACAAACCAATTGAAATTAAATGAAGACAAATCAGACATAGTTCTATTCCACAACCCACGATTAACAAAAGATCTTGAAAATGTCACCATTGATTTCAATGGCCATGAATTATCATGCAAAGAAGTTGTAAAGAATTTGGGTGTGTTTATTGATCACCATTTGTCAATGGGTTCAGGTGTAGGATCTCTGTCTAAATCCTTAAATTTTCAGTTGAGAAGAATAAGCCTTGTCCGAAAATATCTAAATGAAGAGACCACAAAAACATTAGTTACATCCCTTATCTTGTCTAGACTGGACTACTGCAATTCACTTTTAGCGGGTATTCATACAAAATTTTTGAATCGTCTACAGGTAATCCAAAATAATGCTGCCAGGGTGATAACCAAATCCAAAAAACGAGATCATATCACACCACTCCTGAAAGAATTGCACTGGCTCCCCGTGAAGCAAAGGATAATTTTTAAAATCTGCATCCTGTGTTTCAAATGTCTGAATGACTCGGCTCCTTCTTATTTACAAGATTTGATAAAACTGTATACACCAGGGAGAAGTTTAAGATCCTCCACTGATTCCACCATGCTAGTGACACCTGTGAAATCATACAGATGTTATGGTGAACGATCATTCACATATATTGGCCCCTTAATGTGGAACAAGTTACCTATGGAACTGAGACAAACAAAATCATTAGTAAGTTTCAAAAGGCAGCTGAAGCATTTTTTGTTCCAGCAGGCTTATTTTTCTTGACTTACCTGAGGGGAGAGAGCATGTGATAGAAGGAGTGAGAATGTGATGGGAAGAGAGAGAGAGGGGGGTGGGGAGAGGGAGTGTGGGAGAGAGAGGAATGAGTTTTTATTACTTGTAAAGCGCATTGAGCATTTATTGGAAATGCGCTATATAAATGTAATTTATTATTATTATTATTATTATTATCTGTCTCTGTCTCTATCGCTGTCTCTTTCTCTGTCTCTCTCTGTGTCTCTGTCTCTCTCTGTCTTTCACTATCTGTCTCTCTCTCTCTCTGTGTCTCTCTTTCTCTCTCTCTGTGTCTCTCTATTTGTCTCTCTATCTCTCTGTCTGTCTGTCTCTATCTATCTATCTATCTATCGATCTTATTTTCATCGCCCGTTGTCTTACCTCTGGGCTTACCCCACCCTCTACCGCCGTGTCATATACATTAACACCATTGGCTTTACGTTGTAGTTGTGGTGAGTTGTATCGTTTGAATCAGTCTGTTTTTTGTTTTTTTTTTAACTGAAGAATTTTATTCAATTTTATGTCATAATGTACGGAAATGGTATGTGAGTGACTACAAACAAATTAAAGTTACAAAATCAATCACAATCAAATTAAAGTTACAAAATCAATCACAATCACTGCTATTTTTCAACCCGTTACCCAGGCTGGGTTAGGCCAGCATCGAGCGCTCAGCCCACACTGCGATGTTGAGAGGGGCTTTCAATGCGGACCATTTCGGCTCGCGTCGGGAAGCAGGGAAAGAGACAGCTGGTGAAGCCACGCGTGGAATTTAGTTCAGTAGTGTATATATATGGTTGCAATGGGTAACGTTGTTTCAATTCAAACCTTATCATAATACAGTATGTTTTCTTGCCCAATATTAGATCATAGGGTACAGCCTTCAAATGCATGTACATCTTCATATGTTCAGAGTAATATGAAGATGAACTTGCCAATGGATACTGTTACAGGCAAAGGTCAGAATTGAGGGGGATAAGAGGAAAAATTTCTAGAAGGTAGCAAATATGAGTAAAGGTATAATTGTTTTTGAAGACAGCATTATGAACTTACCTTTTCCACAGGCCCATATGAATGCTAGATTTGTGCTCCTGCGTGTGATGCTGGAGGCTGGAGAAGACTTGGTGAAACTGGAGAAGATTGTTGGTGATGATGGCAAACCCGACCTGAGGTTGAAGTTAGACAGGGCAAAGATTAACAGTGTTGGGAAACCAGCTGTTGGAAACTTTCTCCGCAAGCTGCAGGTCAGTTGGGTTTTTCTTTACCAGAAGATATTGCTAACAAACTTTGTCTCAGAACTTGTGTCTTCTAATTTCTAAAGACATGTTATCCTGTTAAGACAAAAGACTGTTATTCAAGTCAGTAGCATTTTCAAGAATAATATATAAAATGGAAATTGATTGATAATCTCAGATGTAACCAAATGAAGTAAAAAGTTGCCAGGCAAAAAGTAAGAATCCACAGCATTATTTTCATTATTGCATTTTTGGAACGAAAGCGGCCCATTTTTTTCTCCATCACCTTGGTTTCTTTGATATGAGAGAAAAATACAAAAAAAACCCACACATTATACTCTCTCCTTTCAACAGTATTTCCTAGTTTTTTGACACTTAGCAGTTTTTGTTAGGCTGCATTTGCCATAAGTTCTGACAATGTCATTTGCAGTTTACATTAGTTTAACATTGAACTTTGTGGTGCGATTCATTATGTCTGTCAGTTGTCACAATTTGTGCTTTTTTTTTTATTTGATTCCTTAAGGTCTACAAAGCAACAGCAGATGTAGCGGCAGCCAAAAAGATGTACAGCTATTACTCTGATGTTAACGATCAAGAGGAGCCCAAGTTTCTTAGTTTACGCAGCATTGTGATGGATAGGAAGCAACCCCGAAAGCTATTTGTTCAGCACCATACTTATGTTGAAGGTGAGTTGGTTCAGCACCATACTTATGTTGAAGGTGAGTTAGTTCAGTGCTATACTTATGTTGAAGGTGAGTTGGTTCAGTACTATACTTATGTTGAAGGTGAGTTGAAAATTACAAAAAATGTAACAGACCTATATCTGAGCTATTGCTGGAGTATGTTGATGAGTAACTTGAAAGACTTTTCTGTTACTTCTCACCTTTTTGGATATGATAATGTTGTTTGGGATTCTTTCAGAAGATTTTAAACTAATGCAAAGGACACCACTGTAACCTATGGAATCAACTGTCTGGAGCTATGCTTCTGTGTCGTTAACGTACATAATGCTGGAAAGAAAAAAAGTTTAAATTGGCTCCCAAACCCCTTCAGTGAAGACAGCAAGCAGTATTTGGAATACACCCAAAACTGTGTGATATTGTCAGAAAGAGAGTTAATACTTATTAGCAGGTGACATATTAACAGTCTTTTGTTATCATTCTAACTGCTAGTATTTTTTTTAGTAATGGCATTGTTACACTAGTTCTTGTGCTGACTGGGGTATTTTAGGGAACCGTTTGCTTTGTGATGATCAGTAAGTGTTTTTATCAAGAAAATACATGTTATTTTCTCCACATTTTTATATTTCATCCTCAGATGGGGCAGTGAAACTGAAATGTTATGAATCAAATGCCAATGATTTGGTGCAATCATTTGTGGACCGTTTCCCATCAGCTGATGTTGATGAGGCCATTCTGTCTTTCTGGGAAAAGGAAAAGCCTTTCTACTGATCTGAATTTTGGATCTGTTGGAAAAATTGCCCTCATTAATTACTAAGTGATCTGTGTAGATGATATTGCCATTCTATGCAAGTTTATGAAGGAACCTGTAATAGAATATGGAGTCATAGATTATAGCAGTATTGATTTGTTAAAAAGTAAGAACATTTCATAAAGCATGTAAGTGAACTTTAAGCAGTCCATTGTTTTGTCCCTCTGTGTTGGAACATAGGTGAATATTCATGCATCTCAGTAAAATGTTTGTAAAGTGAAATCTGGTAAACTATGGTGTTGGTGTTTAGGAGAAAAAGGATGTCGTTTTGTTACAGACGGATTAGTGTCTTTTTGTTACAGTGAGGTTAGTGTCTTTTTGTAAACAGTGTGAAATTTATAACATTAATAGATGTATTTATTTCTCTCTTTCTTGATTTTTTTTGTTTTGTTTTTGAAAACAGTAAGTTCTATTTCATTTGACTGGCAGCTTATTTTTTTTTTTTTTTAGATCTTTTTCTTTGGTTCCCTTCCTTGATTATGCTTGACTCCCTCACTTTCTCTCCCTGTAGTGAGCTATTGTTGAGGCACACATTTCATATATATATTACATGTTGTGGATGATTCTTGTAAGCATAACATTGGAGAGTACTGATGAGTGGGCGTTTATTCACTTTATTGTTGAGTATTGTATGCGTATCAAATCAAGTGTGCCTAGGAAGGTTGGCATGTAGTATAATGGAAAAATGCAAAGTATGATGTGGCACACAGGGCTAAGCCTACTTTTTTTAGGTGCAGACCTTTTTTTTTTTCTTCCTTTTCTGATTACGTACAGCACACCAGTATTGTTGGTCTCAAATAGTAAGTGTGCTTAGGAAGAATTGACATTCAGTGAAAATAGAAAATGCTAAGTATGATGTGACACATGACATGTGGCTAAGTGTACTGTTTATTAATGCAGGCCGTTTTTTTTTGTATCTGATTAGATACAGCATACCAGTATTGGTCTCAAATAGCAGAAAGACCCCATCATTTATATTCGCACTTAAGATTGATAAAATAAATGCATTGCATTTAAGTAGCTTCAGGCTTGGTACAAATTAAGAAGCACCAGTCCAACAAATTTAAAATAATGCAGAAAGAAAAAGTTGAATGTAGCAAAACCTCGTGACCGTGTAAGAAATAATACCAAAATGATACAGTGTCATTATAACACAAAGAAAAAGGGAAGACAGATTGAGTTTTGATGATAAATATTCTTCAGGCAAACAGAAAAACAAAAACCAAAAAAAAAAGATGGAAAACTGAACAGATAAAACAATTGGACAATAAAAAATTTCATACCTCATATAAACTATACTATAAACTCAAGACATGAAAGTGGGTATTCTAAACGGTATTTTATTTCTCGTTAATAGACCAGTGGGTCTTTAAAATGCACCAATACAGTATGTGTAGTACACAAGATATAACTGCTAACCATCAACCAGAAGCTTATGAATTTCTGTAATGTATTTTGTCAAATTATCTTCTTACATGCTCTCAAGACTTGCCTATTTTACTCAGATTGTTGATATTAGAAATTGGCAATAAATTGTAGTGTGATACAGTATAAATTTGCAAGATCATACTCTAGTTTCCTTATAAACAGCAGATAATAAAGTCATTTTTATATTCACTTGTTTGCCTGTTCATGTAAGGGCAAACCTAATTACCTCTCCGCATGAGAATATGTGGTAAATTTGGAATTAACATTCATACATGTTAACTCTAAAAAAAAATACAAAAAAAAAAACACCCAGAAGACTGCAGTTTAAAAATCGGGGAAAAAGATGTTCTGTTTTCTGTCTATTTCATATTTAAGTTTTACATCATGGAAGAATAGCGGTGCCACTTGCAGTATTCATTTCACCTGCTTAATATTTAGATTAAATTAAGATGAGTACTTCATGTATAAAAGTTTTCCATCTTTTGGCTAAATATTGCTGCACAATTCTGAGAAAATGTGAAATCAGTCACTAGGAAGAAACATTACTGTATCTGGTTCCACTTGCAGTATTCATTTCAACTGCTTAATTTATACTTTACTGTATCAACCTTTTAGGTAGCAAGTGAAATTTGTCTCATTTATATATATGACAATTTTGCTTTGGGGTCCAATTTATGATTTTGATATTTTCTTGGAAGGTAAGAGGTGATCATAATCCTTACTATTTATGTTTGCAACTCTTGCTTTAACATTTTTTTCTTTGTGCTCAAGTTCTAATCACAGAAATGTCTAATTCTTACAGCTTGAACTTCATCAAAATACAATCAGTATGGTGAAATATTGTTGCCGCAATATATTGCGTGTTATTCACCACCGGTTAATATAGATAGGCAATGATTGATGTTTAATTTTATAATTTCCACTGAATTCGTGCAGTGCTGTCTTCAGATTTATGACCACCATCAAATGCCATCTGTTTATGAATCATTCAATAACAATAAATGTCTATTTTGAAGACATGTTTTGTGTTTTGATTGATACACACACTTAACAGGCACACTCGAAAAAACACTTGTATGACTGACCCTTCAACCACAGCATAACTAATAGTAATAAGCATTTGATTTTAGTTTGTTAGTTCACTGTGTTGGGGATTATCCATAATGCACATAGCTCAGTTTTACAATTTTTTTAACATCCCTCAAACCCAGCCCCCATGTTAATGACACCTAAGGCCGGGCGCGCACTATTCTGTTTCACCTGTGGCTTGGCTGCAAATGAGGGTTTTTCACTTTCAAAAAACCCTCATTCGCAGCCAAGCCACGGGCGAAACAGGATGGTGCGTGTGCGGCCTAATGAAATTAGGTTAAATCCAGTCCTGAAGAAGACAGACCATGAAGAAGAAATAGGCGAAAGTTCAAAAAAAGGATGGTGGGGAGGCAGTAGAAGAGGAAAAGAGAAATGAGAGAGGAAAAGTGAAATGACTGATGACAGTAGAAAAAAAAGGAGATGGGTCGTATGGAGATGATGAAAACAAGGAGGGATAAAAAATGAAACAATTTTTTTTTGCATACTATATATAGTTTATTCAGAATTACTAACTGAACTTGTTACAGTTCTTTTTATTGGTGTGTAGAAAGGATATTACTATAATGCAGATACATGTACAAGAAAATTCCCTCCTAGTAAGTAGACTCGAACACCACTGATTGGATCTTTCTGAAAGTTGGCTTGAAGAAGTGAAATAGATTTGTCTATGTTTGTGGCTGTTAGAAGCTCTAGTACTTCCTTACACTCTAACTAAGGGGTGAAACAGACCAAGTCAGGCTCGCTGCCCATAAATGTAGCTTCACACTAACGCTATTGTTACACAGTACTTAGGCACTGCCCACACTGCAACCCAGCTCATGGCCGCCAATGCTATTTTCTTTAAATTTAAAAATTAGCTCAAGAACAACAATTACTACTACTACTACCACAACAACTGCTATTATAAGCTAGACTACACCAAAAGCATTACCAGTTAGAGGGTGACAGATAATAGTCAACTCGGTCTTTAATTGTGAACAAATTATAATTTTTAAAATTATTTTTAAAAAACAAACACAGCAACACAAAACCTGTGGAGTCGCAGCACCACATTTGGCACAAAATGAGGCCCCAAAAAGGTACCATGCAAAGCTCCGCGTGGGGAATAAACAAGAAGAAAATGATACAATAACTTTCATAAGATTCTTCTAATACTTCAATCCATTCTCATTTATTACATTTTTTGGCTGTTGTTAGAAACCCAGTTCAGTATTTTCTCTATTTGGCTTTGTTATTAGGCTACGGTCCTCCAACAACAGCCCCCCTCTCCTTTTTTTTTATAACTGGACGAAAGACTTACGAAAGGCTGTTTAATTCTATACGTGTTGAATTATTTTTGGAATGTATTGTACAGTTTTCTGGTGTTTGCTCGCAAGTTTTCCTAGTTTTTCCCTTGCCAGATTTTAACGCCGTGTAATGTTCTTGCTTCTAATTATTGATGACGATGCGTACTGCTTTTTTAAAAACACATGGTTTGTAACAGCTATCAATAAGCGACACACGGTGCACAGAGGATTAGGTATTTCCCTTTTAAAATCCAAGGCTTACACGTTTACATCATTTAAAGCCGCTTTGTGATTACTTAAGTTTGGCCTCTACACTTCCCTTTCCAATATTGGCACATTTGCACCCTCTTCTTACACATCGTTGCTGCACATTAAAATACATTTCCATCCACACTTGGGAAGTAAATACTTTGTACTGATCAAATTTAACGGATACTACAAATATTTTCTGGAAAAGGCTGAAGTGTGTTTGCTTAAGAAATCTGCGTTCATCGATTATGAAGTTTTGGGGGATATTATCTGGACATGTGACCGTCAAGATATCTTTGAAGAAGTAAAATCAGCAACGGTTGCGATTTTTATCGCACCCTGCAAAGTAATAAAACATTGTTACAACCATAATGACAAAGTCAGTTATGCTTATCTTTATGGTCATTGCATATGCCCAAGAATCCTTGCTCTAGCCTGTCGTAAAATACATAATCAATGATACAAAATAAAGATCTGTGTAGTCGAGATCGTGCATAGGCAACCACTCTTCCGAGGGTCCTAATGGATTACAGGTCATTTCACAGTCTTGGAACCACCAGCCAGTCCCAACTAGGGCGGCACAGTTTTGTTGGCCGTCTGAATCGCGATCCTTATCCCAGGTTGAGAACTGGACGCCCTGCAGACCTTCCAGGCAACTGACATAGCTAGATTCCAACCTGGTATACTCCGTGCCTATGCCAGTTTTATAGGAATCAGAAAAGGTGAAGCTGAAGCCCTGACTGGCGTCTGCCAATTTGAAGTTTTCGTATCGGTAGGTAAAAAGATTGTATCCCAACTCTTTGCTGCCAAAGTGAGTGTCCAAAGACAAGATACTCAAGCCGCCATCGTTTAGTGATTTCATTTTTTCCAACCCGGTCCAGAAGTTATTGCGACTGTCTTCGAAACCTGTTATGTACTCCTCCCAAGTCCTGTTAGGGTTAACAGCTCCATTGTTGTGCAGTACTTCTGTGGTGACGAAACCATCCCGGATATGACAGTAAACTGCGAATGCTACTGCATAATTCAAAGGTTTGATTTTTACCCAAATGTCCAAAGGGTAAGAATAGTCAAAATCTACCAACTCCTCGCACCTGATAGGGTTTCTCTCGCAATAAGTCCCAACCCATCCATTTACACATTTGCAAGTATCTGATTCCAAATTCCAAATTCCTTCGTTTTGACAAGGGTTCAATTTGCCATAGTACTTGTAACTGGAATGGCCTGGGTTGCAGGCAGCTGCGCTCATTCCAGTAGAACAATTCTTGTGATGATAACATGTACGATCATCGCTCATGCTAAAACCAGCACACTCAGGTCCGCACAGGGCAGCACATTCCATCATACTCCTGATGTTTCCACTTTGCAGTTCCGCACAGTTCGAGTCCAGTTCCTGTTGGAAATGGCATGAACCTTTCATGCTGAATGTGGACAAACGGAAAGTTATGTTTGCCCCAGAACTCACCATCGGTGTGAGCAAGGGTGTGGCAATTATTAGTACCAACCACGGGAATACTAGTGGGGAATCCTTTTGGACCATCTTTGCGCAAGAACTTCTGTTCACGTGAGAGCACAAAAGCAATGCAGCTCTTGGGCGAGTTAGAGCCCTGAAAGCTGAATTGTGTAGAAGTGGAGATTTAGAGGCCTGCAGATCTGTTGAGTCTGATGTACTGTCAAAAGAGACCTTGTGACTGCCATGGAAAATATGAGGTCATGGGATAATAATTACATTGAGTGGGCGGCACTGTAAAATATGATGCATGTAATAATGTCTTCTGATAACTGTAAACAGCCAATGAATCGGAAAGATATTTTCAGCACCAAAAAGGAATGTGCTGTCCAGACTAGATCATTTGATAGGTGGTTATGATGATGATGATGGTACTACGCATATAAATGAATAAAAAGATAGATAAATTAATTTTAGCATCAAGGAGATTGCATTAAGGCCATCTAATTTTAAATACATGTAATACTGTAGCAGTTAACGGAGCATTGTTTATGGTTAAATATGAAATTTAACATTTAACCTGTCAACTTTTTGGAAAACAAAGCTTCTTATTTTCACCGACTTTTTGTTTCTACGACACTTGAAAACATATACATGTATGTATTTTTAAAATATTTATGCTATTCGTGGCTGGAAATGAAATCAAATTTAGACACATGAAAGGTAATTGAACGAAATTTCAGAAATCAAGTTTACTGTGATAAAATTTGATCGTTACCTTGATTTTATGGCACATACAATGGTAAATACATGTATCAGTCTTGGTGACCATCAAAAGGATTGAAACAAGCTCATTATTGCAAACCGTACACATAAAATAGGCTCTGTAACCAATAACTGTATGCTATCATATGCTCTGGCAGGCTTTCCCACCCCTTGCTGGGACATGAAATACCGGTACATTAAATAAATTTGTTTTGTGAAGTTTCAGTTTCATGTTCATAAATTTCGTCCCCATCAGTTATCTTTGCCACAGTACAAAGTGGATGAAACCATCTGTAACTTATCTTGAATTTGTTCTGTTATTGATTTTACAATTAATTTATAAAACGAGTTCCGTGGATACTGGAAACGCCAAAAGTAGCCATATAAAGTACATGTATCATAAAGGTTGAAAGGGTAAAGTTACGGTCAACCAGGGGCCGGTGTGACAAAGTGTTTGGTCCCCCATAGTAGACGTTCCCCGGAACAAGTACTTCGTGGTTCACGCTTTGTGGCAGCTGTGAAGTATTTGTTCCCACATTGCAGATGCCCCCCCCCCCCGGGAACAAATGCTATGAAGTACTTGTTCACCCCTAACAAGTACTTACACTGTATTTTGTAGATGGTCCCCAGGAACATTCATAGTAAAAGTTCCCCCCTTTATTTGACCAAAAATGGAGATTTTCGACAGTTTGCAACAATTAATTAATTTAGAAAACAAATTCTGGCCCAGTGAATACTTTTCCTTTAAAATCTGTAAATTAACCATCACCACTGTGTCACAAATCCCAGACTGGGAGATGTAATAATTATAACAAGACAACAATCACGAACGAACAGTATAACATTTAACAGAACAACCCATCAGACTCACACATTTATTAAACATAAGATCAAGATAGAATTGCAATGACATACATTATATTACTTAAGTAAACTGCCGTCCACGGCCTTCTCCCGTAAGCACACTTCCTCGGGTCCACAACCCGGTAATTACTTCCAAAGACACTTCGGCCTCAGCCTCTCCACTCAGGTCTTACTGACACACTAATATTCTTTCACACCACAGTCTCTCAATAGCGCCTCCCTATGGCAATAACACCTTAGCCTCCTATAGCACCTCACGTGGCCGTAGCACGTTAATGATTCAATTCACATGACTATCTCATTCGCACAGTAATACATCCATGTCACAGTAGTACATCTTAATAGCACATTACAATCATATATACATCCCTGTCTGTGGCCAGACTGCCACGACTCATGTGCTGCGACTGTCCTACACGACAGCGTCACTCCTGGCCTATGTGTGGCCTTCGGCCCTATGCTGGCCTATCCCCTGTGCTCACCGTAGGCGGCTCTTCGGCCCGTCCCCGGCACCTACAAGAATAACATTACATTGGTATAATACCATACCATTTCTAATCACTTCACCCTCATTACAACCCATGAAGCGTACACACAATAGTTCACATTTCACTCACCAAACATCTTACGGTAACACACCTCCACCGTAGTACACAATACTCACTCTCGCTACAAATCCATGAACTCAACTTCCATCTATCGCTCATGGCGCACATTGCTATATACAGTATCAAGGACTTCCACATTCCTCACATATACTTATTTACATCATGGTCATAGACGAATATAATACATCAATCATCATAATTATCAATCATCGTTCCACCTACCAGTCATCACTGGAAAAAACACTCTCACTAGTCTTCCGACTGCTCCCCTTATGTTCGCCCTCTGGGGCTTTCTCCTGCGTCCGCTCTTTAGGACGTCTTAGTGTGCAGTGATAGTAATACAGCGCTCTCGCCTCATTCAGACCCCCCCCCCCCGCCACTCACAACATGCACGCTTTCCCTTACCCCGTGGCCCGTGGGTTAACTTTATTCTAACCCTCTTCTCGTAACTACTGATCCTCGCTCACTCGCTCGTGACACACTGCATGTAATTAGATTCGATATTTTTATGCTTGTCAGTTAATAAGTCTACCAATCACGACAGTGTTGGTGCTGTTTTCGTCGTTCCCGAACAGAACAATAAAAATTTACAAATAAAACAGAACTTAACCACCGAACATCTGGCCATTCTTAGACTGTTTCTTACAACCTTTCTCTCCTCTGACGGCAACAACAAAACAACAGCAAGAACAACAACAACTACCGCAAGTAATACACTGTACTATTTCAACAACAGTTCTGTTTAGATCTCTCTCTCTCTCTCTCTCTCTCTCTCCCCCTCCCTCTTTCCCGCCCTCTCTCTCTCACCCTGTCTCTCTCTTACATATATTTATTGTTTTAGTCAAGTATTCGCAATAAAAAGAAATAACGATGGTTAATGATCTTGGTTTCACAAACTTCGTACAAAAACAAAATGTCACATGTTTCAGCCGCTAAGCTGACACGTGTCAAATTCCGCCGAAAGTTGGTAGCTGGACTATTCCCATCAATAATGACAAGATGATGAAAGAAAACGGCGATTTATTAGAAAAACTTCAAGACTGCACCCCTTCATCCAATGTTTCAAAACTGAAAAGTGAAATGGATTCGTCCTGTTTGTGGGTATAAAAACTAAGATTTTGTGACTGATCAGTGATTGGCCACAGCTAGCAACGAATCGGTTTTGAGTTTCGCTGCCAAATGTTTGCTTGATTCCAGCATCATACAGGGGCATGGCTTAGACCTCTCACACAGTGAACACAGCACCAGCACAGCAACAGCACAGTGGCAGCAAAACGCTGGGTCAAATTTTTAGGTAATATAGATTGCACTACGCGTGACGGAGTGGCGCCGTTTTGCCGACCAGCGTAACCCCTGCATGAACCCAGCGTTCACCCGTCGTTTTGCTGAAAATTTGATTTTAGTGTTACACTAAAATTCGGCCAGCACTGGCCCGTCATCAGCAAGATGGAGATAGACGTAGAAGCATTAATTGAAGCAGTGAGAAAAAGACAAGTCCTTTATGACAAAAGTGATGAGGATTATTCCAATAGAATTTTAATAAATCAACGATGGATTGAAGTCGCCGAGGAAGTCGGAATTGATGGTGAGTAGTAATGTTTATTAAAAGCTTATCTAATCCAGTTATCAAGTTTTTAGTCCTCCCCCCCCCCCCCCACTCTCTCTCTCTCTCTCTCTCTCTCTGAGACCTGAGACATCCCTTATCTCCCCTCCCCCCATTCTATTTTTGTTTATTTTACTGCACTTTTATCAAATGATATACATGTAATAATGTGTTTGTCAGGTCCTGTCATGTTTCTCTATGACTGTATTGTTACTCCCTGTAGTTTGGCTCAACATCATGATAATTGCAGTCGAATCCAAGTCGTGAAACTAGGTGAACAATAAAAAAAGGAATAGAAGTGTTTTCTGTATATTTCATCATGACATTGGTCTAGTAACACAGTATTCGTTTTACCATGGAAGAGTTCCAGCAGGGGATGTGAAATAGTTCATCAATGTTTCTCGCACTCTCAAGGCATTTTTTGTAGATCGAATGCTACCATTGATATTGGATCCTTGAAAGCTTATAAGAGTATTTGGGGTTTGAATCTGCTCACCCATTGAATCACACGGTGATACACGACAGGGTTCTTGTATGAGAACAAAGTTATGAAGCACTGTTATTGCCTTGACAATATCGGTGGCAATGTTTGGTTGGACATCCATTGGCCTTTGCAAAAGTCTCCACATCATAGCTATTCTGCCAAAAGATCCTTCAACAACATTTCTTGCTCGCGACAAGCGATTATTGAAAACCTCTTTGTCATGTGTAAGTTGCCGATGAGAGAAAGGCTTCATGATATTATCCTTTAATGGGAAAGCATCATCGGCAACAAACATGAATGGCAACTTGATGTCCGTTTGTGGTATGGTGCCCCCAGTGGGAATACCGAGGGTTTCCGATGCAAGTTGTCTACCAAATACTGATTTATGAAAAATTCCCCCATCGTTGTTACTTCCACACGAACCAACGTCAACTACCACAAATTTCCCCTCTGAGTCGGTGACAGCAAGGAGAATTATTGAGAAGAAGCCCTTATAATTATAGTAAAGAGAACCTGATTTATTTGGCTTTTTGATTCGAATGTGTTTGCCATCAATTGCTCCAAGGCAAAGAGGAAAGTTGTATCTTGTATAGAAATCGTTTGCTATGTTAATCCATTTTTCTCTATCTGGAGCAGGCATGACTCGTGGATGTAAAACGTCCCACAAAACTGCACACGTCTCTGTCGCGATTTCTCTTACTGTAGATACACCAGCACGGAAGTGAAATGACAGAGAAACATGAGTTTCTCCCGAAGCTAGATACCTGAAATTACAAATATTGAATACTTTTGTATAGTTCAATAATCGATTGTTGCACAAATAATGACGGAGCACATTTATTTATTTTTTCTCATTCTGTTTTTCCGCTGATTTGCACTACTAGTACTGGATATAAACCTGTTCCAAATGTCTATATAAAACACTTCCCCTCACACATGCACCCCCCCCTCCTTTTGCATAACAATACCCGTCAATCCAATCATATATATCTGTTGACCACTTTACCATTTTCTTTCCCACCCGTCATCAATATGTTGTCTACCGGTATATAATAATATTTATATTTTCATCCCAACAGATGCAACTGCAAGAAAGAAATAGTCAGTGCTGAGGGATTCTTTCCGGAGGTATCATAAGAAGGATACAACCTTTAAATCTGGATCAGGGGGCAAATGCCACAGACCGTGGTACCTGTACAAAAACATGCTCTTTCTACTTCCTTTTGTTGAGGGTGGAAAGGCCTCAACAACAACCAATTTGATTGAGGGACCGGAGGCTGAACAAGAGCCCCAACAAGCATCCCAGCTTCTGGAGGACAACATGGACACAATGGTCGACAATGATGCGTCTTCACAGGGTGGAAGTTCATTGACAAATCCACGACCTGGTCCAAGCCATACTCCAGACATTCTCACGTCAACCGCTTCCAAACAACATACCAGGAAAAGGCCATATCCCCCGTATCCCCAAGACCGAGGATCTACTATATCCCCTTTTGATGCCGCAATGTTAGAAGCCCTAAAAGGATTGCAACAACAACAGCAACAAAAACCGCCTCAGGACGACGACGCACAGTTCCTGTTAAGTTTATTACCGGTAATGAAAGGGTTGGACCCAATAACAAAATTTGAGTTCCGTGGAGAGCTCAACAACACAGCTTTAAGATATCTGCGGCGTTCTAAGCAGCCATCACCACAGTATGAAAACAATGACTATATATCTCGCACATCAACCCCATCATCCACATCTTCTACAGCTATTGCCGACAACGCATATCAATACAGCCAGTATGTCCCAACAACATCAGGCTCACAAGTTGATCCAACATCCCCCCCCCCCACCAGGCGACCCCTACCAGTATCACATGTACCACCAATACAAATAAATAAACAACGTACCTCAAGCTTTTCCATGGTCAGAAATGGTGCTGAAGTCGATGTGTGTAAACCATTCAATTCATTATGATGATTAAGGACACGTTGTCGTAGTTTCAGTGAACAAGTGTGTGTATGTGTTTAAAAAAAGTAAATAAAATAAATAAATAAAAAGATAAAAATTAAAAGCTTTGTGGGATCAATTAAATTCATGTAATATGTCTACATTGTGTCTTTTTCTTCATTATAACGAAATACCCAAAACAAATGTCCTTAATTGGCTAAATGAAGCCAATCATGCTCACTGAAATCCTAGCATTCACAAAGTGCCCTTGTTGACATTAATTAAAGACTTTTAAATCATCTGGCAAGCCGCAATTAGTAATAATGAATAGCGTAAGTTATGAACTGTTCTTACCTCAAAGTTATCACAAGTCGTTTTTTAGCAGGGATCGATTTTCGAAAATGTGTTTCCTTCTTTGCAATATGGGGTCCAATCAATTCTAGAAGCATATAAAAAGTACTTAGTTTCATCCGAATGTATGATAGGCATTTCTCCTCATCATTTAAAACTTCATCCATAAGGTGGTGAAATTCCCCATAAGTTCCTCGTCGTTGGTGGATTCTATGAACCCAAAATCTTCTTCTATTAGGCCTGTGACAACGTCTTTTTTTCAAACAATATAAAATTGTTAATATTTCAGGTGCCATGTTTCAATTCTGACTCCGTACTACACACTGCTGGCGCTGGAACGGTGACGGACACACTACATTGTGTCATACAGCACGTCACCAGCACAGCAAAGGTCCAGCAACAGGCTGGACAGACGCTGTGCTGTTGCTGTGCTGGTGCTGTGCTCACTGTGTGAAAGGTCTAATGGGCCATTTACACGCACAGATAAATCGTTAAAAAATGAAAAATCTCGTACAATTTAATAGGTTCACAGACGAACCGGAGAACATCAGGCACCGCTTGATATTTTTCGTACGATTTTTGGAGAGGACATGAGAATTCCTTTGAAGTTTGACACCGCGGGAGACAAAATTTTCGTGTTAAAAATATTGAAATATTTATCACAGCCCAAAACTAATTGCATTTTCGGAATCAGCGCCCCAAAATTAGCAAAGTGGGTCGCGTGGAACTCGATTTGATGCATTATTAAAGATTTTACAATTTGCCCTTGTGCATTTGTGTGCCATATAGGCTTCGATGTTTTCTTTTTGTTACTTTTGTCTTGAATGGGATGGGACGGGGATATCTCTGTCAGGAAAAATTTGCTAAATCAGCTTCTTTCTTTTTCTTCGTCTTTTGTTGTTTACAAGCCACCACAGAGCAAGCAAATCATCTACGTAGTCCTCGCAGTGAGACATTGTGGCTGTCTGATTCAAGAGTGAAACCAAATCCAGTTATAAGGAAGTCGCGACGTCGCTTCCTAAATTGAACGACAGATCGTTACGTGTAAGCACGATACACAGGGCGGAAAAAATTGACAGATCTTGTGAGCGATACATCGGTTCCGATTCATCTGCGCGTGTAAATGGCCCTTACGATTTTTAAGAATGAGCCCTATCTCATTTGTACATTGTTGTACATGTATTTCCACTGGAAGTCACATCTGCTGCTCAAATAGCAAATGGAAAGGTGTGTCTTTCAAAAATATCTGTCGATTTGATCTGCACGATATCAGGACCCATGGCAGCGAGATAACACAATAATTTGATTCGTCATTCTGGTTGCTGATGACAGAGAAAAACAGGTAAAAGTAATTGAAACCTCGAGAAGACTGGAATCCGTTGAAAATACATGTACAACAAAAATCAGAAGGAGCTTTTCTACTGCAGACATCAAATGCCAGTAGGCTATACGGAGTTGAAGACAAAGTCATATCTTAAATTATGGAAACAGTAAGCAAAACACACAAAAGTGGACAAGTGAAGTCCAAAATGGTTTGGACCAAGAAGAATTAAAATTGTGCTCGATATAGGAATACACAAGCTTGTTGGTCAATCTTCAATTTTCAATGCTTCAAAACTAAAGCCCTTCGCCAAGACATTGCAAATGCCCCTGAAGAAGATAAAGAATGCTATTGCCAACACCGGGGCTGATGTGATGATTATGAGAATCTCATCTTCCCAAGTATGGCACGAGTTTAGCCCCACCCCAATTTCAAATGGCAGAAAGAAACATGCAGGGGTGCAGGGGGGTGTCTCTTCACATCATTTTATCATCTGTTCCTGGAGGAGAGAAAGGAGGAGAGACGGGGACTGGATAAGGAAACAGAGGAGGGAAAGAGGAAAGAGCGAGATGGGGGAAGATTGGGAGAGAAGGATAAATTATTAAAAGACACAGAGACAATACAGACACCATGAGAGAGAGAGGCAGAGATTAGAGAGAGACAGAGAGAGAATAGGAAGAGACCGGGACAGAGAGAAAGACAGACGAGAGGCAGAGAGAGAGGGTGAGACAGAGAGACGGAGAAAAAGAGACACCCAGACAGTCGACAGACACATACACACAAACATAAATAACGCATACAGCCTACTATTTTAAACGCCTCCTTTGCACCCATGAGAATTGCAAGCTTTTATCAGGGTTAGTGTTAGGATAAATATTAACTACGTGCAACCAAGACAAATGGACTAAAAAATTTTGACAAGTCTGACACACAAGTCCAACAAATTGGCAGAAAAATTCCGACAAGCCTGGCCCAGAAGTACAAGTTGGCTGAAAAATTTTGACAAGTCTGACAAACAAATTGAACAAGTTGAGAGGAAAATTCTGACAAGTCTGATGCATGTCCAATAAGTTGACTGAAAAACTCCGACAAGTCCAACTGGACTAAAAAATTTTGACAAGTCTGATAAGTTGGCCAGAAATCTTGACAAGTCTGATGGACAAACAGCACAAGTTGGCCAATAAAAAGTCCAACAAGTCGGACTCACAAGTCCAAGAAATTGGCCAAAAAATTTTAAGAAATTTGACGCACAAGTCCAACAAGCTGGTCAAAAAATTTTGACAAGTCTGACACACAAGTACGACAAGTTGGCTAAAAAATTTTGAAAGGTCTGACACACAAATGCTACAAGTACAAGTTGGCCAAAAAGTTTTGATAAGTCTGACGAGCAAGTTCCATAAGTTAGCAAAAAAATTTTGACAAGTGTGACGCACAAGTCTGATAAGTTGGCCAAAAAAGTTTGACAAGTCTGATGCACAAGTCCAAAAAGTTGGCCGAAAAAATCTGACAAGTCCGATGCAAAAGTTCAAGAAGTTGGCTGGGAAAATCCAACAAGTTCGAGGCACAAGCCCAATAAGTTGGCCAAAAGAATCTGACAAGTTCAACGTGCAAATCCAACAAGTTGGCTGGAAGAAGTCTGACAATTCAAACACACAAGTCTGACAAGTTGACTGAAAAAATCCGAAAAGTCCAACGCATGAGTGAAGAAGTTGGCCAAAAAATTCGATAAGACCTACGCAAAGGTCCAGCAAGTTGGCCCAAAAATCCGACAAGTCTGACAAGTTGGCCAAAAAAATCCAACAAGTCTGATGCACAAGTTCAACAAACTGGCAAAAAAATTCCGATAAGTCTACGCACAAGTCCGACAAGTTGGCCAAAAAGATTTGACAAGTCTGATGCACAAATCCAACAAGTTGGCACAAGTCGAACACACAAGTCCGAAAGTTGTCCAAAAAACCCGACAAGATCAATGGACATGTCCAGTAACTTGACTAAAAAATCTGTCAAGTCCAATGCAAAAAATCCGACAAGTCTGACGCATGAGTCCACGAAGTTGGCTGAAAATGTCTGGGGCACAATTCCAACAAATTGGCCGAAAAAATCTGACAAGTCACACAGGCAAGTCCAACAAGTTTGGTCGAAAAAATTCCGACAAATCAAACACACAAGTCCGAAAGTTGGCCAAAAAAACCAACAAGACCGACGCACATGTCCGGTAAGTTGGCCCCAAAATCCGACAGGTCCGAAGCAAAAGTTCAAGAAGTTGGCCGAAAAAATCTAACCAGTTCAAGGCGCAAATCCAACAAATTGGCAGAGAAGTCTGATAATTCAAACACACAAGTCTGACAAGTTGGCTGAAAAAAGTCCAATAAGTTCAACACACAAGTCCAAAAAGTTGACCGAAAAAATCCGACAAGTCTGACGCACGAGTCCAAGAAGTTGGCCAAAAAAATCCAACAAATCCGATGGACAACTCCAAGAAGTTTGCCAAAAAAACATCCAACAAGTCTGATGCACAAGTTTAAGAAGTTGGCCAAAAAATTCCGACAAGTCCGATACACGAGTCCAACTAATTGGTTGAAAAAGTCTGACAAGCCAGGGGCACAAGTCTGACAAGTCCAACAAGTCCGTCACACAAATTCGACAAAAATGCACTGGTGTGACAAATCCGACAAGTCATCCGCACAAATCCGACAAGACTGACAAGTCCACCGCACAAATCCAACAAGTCTGTCGAACAGGTTCAACAAGTCTGACAAGTATAACAAATCCAACAAGTCATCCACACAAGTCCAACTAGTCCGTTGCACAGGTTCGACAAGTCCGTCAAGTCCACTGCACAAACCCCACAACTTCGACATGTCTGACGTGCTGGCTGCACAGTTATGACAAATGTGACAAATCCGCCGTTCAAGTTGGTGCCAACAAGTCCATCAAGTTCAACATAATAAGTCCATCACAGATGTCCGACAAATCCACAGCACTTTTAGTCCAACAGGTCTGCAGCATAAGTCTGACAAACCAGGGGAACAAGTCTGATGGGGCTGACAAGTCTGACAAGTCCACAAAACAAGTCAGACAAGCTCGCCACAGAAGGCCGACAAGTCCAAGAAGTCCGGATCACAGGTTCGAAATGTACGACAAGTCCGCCGCACAAGACGGACAAACAAGTCTGCTGCACAAGTCCAACAAGTCTGCCCCACAAGTCTGACCACCCCATGGCACAAGTCTGACAAGTCCAACAAGTCCGCGCTTTGAACAAATCCGAAAGGTCCAACATTTTCAGCAAGTCTGACTAGTTAAAAAAGCCAACGACACAGGTTCGACAAGTTCGTCAAGTCTGCTGCAAAGGTTCTACAAGTCTGAGAAATCCGTTGCACAAGTCCGACAAGTCTGACAAATCTTTCGTAAAACTTTGTTTCCATGAGATAAGTGGTTTGACCATGACATCGACGTTATATATCATAATTTAGAGGTTATAGGATTTTTAGTGTCAATGGTGGTGAGGTCTGGCAAGTCTGACAAGTTTTTCCCTTCTACTGTAAAATTTTGTTTTCCATGAGATAGATGGTATGGCCGCGACACCGACGACGCATATCATAATTTAGTAGTTATGGGATTTTTAGTGGTAAGGGGGTTGAGGTCATCTCTTTGGTAATGGATGTGTCTATTTGGTATCGAATTTCGAATCCTAAACATGGACTTCCTTATAAAGTCAGAAATGAAACTATTATGAAATCATTTTAATGTTTTGTTAGACCTATTCTATTTTCATTCAAACTGGTAAACCAGAGGAAGAAAAAAACCTAAAATAAATGCCAGTGAAAAGTTTCACATGTTCGAGAAAGTAAGAGAAAGTATTCATTTTTTTGTGACATTCTCTTGAATGAGAATACATAAGGGTATCGATTCCCACTTCTGCTTCGCGTTTGTAGATAAAAATCAAGAAGATGTCAAGGGCAAAGGAAGGTAATCATGTGCGCAGTTTACACTTTTTGCAAAAAGAATATTTATTCCTCTATTTCCAATAGAATGCGTGTATCTTTGGCTTATGGTGCTACTCGAAAGTGTTTGAATGAAAACCATGTATTTTAAGTAAGGTTTGTAAAGAAATGGATTTAATATGTGAGTTTATGCATAATGAGGTCAAACCCATAACGGCAGACAATGTATGGATTCTGTGTCATATAAGAAAAACCCAAATTTATTTATAGTACAGAACAGCCACTCGTGGGAAACCTGGGTGGTCACTGGCTCCTGCTTCCATGTAGCGTCGAGGTCGGCGGTCGACCAAGGTACTCGCACGACTAGTCATGCCCAACTAGTCTGTAAAGCTTAGGGTCTGGCGAGATTTCCTCCCTTGAGGCGCTACTGAGGGACTGAGAGTTGAGGTGGAGTTTGGTCGGGGGTAGGCCGGACAAGACATACGGATTAGAACCTACTTCCTTAGATCTTAAGGGGCAACTGGTACTATAGTATTAGACTTAGGATCGTCCATGTCATGGGAAAAGTGCTCTCGCAACCACATAGTCACACGGCACATCTGTGCTAGGTAGGGTAGTGTGTGCTGGAGTCCCCGTGCCACTATTTTTTGTTTGTTTTTTATTCACTTATATTAATTTCTCTAAACAGAATTCAATGCACAACAATAGCAGCAATAACATTTGCCAAGTTGACGAGAGAGTGGGATTGTTTTTTATGTTGTCTCTGTTAGGGGATTTCTTATTGCTGTAATACAAATTTAATGATTCAGTTGCGAAAGGCCGGGTTTTGTTTATTGTCTTGTCGGAACACAGCATATATTGTTGACCCCAGGATTGGTTGTATATAAAAGATGGCAGAAAATGTAGATTTTGAATTGTAGCGGAATAGGATCACCCTGTGCTCTTGATTTATACAAGAGCAGAATTACAACTATCATCGGGGAGAGGACATAGAGAACCCTTCAAGGGCTAGAAAGCTAGCACTTCAAGACAAGCTAGCGCTTTACAGCTTCGTGAAGTATTCCACTCAAACCCTTTTGACACAAATGGAAAACGCACGTATTATATGAAGCTTACTGCGTAAAGCGCCGCTTGTAAAATCAAGAATGTTTTGAAATATTGGAAGTGAATTCTTTTTCAGGCTTTGAGGCGACTTGCTGTGAAATGCAGTGGGCAATTACTTGCACTTTTCGATCCTCTGGTGCAACAAAATGGAGGTCGACTCCCATCTTAAAAGGTGTTATGACTGGTGAAGCGCTTGCTTTTCCGGGCTATGTGCATCCTCGGCAGCAACAGAAGCTTTCTTAAAATGCGCTTATCTGAAGGCTCTAACTTTCTTACGCTTGGGGCGTTCTCTGTGTTCTCTCCCTCACGTACCGGTACTATAGTTCGTTCACCGAAGCGTGATCACGGTTTAGTTGGATTCTCTCAGCTATTACGAAGTACAACGTCTTGAATTTTTGCATGCAGTCTTACATTTATCATGACCCTACAAATCTTGAATCTGAAGTCTGTGCACAGCACCGTTCTTTCAAAGCGGCGAATTCCTTTGATCTTTTCTCTGTTTGCAATTCAATAGGCCCCAAACTTATAGATATAATTTACAGTATTCGTGTGTTCCAACATGATCTGTCACTTCTCGTTTCTGTATAGTTGATCTAAATTCCTAAACATAGTAACAATCTGTGATGTATTGCAGTGGCGTAGCGTCACGTTACGGACTTGAGGTTTGCTTTACACGTAAATGCATTTATTGTTCCTTTCCTGTAATGTAAAGCTACAACAGATTCATTACTTATCTGTTGAAAACAACGTTCTAGTTATGCTAAACGGTAACATCCTATGAAAGATAAAGTTTGTAAAGTAGCTAGGCTTTCCAATCTGTAATAAGTTGTGAGAAATATAATATACATTATAGAGATATGATCGCCCTTTCCCCTCTGAATCCCTGTCATTGCAAGAGCATGGGCTTGTGGGTACAATGATCAGGTTGCGGGCTTGGGACAGCCTTAGGCCCGTTAGAAAGATTAGCCCTAATTTTTTTTGTTTTGTTTCAAAATGGGCAAGAACTTTCGATGTTTTTTAATGTTTTATAGGGAGGTCTTCCGCCCGTCCGCGCCATAATTTTTACCGCTATTAAAAGCTCGCGGTTACACATTGTCACTGTTATCAATTTAAACTCATAACACATGGAATGGTCAGATGGACCTGGGGGCGTGAGGGTCTAGTCAGTTTGTATCAATGGGCGGTAGTCAGATTGACTAATCAGGCGAAAAGGGACTGGGGTAGTTGTGTTTTCTTGACTGGCGCGGACGGGCGGAAGACCTTCCGTTTTATAATCTCATTCGCTTTATGAGTCGGATGTCTCCATTGGATTGATGACGATATTGGGTTGAATAAAATGAAGACCCTCGTTTTGCTGGTATTCTTGCTCCAACCGCAATACATGGTCCTCGCACTTCGAGGAAAATTCTGCATCGACTGTTTTCAGTGCTGCATGAGTTAGATTTTGGATGTCTGACAGTTTGAAGGTCTTGTACTCCAATGTTCCGCATCGTATTGATTTTGATGTTTAAATACATGATGAGAGGAATTCTGAAATTGAAAGATCCCCGATGACGCCCCTGACCTCTGTGTTGGCCTACCATTGAACAATCACGAGAGTTTGTTTTTAAACTCACTTTAATCCCGTGCTGTAGGCCTACCACATTTTAGTGGGGCTCGAAGTGATGTCTTAAATTATTACAGTAAACCACCTAAATGTTTACCCTTGTCGGTGCTCTCTTATTATACTGCAGATAAACAAACTCGAAAACTGTTTCAATAATTCGGGGGAAAAAATCTGGGTCAGGGTCATCACAAATCTAAGACTTCACGCCAAATTACATTCAAATATCACCGACGGTTGCAACGCTACGAGCAGTTTTCTGTGATCATGCCTCGGTGAACGGACTATAGATCTATACAGTGAAGTAGCATGGGTTGCCTGCGCCCGGGGTAAGGCAAGTATTGCTCCCTCTGAACTGTGGACTGTTTTCACTCCCTGAGTCCCTTTCACCAGTCCAGTATTGAACCCGGCCCCCTCCCCCAAGCACATGTAATGTATTTTAAGAAAAATGTAATTAAAATAAAATGCATTTAATCTTAGGCTACTCAAATAGATTTAAAATCACCTGGTTTTAATTTGTGCAAACCTATTAAAATCGACATTGAAATCTCTCTCAATTGGCAGTATTGTTAGGTTGCTCCGTCTTTCTTGGCTCATTGTAGATCTCTGATAGGTTTTGATTCATTTAAGTTTTGAGAAACTTCTTTCGCAATTGGCGGTTGAAACAGTGATAGTTTCAAAATGTCAGATCAAGGTTAGTCAAACTCTCTTGCAGCTTTCACTTGTACACCCACCGAAGTAAATAATGTAAAAGAATATCATAACAGTCGATAGTTGCAAAACTGGAACTCGTTAGGGATTAGAAAATATTTTTCAAAAATACTTTGGATGCCTAAATCATTAAATGCTTTTGAGACAATGTTTAGAAATGGTTTAAGATGCCACTTATGGCAAGAACTCAGTTTTGACCCAATGTCATTTTTGTTACCGTTTTTTGTCCTATGTCTTGAAGTTTGACCCTCGAAGGTCGATAACTGCCCTATTTTCACATACATACTAGCTGAGGTCCCCGGCCCTGCCCGGGATAAATCGGTTTGAATATTAGTTTCAGTTCTGGGTGGTTATTATGGACCTGCTTCATCTTGCCTGTTCCTGTTTGTTTATTTTATTTTTGTTTGTTTGTTTTTAATTAAGTCTTACTGCTCTGCCTTTGTGAGTTGACACCCTGCGCGTCCCGTACAGTAGCATGATTTGCGCACGGGTTAGTGTGTTTGATAGTGAACACATCGCGGGAAGTGATAACGAAACCTTAAAATAGCGAACCATGGCTCGAAATAGATCTAGATGATGCCGAAACAATGAAAAATGAAACGTAGAAGCCTGAACATTTCATAATTTCTAATATAGCCCATGTTAATTATCGCATTGATAATATGCTGTTGTGCAAAGTTTGAAGCCTGAGTGTGATGCGGTTCCTGAGCCTTAGGTGACCAAAGTTTCGAGTTACCAAAATATCTTACTACACTCGACCCTATCTGAGCTGTAAAAATGACGAATCGGAAAACCTCGAACGGCCCATTTTGTTTTCTATTTTTCTAAATTTTTAAGGTTGTTGCATCCTTAAAATGAATTGATACAAACCTTGCTCAGTCTTTGAACTACTTTCAGTAATTTTTTCATGGCTCTACGTTCGGTAGTTTTTTCAGCTATAGAGTACAATCGTCCAATTTTACCCAATATATATATAGATGACCACCGCGTTAGCAAGACAATCATCACAGCAAAAAAAAAAAAAAAAACCTGTTCACGCTCCAGAACAAAAAAAAAATAAAAAAATCAGCAAACGATCGAACTCCCAATGACACGCACACACGTGCAAGACAAGTCCAACAAGTCCGCCTGAAGTCCGACCAAATACTGAAATATATATTTATCACGCACACACACAATAAGAATTATAGGTAAATATACGATTAAAGCAACACATAAACAGATGTAAATCAACAAAATAATAAAATACGCAAGAAAGAAAAAAATTCACAAATAAAAAAAACCAAATGATCAAACAAAAAATATAAATACATATATAATTTGACACAACCCCCCAAACGGAAATAGATATTTTAAAATGTACATTGGAACAAAAAATGAAGAGGAAGTAGTGCTGAAAGAAAAAGGGGGGGGGGGCAGGAAAGACTGAAAAGAAAAGAGAGAAGGAAGAAAACAAACAACCATGATATTAATGACTACAGGAAAGATAATGCTAAATCTTGAATATTGGTTTCTTCCTTGAGTGACGAAACAGGGAAGGGTCCGCCATCCCTGGCGGCCATGTAACTTTTGTAAGTGTAATAGACTCCAATAACCAAGCTTATGAAGCAACATGCCATCTTCCACAGTCACAAGATGAAAATGGCGAACAATTAATGTACTGTGTCAAATACAGGAATCAAAAACGGTTATTGTTAAATAAAATACATGTATGTTGCTGTTGTTGTTGATGTCATGCGTGTACTGTCGGTAGTATTGTTACATGGGTCTTCCTTTGACGTTTTTATTGCTCTCTTTGTCCGGTTTAAATCTCTGAAATTATGGGTAATTAGGCTGCATTGTAAAATGCATTTCCTTATTTACTGGCTTCATAAAGTTTTACATTTCGTTTGTAGTACATGTATTTGGTCGGCGGAAACAATAAAATTTACTTCAATGTACATGTTTTTATTCTAGGTGGAACGTTTGCTATGAAGCAAAAGTTCCGGGGGAAGGGGGGGGGGGGGGAGAGACGTTTACTTCATAGTATCTGGCCCGGGAAGGATAAAGTGCTATGAAGTATTTGTTCCGCCTGATGGTTTACTCCATAGTAAACGTTCCCCCGGACGATGTATAACGTCACCTCCCCCCCCCCCCCACACACACACCCCTCGCAAAAGCTGTTTTCAAAAACTGCCAAAAATCGTTTTTGATACAGAATTAGGATTCGAAGGTTTCATGGTGACATTTCATCGAGTTCTCAAAGCTTCATGTGAAAATTGTTGAAAATCTTCATGTTTGGCAAAACCCAAGGGGGAACTTTCACCATGAAGTATTTGTTCCGGGTGACCTTTCACAATGATGTATTTGTTCCGGGGGAACGTCCACTACGGGGGACCAAATACTTCGTCACGCCGGCAAGCGGTTTGCGGAAATTAGGCAGCATCGGTTTACAGCGGCATGGCAGACTAAAGGTTGAACGTTTTAGGATCATCTCACTGTATTCATTCTCACAAGGAAACCACTTTTAACGCCGTTGATCGCCACATTTTTATTTATTTATTTATTTATTTTTAGTAGTATGAAGCAGTGACCAGACAGCCATAAAACAGTAAAATCCTCACCTGTATGGTTGTAAAACAAGTACTGATGGATGAAGTTGGTAGTTAAGCTGTCATTAAACAAAAAGGCGCTCTATCAGCCCCATAATGGTCTTTTCCAGCACTCCTCGCAAGCCCTAGGAAGTAGACAGAAAACACACCCCCGCTCCCAAATGCATATATGATTTAGTAAACTGGAGAGAAACATAGTGCCTATTTTAATTTTAGTGAAAGGGAGGCAGAAACTGGTAATTTATTTATTTATTTATTTATTTATTCATTACGGACTTTTTGAACTTTTAACTTATTATTAATTAATAACTTTATCATGTCATTCACGAGATGGGTAAGAATGGACGGATCCACACCAACAAGCAGAGCAAAGAAAAACAAAACAGTAGGATAACGGAAGCATCCAAAGCAGTGCCGGTGGTGCCTAAACTAGTTCACCGCGAACAGATTACGTGCTTGAAAGTAGAAACATCTCTTCCCGAACAGCGTTCGACACTGAGTTTTTGTACAATGAAACAAATGCAAATTGCCAAAATGAGACAAAACTCTCCTGTGATGTCAAAATAAAACCCATGATTTTCTCAGGCCTTTTTTTCCATACAGCTATAATAATAATGATAATAAATTTAAAAAAAAAAAAAAACACCCAAAAAACACGCACTATTTTTAACAAGACCCGGGGCCACCACCATTTATACAGCTTGGAGTTGCGTGAAATTTTAACGGTTCCTTAGGTTCCTTTTTTTTCTGTTTGTTTAGATTCGGAAACTTGAAATGATTCAGAAGTTTTTTCTTTTGGTTTTTTTTTTTTTGAGTTTGCATTAGTCGCCTTTTTTTTAAAATTGTTGTTGTTGTTGTTGTCACGAACGCGTGAGCCCATGACGATATCACTTCTTGCAATGTTCTCGGTGCGCATCATTGCACACTGTGAACTATCTATTTCTCTCTGGACTTATGTGGATGACCCTACCCATTGCCCTATCCATATTGAAACCTAAGATGACTTTTTTTTTTTTTTATCCTGTCCTTTAACCTTTAAGTGATGCCTCTTGTCTTTTACCATTCGGAGAATGGGGCAGTTACTACATGTAGTTATATAATAAGTGTAGAAAAGTAACACCAGAAAAACCAACACCAGTATGATTACCTTCACAAATCGAGTGACGAAATCGCCTGATCGTCTTCCCTTTTAAAGCTTGAACACCTTAGTAATCGAATCTGTGATGGACGAGATTTTTCACCATGAGATCCATGCGATTTTATGATTTTTCATGTCAGATACCGAAATCTAGAATATATCGAGGGTTATCAAACAGAGTGTGCTGTGTCCAATTTTAATCATTACTGTTAAATGCCTGTAGATACCCATAACACAAAGTACCGGTATGTGACTTTATTTCATAACCCAATAAAACTATTCATGTGACGGGTTGAAGTTATTGCAATTCGTTGAATTTTCATGAAAGTTACAAATTTCAAAGTCTTTTAATGGTGGCAAATGGTAATAACAGTGATACATTCCAATTTTATTTGTTTATCTTTTTGTGGTCATTTTATGTTGGGGGTAGCCGATGTAGTGACATGGGTGAATCGGCAACATTTGTACAAATAAATAACATGTTATGGAACATTTATAAAATGATCAACATGATTACTGGTGTAATCGATTGTTTTGACAGATCTCGGTCGATTGTAAAAAGTATAAAATTTAAATGAACTCGGCTAGCTCAAGAACATCCCTAATAGGTTTATTGCACATACACGTTATGCCAGAAAAGCAAACCCGTCAAAATTGTATGCATTTGAGTGGTCTGAAAAAGCGTTCCTTTCTTGAAAAACTGACAATACGATTTATATTCCTGTGTACATGACAGATGAATGGAAACTGCCCACCTCAGCTATAGAAATTTCAGACAACGATTTCCTTAACCAGCGTGCTCAGTTACCGTACAGCCTCTCATTTTTGCCTTCTTTTGTTCCCATAAAGTAGATGGACAAACACGAGTGATTACCAACTGCACATACCACATCTTTGATCAAGCTTCTTATCATAAATATCATGATCTAGAGATACGTGCTCAGACAATGCAAATTTTACAAAAGAAATTAAACAATGCAGTAAAATGGAATATTCTTCGGATTGGGACCACATCTAGGACGTCAAGGAGGTGCAGTTTTATAGGAGTGCAAAAAGCATTGTTAACATCTCTCAGTTTAATAAATGATGACTTTGAGCACCTTTTGATTAGTCCGCACGTACACAGTGCAGGTCATGCGAAGCGCAAATGCTAAGGAGAGTGATCCTCCTAATAATAAGAACGCAAACCTGTGCAGGTCATAGTTTTTTTGTTTTTTTTAGCTCCGAAGATCAGGTACCCTCACAAGAAATTTCACAGAAAAATTACACCGGCTATGGAACACCAGAATCAGAACTATTTTTTTTTAAACATTTAATCTTATGTGGACCACTATGCACATTCGGATTTTAGTGATTAGTCTTCTCACCTTTGTCATTTGCTACAGAGGCCCCAGGAGAGGCGGAATTGAACGAAAACTGCAGCTGCAACTAAACACCGTCCAGAGGTGGGCAAATGCTTAATGGTTTCAAATTCTCCCCACAAAAGACCACGGCTGTCCATTTTTGCAACAAAAGAAAATTTCTCAGGGACCCCGACCTTTATCTCAACGGAAACGACCGAATTCCTCTAGGGAACAAAGCCAAATTTCTACGCCTGATTTTTGATAAAAAGCTAACTTTTAATTTTCATTCCTCACATTAAGAATCTCAAGCTATCATGCTAAAAAAAAACCTAAACGTTCTAAAAACCATTTCAGGAATAGAGTGGGGTGCGGAGCGAATCTCCATGATACAACTCTCCACTTCCTGATTAGATCTAAACTGGAGTAATGGAAGCATAGTCTATGAGTCTGCTAAACCGACTTATCTCAAAATGCTAGACCTCATACTGCGTTTTGCTCTGGGTGCTTACTGCACCTCCCCCATTGAAAGTTTTTTGTAGAAGCAGATGAGCCCTCCCTGGCTTTTTATTAGGACACCTGCAGTAACCAATTTTTGCATGTATAGGTTTCAAATACCCTGAAGGATGCACCGAAGTTTGCATTTAAAAAAAATTTAATAGTTTTGTTTTTTAATTTATGGAAAATGTATTGTTCTATCGTGCTGCCAACAGTTCTAATTTTCACTCTCCATCTTGGCGTCATTCTGTTACAGTGACATACATGTCATAAAAAGTAAAGTCAAAATTTGGCAAAAAGAAAAAGTATGTAGCAACGCCTCGCGTAAGAAATAATAGGCCCCTACCCAAACGATACAACGAAACGCAAACTAAAAGAGACCATTTCTGTCTTCTCTTTTAGTCTGCGTTTCGTTGTATCGTTTGGGTAGGGGCCTATTATTTCTTACGCGAGGCTTTGCTACATACAACTTTTTTCTTTTTTTGCCAAATTTTTACTTTGCCTATAGCCTTGCTGCGACCCCACAGTTTTTCTGTGGTTTTTATAATATTTCGTCATAAAAAGTAACCATATCAAGCGTTCAACGTGGTGCGTAGTGTCCTGGTGCGCATGGGTTCTGAAGCAAAACTATTATCTTTATTATAAGAGAGAGAGAGAGAGACAGACAGACAGACAGAGGCAGAAAAGGGGGGGGGGTACGTCATCTAGAAGGCTATTTATAAAATTCATATCTAGACATACTTTGCGGTAAGGGCCTTTTCCCGTTAGATTGTTAATTCCACTTTTGTTTGATCTTCGGCATAGATATAGGCCTACGCTACTGAACGATCTTCGGGCATCTTAGGGCTGAGGGCTAGCCAAAAGTGTGATAACGAAAAAACCATGAAAGGCGTAAAGTGGCCGTTAGCGTGCCGACGCGCCGTTAAACCCAAACTCAAACTCTCACCTAGCAATAAACAATAACATTTTAACCAGTTTAGTTTTGCTGTTATCGGGCTGGCCCGCCGTGAACAATAACCCAAACTCGCTGATCTCGCAGCAGCATCCATCAGGTACCAAAAACAATCGTTGCTTTGTAGGAGGGAAGAGATAACAGTAATAATTCTGCTAGGTGACCACCCCCCCCCCTTTTTTAAAATCGTCTTTTCAACGGTACACAATACATTGTTGCAACATAGAGAAAACCAACACTGAAGAATCATCCAGATACTCGTACATCATGTTTGATTAGAACTGGTTCTTTTAAAGTAAGAAAAGTTGAAGGGGATGTCAAAGCCAATCCGGATTGAACGGATACGGTGGCGATCAGACTAGCCGATCCCAGGGCTTAGTAAAATATCCATCCACCCCAGCTCTATAAATAACCCACCAGCCTTTATAATTCATTTCTGCCTTTCTACCATGATTCTTCTTTCTGTCCCATGTATTGGAATTTGTTTCGGTTTTTTCTTTCACAGATTCAAAACGTTCTGTCATTGCTTTGTCTGCTCACTTCTGTAGTGACTGTAAGTAAGCAAGAGTTCTTCGTGGTCGAAGGGAAATTAGCTTTTAATTTTGTGAAATTTACCGGTTGTTCCCCGTTGTCTACGCTTTTGTGCAGTGACATGATAGGTCACTGCTTCTGTGTTACCTGTATTCGGTTTTCAGTTTTACTTATAATCGTTTATATTGTAAATCACAGATCTGCATTCAGCCTATTTTTCATACCATTTTGTAATGTTTCCACATTAATGTAATTAAAGATAAAGAATTCACCAAAGATAGGTCCAACTGGAGGCCTTTATATTCATCAATTTTCTTCGTTTATTACTTTATATACTTTATCTTTGTGGTCACCTATGAAACTGTTTGCCAGTCCATCTACTAGTATGTGAGCTGGCCTAACGATTTGTCTGGTAATATGCCTGTCTGTCTTACTGTTTCTCTGTTATTCCATTGTGCATCTGCCTCTCAATCTACTTCTTTTTGGCTCACGGAATCACCAGGCATTCCGAAAGGAAACGTCAAAACATCAAATGTAGGACAAAAAGACATACATACAGGGCTGAAACATGAACAGGAGGAATTAGAAACTTAAGATAAAATGGAGAACGGAGGGAGAGTGTAAGAAAATCTTCCTTTTTGAAAAATAAACAAACTTCCAAGGGGGAAAATTACCTTTCAGTTAAAGGAATAGAAAGCTTATGGGGAAGTATTGGGTGAGGTAAATGGAGTATACTTCGATATTGGAATGGCAATACAGATTAACGGAACCTCAATTTCTTTGTTTCTGAAAAAGGAGATACAAATGTTTCTTTCTAAAGGTATTATCACTAAAGTTGATGACAATGAAGGGGACACTTCAGTAATTTCAGGTGTTCCTCAGAATAAAAGCAAATAGTTCTGAAAGAATGATTTTGAATTTAAAAAAGAAATTTAATCAGAAAATAGACAAAAAACATTTCAAAATGCTTGCAAGCCAATTTGTTAGACTTAACAACATGTATGCCGAATAGAATTTTTCATATAAAAAAAATAGAAAAAGATTGAAAGGGGAACAGAAAAGATCAAAACTATTGCACATCAAACGTCAGATTAGTGCCATTCAGTTTTCTCATACATATGTATATATATATGCACATGTATTTATACATATGAAATGTCAGTTATGCACGGTGAAAGCTGAACTTTTGCTGTGAATTGTCTGAATACTTGAATACCCAGAATATTCACCACATCAGCAAACATTCCACTTTCATCATGTACTCATGGTGTTCAAATCCAACAGATGTCTCAGTTTTATAATGACTTAATTTGAGGACCAGATAAGCATACACACTGATGCCTGTAAGTTCAAACCAAACGGAACTTGTCAGAGATGCCCATCCAAGAAAGATCTGGAAACACGCCAATGAGCATAGTGTTTGATCCTATCCTAAATACCAGTAAGTTGATATCAATCTACTAAATGTCCCAGTCAGACAAACTACCTGACAGATAACGATCTAACAGATGCTCAAGCCCAATAAATCGTTGAACAATCTGGGGACATCTGACTGTTTCCAAGTATAGATTAAGCTTGTCCTGTAAATGCTCACGGAGACGGGCACCACAGAGTGAGGTCAATGCAAGAGGTCGACTCCTAATATTGGAGATATACTGGATTGCTTCATTTGGCAAATTTCCACCTCTTTCTACCAAGGTGTCGATGTCTTCTGAACTACAGACATATCCAGCTTGTAACAAAAACAGACAATATGAATATGCACGAGCTGATAGAGAAATGCTAAAGTTACTGAGGTAAGGGGGCCTATTGTTGATAGTGCAGTGCAATGAAGCCCCAGCTTGGATGAGGGATCTGACCGCCAAGGCATTGTTGTGTCTGATAGCAAGGAACAGGGGTGTGGTTCCATTTTCAGTGCAGGTGTTAACACTAACGTTATATCTGAGTAAAACATCCAGTAGGTCGTCACTTTGAAGAGTTCTTTCAAGGGCAAGGTGCATGACATTAACTCCTCTTTCCTCTAACACAGTGGCTGCATCTTGGCCCTCACTGAGCAAAAATTCCACAAGTTCACATATATTTGACGAAGATGCATATTTAACACACCAGTGGACCAGAGGAATTTGTTGAATTTTCACACGAGAAGGTCTCAGATAATTTGTGTCTCTGGCTGTAGTGATCCCTCGTGACATTAAATGCTTCACAATGTTCAGTCTGGGCGCTCCAAGTGCTTGACGCATGATGGCCTCATCCAACTCTTCATCTGGTGTCATGGAGATCAATCTCTGTGCAATGAGGTCAGTATCTAAGAAAGACAAGGATAACTTACGTGAGTGGTGCCACAATGGTTGAGAGACTTATTTAATGAAGTGTAATCCTGAAGTGTTTTTTAAGTAAATATCCAATTCCAAAAAATTATGAATGTTCAGGCTGAAATAGATCAGCAATGCTCAGTGAGCATTAATGTAGAGAGATATCCCCAATAAATCCATAGTAAAGAAAAAGTTCATGTATAGCATTCATCCTCTTTAATCTCATATTAAATTTTAAAAAAGTATTGTACTAAGCTCAAGTTGTTTTAAGAAAGTATGCCCTTATTGGTTTTTCTACTTTGCCCCTACGTAAAATGGGAATCTAGATCTTGGTTGAGGTGGGCTTTTAATTTTAACCCTCTTCCTGCAAGAGGCCACTATATTGGCCTCGCCGTGCAACACGCAAGGCACACGAGGCCAATATTGTGGCCTACATATTGCAAACCGGGTCCTGCAGGAGGCCAATATATTGTGTAGCAACACTGTTCCTCATGTTTTGTTTATTCAGTTACCGCGACTATAGTTTTTTTCACGTTTTTTTTTCCCCACTCTTTTTTCGTTTGTTTATCTATCCTGTCCCCCCTACTACGTCTAACAAAATGGTATCGTCCAATTACGTTTATTACAATTCAACTATTCATAACTATTCGTCATATCATGTAATAGTACTGACGGTCTGAAGTTCGAACTGGGGAAAATCTTGGGGAAACTTTTACTTTGATGCTGGTTGTCATCTACATGTGAAATGAGAAGAAAGGGGCCATCTGTGTATTTGAGAAACCGTTCTATGTCTGTAATGATGAATTCCGATGTAATACTAGGGCATGCTGCATAAATGCGTCTATCGGTAGGTTTCTCATCAGGGAAAATTTTTGTTGTTGGTCGTTGTCTTTATTTGATGTGGTAATTAGAGAGGTATTGTGTTGCTTTGATTAAACTGCTTTTCAGTACATGTATGTACTCTACGAGCTGGAAATCAAATCTTTTGTTAAAGGTGCTATGAAAAGTAACATCATAGTACATGGAACCTTTACATAGTGCAGGGGGAGAAGACAATGTCATGATACCTGTGGTTAGTACATAAAGTGCCTGGCTTAAAAAATAAATTGTTCTCCTGGATTGCCTGACGTAGGGACAAAACAAGTGCGCAGCTCTTGGGAAAAGGATAAAACGTGTGTTAAATGGCACGTAAGTGCAGAAAGTTCTTGATTATGGGCCTTCTGTTTAACAATAGAACTTACTGCATCTCATAACCAGTACTCTATCCAAATATCATAGGGCTCCCTTACAATTTATCCACCACTACTGTTATTGTTCCTCGGATTCAGAGAAAACTTGACAAAAAGGATAAATAACGATGATAAATCAAAATTGTAATACAGGCATGGACTGTGAAATGGACTGTTTTTCAAAGTAACAACAATTCAGCGAGATGCAATTTTTTCTTTTATTTCACCTGTTGATGATAATGACTGTGCAAACAGTCTTGATGTCAACAATGACAATGAATTTATCAGTTTATGCTTTCATGACTCAATGTGCAATCATTGACAAACCAACCTGGCTGGTCCAGATGGAGGGCAATGTCTACTGCTGTCTTACCCAGAGCTGTACGTGCAAATGGGTTTGTGCCCAATGATAACAGGGTAAAGACCAGAAGGGTGCAACCAAATCGGACAGCTAACATTAGTGGGGTGGACACTTGCTCATCCATTGTGTTTAGATTCATTCCAAACTTGACTGCCATTTTCAGGAATAGGTCTGGGCGACCTACTCTTAAAGCCATATCCAGACATGACAAGACTTCACGTGGAGTTAAACTGTGGGGGGCCTGTGAATTTGAAGGAAAAAAATATGGTGGAATTTGCTGATATAAACAAGGCAGTAACATCCTATTATTATTTTCTCATAGACTGACGGAGTAGTAACGAGAAGCTAAATATTCTGTTCCAGTGAATTCACTGATAATTTGGGATTAACTTGCATACATTGTATCTATTTTTTTTTTATCAAACAGCATGTATATAATACACTTTTTTGGTGGGAGCATTCTTGTTGAAAATAGAAACATGAATTTAATTCTTCTTTATTACCCTCTCAAGGCGGGATCTCACATTTGGTAAAAAAAACCCACTCCTCCAAATTTACTCATGCTTAAAGCCTTCCATTTGTATTACTTAAACTGCACTGTTATCATGAAATTTATGTAAATTCTTAAATATTCAAATAACTTTAAAAATTATTTAATTAATGTATATCAGGTATGCCAGGTTTAACCCCTTCACTGCTACAGCTGAACAGCATGCTCTCACCATAGATTTCAGGACCTACAATGTACCAACAGCACACTTGCACTATCAATTGAAGGACATACTTTGTAAGACCACATCACGATGAAATGGTTAACCCTGCCTTCATTGAAGAAATGCAGTGAGTCAATTATATTGTGAGACCATAGTATTCTTTTTTAAAGGTTGAAGTTAATAATGACTTTTGGGACAGAAGCTTGGCTAAGGAAAATAAAAAATTAATTTTTTGCTCTTTTATCTATGATATTTTCTTGTGATATAATTTCTGATTTGTTTCCCAAATATCACCTCATTCCCAATGCTTTTCATACATGAGATTTTCCATTTATAATCAGACAGTGAAGAATGCAATTCTGTTGTGTGTAACTATGACATTTACTATGGTGAATACAAACAATAATGAGCTCACTATGTTCTGTAGGAGGAACTCAAAGCATTCGTCACTTCCACCATACAAAGCATGTAACAGTAGATCACTGATTACTGATTCTCCAAAGTTCTCTTCTTCCGATGAAAATGTCAGTTGATATGTTACCCTACGTGGCGATTTCTGTGACAAATCAAATATAGGCTGATATGCAATTACGGGAATATTTTCATGCAGTATATCTGCTGTGTTGTAGGAAAAGACCATTTATGCCAACCAAGGTCAATATCACTATTTGATATTATTTTATAGAATAAAATGTGCTCTATCTGTCTATCTGAATTATGATTTTGTATAAGCAATAGTTTGCAATGGGCGTCATAAAATGAAAATTGAACAGAGAATGAAGTGGAGAGCAACACAATTTGTTTTTTTTCCTTGTTTTAAATTTTGCTTTTGGTGCATATAATCTTTTTCCCACAACATGGCAGATGTGACTGATGCAACAACATATGTGACCAACAGACAGTCGTGGAGGCAAGACTGATAGAGGGAATAGATAAATGATGATAATGTTTCAAATATCAGTGATCGAACATGACGAACAATGTGAATAAGCTAGCTCCCAGATTTTTATTAACTCATTCGGTGCCAGTCAGCTACATAGATTATATGAGTTGTAAGGGCTGTGCCAGAGATCGATAAACACATGATATCATTCTCTTTTTGTGTAAGTTCTGTTAGTCAAAATTTTACAATTTCTTTATAAACGGAGACATATCAGCAGAGTATTGGTCATTTTTCAATACCACCCCCAAAATGACATTTTATATTCTGAGAATTGCCTTGGCACAAATGTAGAAATCCCTTCACAATGAATGAGTTCAAGGTAAATGAACCAGCAGCAGCAACCAACTGAGTAGCTAGTTCATGTTCTTTTATTCCTTTTGGCAGATCTTTTTTCAAATATTATTTGCATTTCTTACAGTTTCTTTCACCTGAAAAAGGATTGACACTGCAAAGGCTTGCATAATTTCTTTCATTCACTTTCTAATAGAATTTAAATATGTAGTTTTTACTGGTTAATATTCCTAATGGTAATACAAGAATTTGAATAATAAAACTTTTTCTCCTTTCTTTTTTTAATATTATTTTTGCTATATTTTAATCCCTTGGATATATGGCTGATAACTCTGTACAAAATAAAAAAGGCGTACTATCAAACAACTCTTGTGTGGCATTCTTTCAGGGTTGGGAATGGAAAGCTTGGCATCTTGTTGGTGACTCAGACAGTCTCTAGAAAGCAGTTTCAGCAAACTGAAGTTTCCACAAACTGCTGCTGCGCATGCTGGAAACAATTTTAGCGGCCAAAAATGACGACGTTGATCACTGTTATCACACGGACATTTCCCAGCTCTGATGCAGTCAAAGATAACACTGTTATCTGACAAAGTACGATGAAATTTGATGTAAATTGTTCGTCCTGTGATTGAAGTATCCGGAAATAATTTGTGCCAGCACTCTTTGCAAACATCTGATGACAAAAAATAAAATTAATAGATGTGCAAGAAGCTTGGCTTGGAAAAAGTGGCAAAAGTTTAATTTCAGGTGAGAAAATTACACAAAATAGGTTGCAAACGAAAAATTCTTTAAATTTATTTCAGTTATCATTGAATCATTTACAATAACAAACATGAATGTAGAGTTTACACAAACAGAAATTTGACATGATTTCAAACCAGTATGATTTATGTATTTGAATACACATACAGGCCCATACAAACAGGCAAAGGTGCACAGAAAGATCAAGAAGCTTCATTTAGTTCGGTCAAATCCTCAATGCCATTTTAGCTCACATGTTCATCCAACAAGGAGATCAGCATAACACTGTTACAGACAAACTAGTCAAGAACTATTCAAGCAAGTAGACATAAACCTCACCACACATGATGCTTCGAAGATGTAAAATCTCTGTATCTTGCTCCGCTTTTTTATCCCACTGTTGCCAGGCCTGACGACACAGTTGGACAATTTCTTCACGCTGAGCTGGAATTACAAATATATTTCTTCGGGTATTTGCCACATTGTTGTAGATTCATTTTTGCCTTTCCAAGAAAATGGGGATTGAGGTTTGGTCAGCAAAGGGCTAAACGCATAAGACATTATGTCACAAACACATATCTCAGAACATTTTTAACCAATTGGAATGACACTTATAAATAATGAAATTAGGAATGAGAGAACCCCTTTGATGACAAAACCTCAAAATTGGCAAACTGTTGCATACGACAATAAGGCAAATACCCCTCCACTTATTATGATATATATGTGAGTCTCTACATGTCTGTAAAAATAAAAATCACATTACCAGTGATTTCAAGCATACAGGAATGAAGTAGCAAACAGTCCAGTTTTGTGTAGAAGCTCAAAATAAGCTCCATGCATAAATGTTATCCTTGCATAGGGTTGAAACTCTTAGTACACAGGAAAGGAACCAGGAATAGGAACAGAGCTTCTGCTCCATTCTAGGCATTTATTGACATGTTCTGACTTTTGCAAAAGGAATGAATACATCAAGACAAAGCTGCTGGCTAATTCAGTGTACACCCACTGAATAAACATAACTGTGCCATTGGAATTAACTTCTTCATTCCTTCTTCTTTGCAACATATGTGAGTGTGCATGAAAAAACCACAATAAGACGACAGAGCTGATTTTGAGAAAAACGGCTTTGAAGTGAAAATATGGGTCCGACACAAACTTCCAACTTGGCTGTTGTTTAGGGGACCGTGGCATGTTACAGGGTGAACTGTAGATGAGCAGTGAACACTATTCATTATGATCTTTATAAAGGCTTTGTAATTAGACTACGGTCTCCTAACAAGATCCAAAAACTTCCGACTTGGCTGCTGTTTAGGGGACTGTGGTATGTTACAGGGTAAACTGTAGATGAGCAGTGAACACTACTCAGTATGATCTCTATAATGGCTTAGTTATTAGACTACAGTCTCCTAACAGCAATCACTCCAATATTAATGGGTCAATTAGCTATTGCCACTTTTAGGATTAAATGCCGTTTTCTCAAAATCTTGTTTTAGGGGGGTCACTGACTTCAATGTATCAGAAATGTCTCATCTTTTATTATATGTACAGAACTCAAAATGTCATGTTGTCGACTTATTGTGGGTTTTCTCATGCACACTCACATTTTCCAGACTCTCATACTACTTGAAACATATATTGTTACAGCTTAGCTCTTCATTGATTCATCTCACGTCACTTTTTTCCCCGCACATGCAACTTCCACCTCACTGCACTCTCTCCTTCTGCAAAACTTATGCACATGTGACATTTCTGTCTATATTAAATGTAGTGCTAATGACACTGGGCTCACACTTACTGGTACATTTTTAACTGATTCGAAGTTTTTGGCTCAACTTTGAGAAGACCAGTGGTGAAGCTATTCAAATAATTCATGAAGTTGTAGTTAAAGTGAACATGTCTAAGAGGCTAATTCTTCAGACATTCTCATTGATGTCTATGTTAAGTGGGATGGACTGTATTTTGGGTTGATATTATCATGTTCAGCATAATGATAGAAACACACGCTTACACTGAGGCAGGCAGCTGGGGTGACAGACAGACAAAGATTGTGCAGTATTTTGATGGGCGTCTCGAGTGGTAAAGGCGTGACAGGGAGAATTGGGACAGTGGAACAGACACAGCATGTACGTTTGGAGAACCAGCGTGAGCGGCACTATTTATTGTATTCCTGCGCCAAGCATGCGCAAACAATGAATGGTGAAGCAGAGAGAAAGACAATTTACATCAAGCATCAAGGAACCATCGACTATGTCCCTTAGACCATTATTGGCAGTAACTCGTATGTCTAGCCCGAATACGACATCTCCCCTTTTAGTATAAAGACACAACAAATAACTCTTTTCAACTTGAACCACCAATAAACTAAATTAATCCAGCAGAGCGTCCTCTGACTTTTATGCTTCAGCACACAGTATCTGTTTTCACTTTGAAATGACAATGTGACTTCCTGCATAGCGTCACTGAATAAATCAAAAGTCACTCACCAAGCCATCCTTGGTTACTTATGATTATGGTATGTAACTTTACTGGTACTGGGCTGGTTTGTTGACCTGGCGACCAGACCTGGTTACATATGGCTGTGGCGACTGCGTCGGCAGCTGCTCTGGCGGTGGCTGCCCCTGCTGCTGAAGCGGTTGCACCGGCTGCGACGTTTCACTGCCTGTAGGTTGTACGGACATCTTCGGGTCGTCTTCGTTGATCTGCATCGACATCTTCGGATTGTCTCCGTTGATTTGCATCGACATCTTCGGGTTGTCTACGGTGATCTGCTCGGACGACGTACGTAACCTTATGTGCTTGCGGTTACGCCTCAGCCTACCCTCAGGTGTCTGAACGAGGTAGGATCTTGGAACACACTTTTCAAGGACTTCACCTGGCTTCTTCCAGCCTTTCTCTCCATCCTCCTTCATGAGGACGAGGTCACCGGGTTTAAGCTCTGGCAAGCTCCGTGCTCTTTGGTCAAAGTACTGCTTTTGTGACTGCTTTGACTTTTCGTCACTCTGGCGTACTTTGTCATGTTCCACTTTACATGGAACAAGGGACTGGGGAAGGACGGGTAGGGTTGTGCGTAGCCTCCTTCCGAACGCTAGCTCTGCCGGGCTTACTCCGAGGGTAGGGAGTGGAGTAGCTCGGTAAGTCAGCAAAGCAAGGAGATAGTCTTTTTGTCTTAGGATCTCCTTTGCTGTCTTCACGGCACGTTCTGCCTCACCGTTTGACTGTGGATAATGAGGTGAACTGGTGACATGGCAAAAGTTCCATTCTTGAGCAAATCTCTTGAATTCTGCTGAAGAAAACTGTGTTCCGTTGTCGGAAACGACTGTCTCCGCAATTCCATGTTGCGAGAAGATTATCTTCACCTTGTTGATGACTGCTATGGAGGTCATCTTGTTGAGTTGAGCTATGTCTATGTAGCGACTGTAGTAATCGACTGAGACGAGGTAGTTCTGGCCTTTGATCTCGCAAATGTCGAGAGCGATCTCTGAAAGGGTCGTTCTGGCATCTTCGACGGAAGCAATGGCTCACTCGCTTGTGATGGTTTCTTCTCTTGACAATGCTTACAAGCTGCGACTCTGTTCTTGATGTCTTGGCTTATGTGTGGCCACCACACTGATGTTTTTGCTCGTTCACGGCACTTGGTGATTCCCATATGGCCATCATGGATACGTTCCAACACTTCTGCTCGCATGGAGACTGGTACGACGATGCGATCGCCATAGATCAACAGTCCTTCATGGGTACTGAGGTCTCCACGAACTGCAAACAGATCTCGAGCTGCCAATTTGACATCTTCTTTGTAGACTGGCCATCCCCTGATGGTGTAGTCTAACGCTGTTTTGAGGTTAACGTCTTTCTGGGTCTCCTCACGCATCTGGTTCAGCTTGGCATCTGAAACTGGCCATGCACTTGTAACTTCATGCACGTAGACTTCTACGTCATCTTGTAGTGCTGTTTTTCCTTTCTCTGGCTTCAAAGGACTTCTTGACAGGGTGTCTGCTATCACCATGTCTTTCCCTTGGACGTACACTGCTTGTGGCTTGAACCTCATCAGCCTCATCAGCATCCTTTGGCATCTCAGTGGTGTGTCTGATAAGTCTTTGGTGTTGATGAGCGGAATGAGTGGCTTATGGTCGGTTTGAAGCGTGAAGCTGTCTAGCCCAACCAAATATCTCTCGAATCTCTCGCAAGCCCACACTGACGCAAGGATTTCTTTCTCGATCTGTGCCCAGTGTGTCTCTGTTTTGGTCAGTGTCCTCGAGCAGAATGCGACTGCACGCAAGCCATCTTCATGCTCCTGGAGAAGAACTCCTCCAAGACCGTAGCTCGACGCATCGGCTGAGACTGTCGTCGGCTTCTTTGGGTCGAAGTACGCTAAGGTAGGCGCAGTGGTAAGCATCTCCTTCACCTTCGAAAAGGTCTCTGACTGCTCTGGACCCCATGTCCATGCTGCATCCTTGGACAAGAGCGCGTTCAGCGGTTTCAGGACTGAGGACAGGTGTGGTAAGTACCTTCCAAGATAGTTGACCATGCCCAAGTATCTTCTGAGTTCTGCGACGTCTTCTGGCTGTGACAGACTCTTGATCGCATCAATCTTGGACGGATCTGGATGAACGCCCTGCTCACTGATGACGTGGCCAAGAAAGGTAATCTCCCTCTTCTTGTACTCACACTTGCTCTTGTTCAGACGTAGGCCTACTTCCTCAAGCCTCTGGTGGACCTTGGTAAGTAGCACGTCATGCTCCTCCAGCGTCCTGGAGTGACAAACGATGTCGTCAAAGTAGCATATGACTCCATCAATGTCCTGCAGTATTTCCGTCATAACGCGTTGAAAAATCTCTGGAGCAGAGGAGATTCCAAACGGAACGCGTTTCATGAAATATCTTCCGTAGGGGGTAAGAAAGGTAGTGAGCTTGGCTGTGCTCTCATGAAGTGGAAGTTGCCAGAAACCTGACTGAGCATCGAGCTTGGAGAACACAGTGGAACCCCTCAGCTTGTGGATGATATCGTCGATTGTAGGTATGACGTATCTTTCTCTCTGAACTGCTTGGTTCAACTTTTTCAGGTCTACGCAGATCCTGACGTCACCGTTAGGCTTCAGAACTGGAACCATGGGCGACACCCACTCAGTCGGCTCTGTGACTTCTTCGATTATTCCTTCTTCTTTCATTCTTCCTAACTCTTTCTTCATCTTTTCTTGCAGCGGGATTGGCACCCTTCTTGCTGTAGTGATACTGTACGGCTGTGTACCTTCTTGATCTTTATTCTCACGGGCTCACACTTCACTGACGCGAAAGTGACTGAATTCACTCTCTGTACAAGGTTCAGTGCTGTCGCTGTACTGCGGCTAAGAAGACTGTCAGAGTCGTTATCAATGACGTACACTGTAGCATCAATCTTCTTGTCAAACTTTGTTGTGAAGTGACCTAGAGTTTTCACTCTGCCCCCTGGACTCACCAGGCTGACATGATTCGTTGGAAGCAGCTTCGGCTTTCCTAGCTTTGCCCATGTAGATTTGCTGATCAGGTTGACGTCGGCCCCTGTATCAATCTTCCAGTTGACACTTGTTCCTTCTAGACTCAAATTCACCCTCCATGGTGGTTCATTGGACTCGACGCTTCCTATGAAATACTCTGTTTCAGGCTCAGGCTCTTTCTCAGGCTCATTTTCTGGCTCTGGTTCTTTTGTTGGCTCTCTTTCAAGCTCTCTTTCTGGCTCTGGCTCTGATGTAACTTCATCTTGTTTCTTTGTCTTCGACTTGCACATCTTTGCAAAATGTGACATCTTTCCGCACTTGTGGCATTTCTTCTGGTATGCTGGACACTTCCTCTTTTCATGGGTAGCTCCGCATTTCTTGCACGCAAACTTCTCTGGAGTATGCGCGTGTACACCTTGACCTTCGTGTGATGATCCCTTCCCTCCTCGACTACCGGGTCGGAAGCGGACTCCATCCACTGACGTTGCACCTCTTTGTTCCTGTATTTCTTTCTTCACTTGTTCACGCTGCCTTGACATGGTGATTGCCGTCTCTAAAGTCAGCGCACTCTCTAACTGAAGCTTTTCAGAAATCTCTTTGTCTCTGAGCCCGAGGACCAGTCTATCTCTAATAGTGTCCTTCTTTTCTGTGAAAGCAGCATGCTCTGCTAATTCATACAAAGCATTGACGTACTGTCCAACTGTTTCTCCTTCTTTCTGGTTCCTACTGTGGAAAGTTGCTCTAATGTGAATCACGTTTCTCTTCGGAATGAAATGTTCATCGAACTTTTTCTTGACCTTTTCATAGTCTTTCTTGTCGGCATCACTCATTTCAAACTGTGCAAAAATCTTATCAGCGTCAGCTCCCATTGAGTACAGTAAGCTACTGACCTGAATTTCGCCATCTTCTTTGCTCAACTTCGATGCAAGCCTGAAGCGATTGAATCTTTCCACCCAAGCAGGCCATGCAGACGGATCTTGAAATGCAAATGGCTGCGGCGGTTTGAACATGGTGACACGAGGTAGCAGTTTTCAATCAAGAAACTTAGCTCAGAAAAGTTCGTTGTGCAGCAACTGTCGGTTACCCTGCATTCCCGTGAAGTTCATGAAGATTCTGACACCATATTTTGATGGGTGTCTCGAGTGGTAAAGGCGTGACAGGGAGAATTGGGACAGTGGAACAGACACAGCATGTACGTTTGGAGAACCAGCGTGAGCGGCACTATTTATTGTATTCCTGCGCCAAGCATGCGCAAACAATGAATGGTGAAGCAGAGAGAAAGACAATTTGCATCAAGCATCAAGGAACCATTGACTATGTCCCTTAGACCATTATTGGCAGTAACTCGTATGTCTAGCCCGAATACGACATGCAGTTTCTATCAATGCCTGATTAGTGATCAAAAGATGGAGTGACGGTTGGACTGAAGAATTAATAATAAACAGATAGCGGATGGATCATGTAATTCAGTTAAAAATCTTACACATCAGGCCCAGAGTTTGTAAATCCTCTGATGACACCCTCTCAAAACATCCCCTGGAATCAAGAGCTAAGTGGTATAACTGAACAACTGCCTCCTGTGGATGAAATAAGTTTAACATCTATGAAAAAGAATATAATTTAAATTATTAAAAACATTAAAAACAATGGTCATGGAGTAATAGAATTTAAGGTGAATAATGTGCCATAAAGGAAGGAAAGCATTGGTAGGGAGGAAGATGGTGGGTGGGTATTGTGAAAAATAGGCAGAAGGGTGGGTAAATGGTTAGCAATCATGCACACAGATAAATCTTGTCATTCTAAAAAAACAGTGAAACACAAGATACGAAAATTTCTCGTAGATATACATACAGAGAGGCTGTGTCCTGAAAACTATTGGTACTCGCATAATTTTTACATGCATTATTTTAAAAATCCCTAATAATGCTCCTTGGTCTCTTCCAAATTGGGCATGCCTTTGTCAGTGAAATAAATGAAATAATGTCACGATCTTTCCAAAAATAACACTCACACCATAATTCATCCTATTTTATTTTACTCACCCCCCCCCCACCCCCATCTCCCCCCTCACTCTCCCAAAAGCCACCAATTCACAGACACAATATCTTCAGTGGTGGCCATTACAAACACAGACAGAAATCCAAGACTGTTATAAGTCATAAACAACATCAGTAAAATCAGTCAGTAACATTTGGCTGTATGACTTACAGAAGATGGCAAGGAATGACAAAGGTGCACCAACTCAGCCATAGTATCTGGATGCAATACAACGCAGCAGCTCATTATTGCTGGAGAGTTGTTATGGACAGCATATAGTGACATGGACAACAAGCTGGCCTGAGATACAGATTTAAGCAGTACAAGCAGCTCTTCATCAGTAAGACCATCTTGCTCAATCTCCTCATGTACTCTCAAATCACACCACCCCAATGAAATATCCGCTTCTGGTTTTGCAGTGCTTTCTTCAACAACCTGGTCATAACAAAATAATGTATGCACATCAGTTAAAATCTCAGGATCAAATTCTTTGTCAATGACATGGCAAAACTTCCGGAAAATGCCTGAAGAAAATGGTTTACAATTTTCTGCTTCGTCAGGCTTTCCTTCATTTACACTGACTAATCTAGCCCTAAAAGTTTCCTCTGTTTGAGTCACTGGCACATGATTTTCATTCCTGCTGTCTTCTCCTTGGTTCTGAGAGAATTCTAACTTAGCGTCTTGGTTCCAGTTACATGCATCATTTTCCAAACTGTCACCAGTGAAACTCTGGCATTCTGCAGCTCCAGGCATAGTTCCTATTGTTGAAAACTCTTCTGACTGTTGTGATACGTTTGAAAATTCATGACTTTTGTGGACCCTCCCCGTGTAGCATTTACTGCGAGTTCTGTCAATTGTTAAGCTTCGCTGTCGATGCTGAGAGACCACCGATGCAGCTGGCTTATCAATAACTTGCATTTGACAAAGACATGCTTTCAGGGCACCAATATCATTAGAGGCAGCTACAAGATCCAAAAGAGTTACATATTCCATGTGTTGGGTCTCACCCTGACATTTACAAGTTTCATCATGCAGTAATGAAAGAAGACGATCATCTATAATCTTGATCTTCTTTGATGCAAGCTCGGGATGAACTGTGGTGATCTCAGAACAGCACTGATCACAGATATCTGTGAATAAAATCAAATTCAGTCAATTTCTTATAATATCTTTTTATTATCTTTAAACTTGAAAATCCACACAAATGACGAATTCCCATAGACTCTGTTATTGCATTTCCTCCAGGTTTAATTTAATTAGACATAAAATTGGTTAAAGTAGCATTCCCATTCCATGTTTTCTGTGCCTACTATATGGATGTTTGCGGCGAAAAACTGATGTCCACACAGACATATAGGGTGTGTAAGCAATGAAATAACCATTACCATAACTTTCATATTAATCATATTAGTGTCAAGTTTTATATTATTATAATAATTATTTACATCAGCAAGTATTAATGGACAATTTATATTAGAATGTTGTCACACCAATCTCAGCAAAGAAAATTCATGTAATATTAAGCTGAAAGACAAAATAGATTTCGAGACAAAACCAATTATATATTTCCCAAAAGGTGACATTTTTCTGTTCCTTGCATTAAGTTGCATTAAGAGCTGGGCCCCCCACTGTCTGTCACCTTCTTTCAATAACATTCATAGTTTTCTCTCTCTCTCATTACTCAATCCTTACTCATCCGTTTTCTCTAAATCCCTGAAGAGCAATCCTGTAGCAATTAGCATGTAATACTCATATAAAGAAAATGGCAGACCCATTCCTGTCTCTCTTTCACACCAGCACACACAAAAATATACCCAGTAGCTAATTACCACCACCAAAAATAACGTAATATTAAAATATAACCAATCTAGAAGATTATATGTACTTCACTTACTCATTTTCAATTCCGTCCTTGGGTCAATACGTCGTAGACCCTTGGTCCAACCTGCATCACAGAGCAACAATATTTTGATATAAATATAAATAGCTACACCACATGTTGTGTGATAGCAAAAAACAAAACAATCATTTGTTTACACAACATCTATGGAAGATTATTCATTGCACATGTGCCTGGCACCTTCAAAGTTCATGGCAACAGATGTGGCTTATTTCAAGGCACAGATGCACCCCACCGAAAGCTGACTTCTTTCTTGTTTCCTTTTCTTCCCTCTTTGTAGAAAAGAAATGCAGTTTGTAGAGGAGGGGGGATAGCGAGAGTAACTGGAGCTAGTGGTAGTGATGGTGTTTGCAATTCATTGTGTAACTGAAATATCGTCAGCATTACCAGCAGTGTATTGAAGTTTTTTTTTATTTTTTTTATCCCCTTGCCATTTTCTCTTTCATTTTCATCTAGATCTAGTTGTTCTTCAACTTTCTCTGTTCTTGCCTTTAGTTTGTTCCCTTCAGTTAGCAATTATGTTCATTATCTTGTTGTTGCTCTTTAATTTTGTATACTTTCTTCATTCTTACTTTGTTACAAATTATGCATACAATACATTTTATTTAGCTCTTATGGGAATGCAAAGGCTCCTCAAACTGACAGAAGATCTTTGTTCATATAAATTGCAAGAAAGGTGATGAAATTATCCTGAAGTTGTCTCTGACAAAGAAGATTAATAAAAAATTTTTTTTAGTGATACACATCATAACAGATGGATATTATTACTGATGGAATGTCATTTTAAATAAGTGGTGACAGTGTTACACCAACGAAAATCTGATGTGTAGGATTATGTCAATTTTGCACATAGGAATGACATTGTTCCTACTTAGATCTACTAGTTACTATATCACATCGACATTGGTTTGATTTAGGGAATCTGCCCTATGATCATCCTACGGAAATCTACGTCGGACTGACGTAGTGTTGGTTTGGGAATTAGTTGTGGCAATGTATAGAAAATGTACATGGGGGATGGATGGTTCCTAGGGTGGTTACATATACATTATTTATCTTTTTCCTTTGTTCACAATGAACATCTAATGCCATATATGTTTACCAAACAAGCCGAACTCGTGGCAAACTTACTTGAACCATATCGAATAAAATTTATGAAACGATAAGTTCTCTGTCCTGCAATTTATTTCACTTATTTTGTCGCCAAAAACCAAGCCATACGGGAAAAGCTTACCAAATTTTCTTCTTTCGGTGCCCTCCATATTGCAAGAGCCAGCAAAGTGCGAAATCTGACTTCCTACCAAACATGTATGATACAACAAGTATTCAATGGCCCAGTTACTATATTTAGCAACTGAGTCACTGCGATATTGCTAAGGCCTTCAAACTAAGCTTCTTTGCCAACTGCCGTGCTCTACCGTATTTTTACTTCAGAGGTGCTTCGATTAAACTTATTCTTGTATTACCGTAAAATCCGTCTTTTTTTTTCTTTCTCTTTTTTTTTAAAAAAATATTTACATGGCCAAGGACGTTGATAATTTCTCGGCGTGGTAAAATAAAATATTCAATGCATATTGTACAATAAAATCGTTATGATTTATAGCAAACGTGTGATCACGTATGCACTGTCTCAGTAAAAGTTCGTTATTATAATGACCCAGTTACCGTCAGAAATGAATATCAAATGGGAATGAACTTGAAGCAAAAAAAAAAAAAAATTAACTATCGTAATGCAACATTATCCCCCGCCCCCACCATCCACCCGGAGGAAAATTGATTAAAACTCTTCTTAACATAGTTATAGGCTACATCTAGTGCCTCAGGAAATATCATAATTGAACAACGACAATATGTTTAATTTTCGGGCCATATACAAATAACCACCCTGAAGCATTATGTAGATATTTAAAGTTAGGAGAGCTTTTCTATTCCCTAGGTATTTTACAACCACTATTACATACGCGACCGTACCATATGTTTCAACGTTATCAATGATTATTATTTACAGAAGCTTCTGCTTTCATTCTTTTTTTTTTTTTTTAAACATGAATTTTGCAGACCGTTAAAACTGGATAATGCGACATTTATTTAATTCCTTTAAATTTAATTTTGTTAAACTATTTTCAGTTCACCCATTATGCTCCTGTTTGGTAACTTTTACGTTACACAATTTCTACTTACCTACTCGGTTTCTTTTTTATCTTTCTTCAATCTTTCTTTCCTTCCCCCTTCCTTCCTTTCTTTCTGTAACTACTTACATTTTTCCTTTCCTTTCTTTCTTTGGTAATTAATTTATTAATTTTTTTTTCCACATTCATTCATTCTTTCTTGCTTTTCGTTCTTTCTTTATCTGCCCCCTTCCAATTCATTTTAATCAGTTTAATTCATTCATTAATCATTCTGTCTGTTTATCCTCTCTGATTCATTAATTATGATGTCTTGCATTCTTTCTTCCAGCTTTCCTTCCTCCTTCCCTTCAGTTCTTCCTTTCTTTCCTTTTGCCGTTCATTCTTTGTTTTTTGTGAACAAGTAAATCACTGGTGCAGTAACTGCACTTCTGCGATCACAAATTAACATGTAAAATCTTCAAGCCAATATTCATTTCCCACCATAATGAAATGACTTTGGAAGCAAGGGGAAGTTTTTTTTTTGCTACAGAAAAAACAAATAACAACAAAAGTTTAAAATTAAAAATGTGTGACGGTTTAACCTTTTCCGTACGTCATTACTTCCCGTTTACGTCGTTACTTTCCCTACAGCCTACGTCGTGGTAGGCCTAAGTGCCATCCAATACAGAGAAAAAAAAAAAGCAGGTTATGCATAACTGTACATTATGGTTACCGGTACATATTATGTTACCACTCTATGTCAAGTACAAAACAAAAAAATGTCAGTCGGTCTATCTGTACCGGTCACAAATATTTTCAGATGCAGGCCCAATAATAGAGTCTGGGGCCAGTTTGTGTTAGAGGGGACGCTATAGGGAATGTTCTGGCCATAAAAAATGTGAGCATGACATCACTTTGGACCAATCATCATGATTTTAGTCAGGGCAGAAGTATAAGCTGCTGTCCTGTCGTTTTCTTTTCTTTTGCCTTCTAATTAAAAACAGGTACTGTAAAATTATATAAACTTGTAAATAATTGTAATTTTATACTCTTATCAATTTTGAGCGTTTACCAATTTTATCCCAGTAGCCGAGATGCAAATAGCTTTATTACCGTGACTTAACTAAGTAAAGGACCAGCATTTTTTTTTTTCTGTTCTTTTTCCTTTCTTTCTTCTTTCTGCCCGTCCTTTTTCTTACCATTTTTTAAAAATTGATTAATTAATTTTCTTTCTTAATTTAAACAATCAATTCATTGAAAAAGTTTTCCTTTCTTTCTTCCGTCCTTTCTCCTTTCCTTCGTTTCTTTCATGTTTTCCTCGTGTCATACATTCTCTCTTTCTTTTGAACAGGACTTAGGTCGCTGATGTGGTGTCTGTTCTTTTGCAAAAAAAAAAAAAAAATTCAGAATGTCCAAGTCATGAATCCATCTCACATCATAATGACGTTTTAAATAAGAGGAACGTGGCTTTGTACAGGAAACAATAAGAATAACAGCAAAAGTTGGGATTGTATCAAGGCTTAAGCAATTTTGCCTTAGCTGAATAGCGAGTTGTTTGATTTAAAACATTCGGTTCTGTCCGACGAAAGCGCGTCTTTCCCAGGTGCCTCCAAAGAATTGTGAATAAATAATAATTATATTAAAGACTGAAGTTTATCCCGAATTTTATCTCGTAATTAATTTATCATCAAAACTTGCAGTGGTACACAAAGTTTCATAATTTTTTGTGATGTAGTCACAAAGTTCACATGTTTGCCATGTAGCTCCATTACATATAATAGTATGATGTTTGTGATGACTTGACTAAAGGGCTCGCACGTCCTCTTTCTTTCTGATTTTCTGTCTTTCTTCTCTAAAATTTACAGGAATGACTATAAGGATATATAGGCCTATATTATATATATATATACATCGAACTTGCCAAAGTTCTTTATGTTATTACTGCGTTGATGTTGTTATACGGTAACAATATTTTCACGATTCGTCCACTGCTCTGTCCTTTCTGTGATCTACTGTCTTGAAGATGCTGTAAACAACTTCATAATTTAGATTCACATTACTGTAACTGTAAGTAAGAAACTGTTGTTCAATCATCTCTTTGGGTCTTATATAATTATGACTGAATTGTTTTTCTTTTTTTTTTCTTTTTGTGTCTTTTATCGTTCAGTCACGGGTTTCCATGATTATTAAAATACAGTGCCTGACACTGTTCGTATTATCTACTGAATAACTTGTTTATTTATTCTGATGTGCATTTAAAACGACCTTTCCTTTAATCTGGTTCATTGTTTAATGTTTTTAAAGAAATGAGTCAATGTTAAGTGTAAAGCCAAGGTTTAACCCAACTTGTCTTGCAAAGTTTAAAGTGCGGCTGTACTGTGATGAAAAGAGTGAATAGGACATGTCGTGACAACGTCATAATGACAGTCACGCGCCGTCCATAGGACACTCGATGTGCGTATTCAGAGTACCAACAAAAGCAGAGATGCCACATACACGATATCTATGTGTAATGAAATGTTTATTGTGTTGGTTTAATTGTTTGTTATTTTAGTCAAGTCATTTTCCAAAACCAAACCAAACAACAACAACAAAACTTGTCCAGAAAAGTTTACCTTGTGAATGACTACAGAGAAGCAATATTAATTTTCAACTACTCTAAGTATACTGTAATTTTTATTTAACTTCAAACAAAAAAAAAACAAAACAAAAACTTCCACGTCTAATTCTAAGCATTGCTTTTTAATTAATTAATTTTTTTTTTATCATTTGGAATAATACAATGGTACAACATAACATTAGGTGCTAAAGACACTCAACTATTTTTAATTATTCCGTGTTCTCGTCCCATGCATGCAGCTACGGCTAACAATTTAAATGAGCTGCAGAATTAAAGTTAATCCAAAATAACATCGTCAGTGTGTCTGTTATTGTGTTTTCTTGAGTATTTTTTTTTTTTGGTCGAATAGTTATGTTCTATCCACTTGTGCCCTTTATACTGTCATGCTTTAATATCATCATTCTGCAAAGCTCATGTTTATATTATACTTTTTTTTCTTTTTCTATTTCCTTGAACACATAAAAAAAGTGTTTCCTTTTTCTTGAATGTAGAAGTTACGGTCTGATTTGAAATGTTAAAATACAAGACTTAGTGGTAACTTTACTGTATTTTAAAACAGATTTCAACCTATTCTTTTTAAACCAGGGTTTAACAATTTCTTTGTGAATAATCATAAACTAGAAATTTCCTTGTTATTCGACTTCAAATGTATAAATTTATTATAAACTGATATCATAAAGGTCTTGTATTAAACAGAACATGTGAAGAGTTGTGATCAGTGGTGCAGTCTGAAAGATCAAGTTTATCTACGGCCTTCAAACTTAAAAACTGCATTCTAGCGATGGGCTCCATGCCTGTACTGGCCAAACGAAAGGTAGGAAAGACGTCATTCGTGACCCTCGAAAAGACTGAGAGAAATAAATGTATTTTGGAAGGCCGCCAGGAATTGGGTCACAAACGAGAACAATTTCTAGTGACGTAGTGCACATGCCTTCCAAATTTGGATAGAAATATATCACGTGATCAAACTATGAATAAAGACCATGATGTAATGTTGCTAAAAATAAACTATGATTCACGGTGACTCAGGTCAGTATATGAGCGACTGTGCGGGTTTTCCATCTCAAAACGAAGTAGTGACTCATTGACGAGTCTCCCTCTCTTGCCTACCCGACTTGAACGGTATCGTGACACTGTCTGACGCATCACCTTAAAGAGTAGGGGTTCCTGACAATTTGGAATTCGTTTCTTTCGGCACCAAAATGTACACATCGCAAGCTGAGACACCAACTGTTACTAGCAGCTATGCCGAGTCTACCAAATACGTGGCAGACATCTTATCGTCCATGGCTAATGGCGGAGTGGAAAATTCGTCGACGGTAAGTGGAATATATCGTATTATTTACTACTATTCTCGTCAATATATGTGCAGTCAGAATGGAAAATATATGTACTAACGTCACAGTGTACTCGATTTTCAATCTCTATCACAGTATCAGTGATTTTACCACTTCGAAAGGGTGTATAATTTCGACCAACTCGAAATATGTCGAGCCGGAGGTGGAGGGCAGACGATCGGTGTGTCGATTACTAAATTCAGGTCATGAAACTAACCATAGTATTTCTTCGTATCCATGTACCTTAACGGCAATGTCAGTTGCGTTATTTTGATTGTGAGAGATCTCAGTTGTGTAATCGGACAAATATGCATGTGTAGATATGTGGAAATGGGACAGGAACTAACATAAAAAAAAGTTCTGTCAAGTCGGCCCAACGAACAGCCCCCATGGACCCATTGGCCCGACAGCGTTTTGACGAAGGCGCAATCTGATTGGCTGGCGATGACCTCACAGTTTTGGGGGATGGGGTCACCTAAGTATATTGTCGCATGGATGTATAGGGGTGGTGGTTGTAAATATTCTTCTTGTATACTTGACAGAAAACCGTCATTATGCTTCAAAAGCTTGCATCTATTGGCGAGCGTGAAGTAGTACTACGCTTGCCTATTGTGCTCGGGTTTTACTCTTTGATTATATCATGCCGCACTTCATATAGTGGATATCTCTTGGAACGTTATCAGTGAAGCGCGTGTGTTCAAAGGGAACAGACCAGAATAATAGTGTAACATTACAATCGAACCGTAGCTGTTTCTTGGGCCAAAAAAAAACAGCAAACAACAACGCTAATATAATAAATTTTAAAGTTTTGCTGCAATGAATTAACTTTGAAAATTAACACCGTTCACTTAGACTGGCATTAATTTTGAAACGTTAGAAGAAACCTATGCAATATTTATTTTTTTTTGCCTTCAAGACTGTGAAAGAGAATTTTTTCTGGAGACATATATTTTTTTGTGGAGTGAGGGATTTTCGAAAGGAGATAAAAAAAAAAAAAAACTTGGGATAAACTTAACATGTAGCAAGATTTTCAAGTCAGTGTCAACAGTGGAAGAAAAAAGAATATAAGGATTCCTGTATTCACACAATTGGAAGGCCTTTATAAAGATGACGATGGATTACCATCATCCGTATAATGTGTACCCTGAGTATTACTGCCCAAGCTACCAGTCTTCGGGGTACCAGTACCCACCACAGCAGCATCACCAACTTCAGCAACAGCAGCATTTACACCAGCGGTCTTCCTCGGGGCCTTTGAGGAACTACAATAATAATATAATTGGACCTCCACCTCCGTCCCAGCATCACCAGCTGTCTCACCATCACCCTCATCATCATCATCAGCCACAACCGCAGCAACGACCACAGCCTTACTTCCAGCCATTCCAGCAGCAAAATCAACCGCAGCAGCATTCTAATTATTCTTCACCGGTGCGAAAAATTTTTGGGGGGGTCGTGAGCATTTGTATGACTTTTTCCAAAATTTAAAATTGTATTTCTGTTGAAGTCTTAAGTACATGCTATGGTACCATAGTGGTAAAAGGAATGATGAAAACACTGGAAAATGTTGTTCTTGAAATTTATTTAAGATGATTTCCATAAATATTATTTTAATATTTGTGTTGGTTTTTTTTTTTGGTGTTCCTATAATTGAGTCTTTGACCATTATTTTTCTATTAATTATGCTGTTTTAGCATTTTAAATATAGATGGCCAGTTATTTATAGCAAATGCGATAAAATTCGTATTGTTATAATTCATGGAAGCTGCACTCATGGTTAAATTACATTATTTGTGAAGACTCTTTTTTTGACCAGTAGCTAATTAATTGAGCCAGTATTATATTGGTGTGCGGCCTAGCACTCCTCTTGGGAAAATCCCTTTCCATTACTGTTGGACAGAGATGAAAAATTGGGATAAGATTTACAGGTGATTTTTATTTTTTTATTTTCAGTATTTGCCTAACTTCCTGGTGAGCAGTGGCACAGGGCTCACTCCGACATTAACACCAACTACATTGGCTACCATAGAACAGTCATTTATGGAACTCCAGTCTGGCCAACAAAATGGGAGCCGGGACCCTGTGACCCAGAGTGGATTTGTGCCTCCAGTGGTAGACCCTGGCCACAGTGCAGATGTTTCCCAGGACAGCTTAGATTATTCTTCTGAGTATTCTGATTCTGAATGGGAACCCAAGGCCAAGCAAGGTCGTTTAGCACATGACATTAAAAATGTAGACATCATTGTAACATCCACGGGCACCATTAATGCAGCACCTCAGAGAAAGTACACAAGGAGAAATAAGGACGAAAAGGTAAGTGTAAGATTTACTATTTCTTTCTCATCAGCAGAAACAAATTGAGTATTCACAGATAGGACATACATCAGTCTTTTCAGTGGTACCAGAGTTGCTGAGTCGAGCTAAGAGATGAAAAAAATGTTGGAATACTGTGTAATGGTAGATTTTTCCTGCATTATTGAATTACATAAGTTTCATAATGGGAGAAAAGCACAATCTTAAATGTACATGTTGACTGGTCTGAACTTGAAAATGTTTACATCAATCATGAAACAAGACAAAGTCCTCATGTATTTGTTCATAATTGTGTGTGATTTAAGTAAAAGACGAATAGAACAGAGTTGGGAAAGAAATGTACCTGTGAACAGTCATAAGTGGAAGGGTGTAAAGTTAAAACCAGTGTGTATGATTTTGTTTCAGTGCCCAATAATGTTACTTCTTGCACAGAAGTATTGCCCATGACTGAAATAAATTTTTAAAGAAAATTAAACATTTTCCCATCTTCCTGACATAGGTGGTGTTTAAATTAGCCAAGCTTACTGAGAAAAGAGCAGAAGTTATTTTTCTTTTAACTTTTTCAATACTGACTCTCATCTTTGTGACAGAAGAGAATGCCCCCCCCCCCCCCCCCCCCCCCCGCGCCCCTATTGGCTCCTAAAATAAAATGACATTTTTAAAACTGGATTTGCAACAGTTGTAATAGATTTTCTAGAATCTGATAGATCTGTATAGAGATGAAGAACAACAGATAATGATAGTCACTAGTTTTTAGCTATGGAATGTTTATCTTGGCAATGTTACTACTACGCCACATAATTAATAACAAGTTTAAAGTCGGGCAACAGCTGGGATAATGGCTCAGGGTCATGTGCCATCACATGTTTGCCTTTGGGACCAAAGGTGTACATTTATTTACAAATCCTGATGCAACACCATATATAGTGTTTTAAATATAGAATGTACTTGATAGTACTTAACTAAATATGTGACAATTTTTGTTTCATGACCAAGCTAAATCTTGTCTTTCTAGTATACTACATAGTTAATTTCTAGTATTTTTCTTAGTAAATTAGGAAGCTGAAGTTTTCTAGGAAAAGTTTAAAAGGCAACATTTAATTTTAGGCTATTCAACTTTAAACTTCAAATGTTTTACTGATTGTCATTGTTCAAGTCATGATACTTTTACTGATAGTATAGTCGTTGTTCAAGTCATGATACTTTTACTGATAGTATAGTCGTTGTTCAAGTCATGAAGCAGTTTAGATTTTATCTCTCAGGAATTGGCTTTCATTCTCTCTTTAACTCAGTTTTCCGTTCTGATATTTGCTTCTAAAGTTCTATTCCTCTGCCATTATTGTTATTTTTCATTTTCTCCTTCCTCTTTGTCAATTACACATCCCTTTTGTGGTGTTTTGATGAACTGAAGTTTCAAGGGTCTTTATTGATCTCTTAATAATTTCAGTGAGAATACTGAATGGAGTCATTTTTTATATCCAGTCAATCAATGAATTAGAAAACATAAAAAAAAGAACATTCATCACTGTCATTTTATACAGAATTATTTTATACTGAAAACTGGAAAGAAATTACATACAGCAATTGAGAGAACAAGGGATTTGAAAAACAGAAACAAAAACTCGAAATGTTTAACAACTTTTAAATGGTAGACGGAACTGAAATAATCTTTTCACAAAAAAAAAAAAGCAACAACAAAAAAACAAAACTGGTGGCCGTGGTATGTAGTACTGGTAGTAGCTGAAGGTGCGCTGTCTTCCGTTTTTGACAGGTTACATCGGAAAATTATCCGGCTTTTTTTTTTTCCGGATCTTCACGAAGTCTATGAAAATCATCGAACAATCTCTTCATTAATACAAAATAATATGTATTACTTATCGAATCTGTGTCTGAAGCCATGTAAAATGAACCAAATCAGAAAATTCCTATAAGACAAGATATTTAGAACAAAGATCGCATCAATCGGTTACAGCCCTATCATAGAATACGCCTCTGGGTGCTAATGTAAATTGAGTAGGTCTCTGCATCACTTGTTTGCGATTATGAGTATAATGAACGTTGGGGTTCAAATATCAAATACCTTCCATCCTTGGCATAAAACCAGCACACGTCATATTATTCATAAATCAAAATAGTGCTTAATACAATTCCATATGGATATCGTTTTTTTTTTGTTGTTGTTGTTTTTTTTTACCGGTCGTCTCTTAATAACTGAAGCAGAAAATATATACCATGAGTAATCATATGATTAATTATCATATTTAGATAGTTTTATTTTACTTACGTCATGTTCTGGGCTGAGGGGCTTAAATTTAGAAACGGCTGGCGAGTTTCTGTGTCATAAACTGGTTTACATGGCAGCAGCAAAACACTGCTGTCAGTGAGCCAAAACTAGTTGTGTAGTAAAATAAACTGCGTTATGTAGTCCGACAATTTTTTTTATTCCTTACCTATCTTTTTATGGGTACTAACTGTTTCTGTCGATGGTGCTTTTTGACGGCAAAATAGTCCTTAGCAACAGTGTCATGGTTCAAAATTATACAATTACTACGGCTAACACGGCAATATATATAATGGATGTTACTGTAATAGCAACAACGTTGACGGGACAAAAAATTGGAAAGTTCCTCTCTATATTTGCATTGTACAACTGTAATAATTTTCAAACAAATCCGGACAAATTTGTCTGTGAATATCGAATTTATCAGGGTCTTTACCGTATGTTTCTTTGTTCTGACAGTTGCCGAAGATGGTGAGAGTATTGGAAAGTAGTATAGAAAAAGGCTAAGAGTTGATGGGGATGGGCGAAAATTTTGTGCTGTTATTACATGTTCCATAGCATTATACTTATACTTAGATGAGGGAATCCATACATGTGAAATCTTGATCGAATGCTGTACAGGCTGCGGTGCCATTATCATTTGTTTATAATAATAGCGTATACTCGAGGTCAACGTTTTTTGCCATGCAGGCTTGTACGGGGAACGGCAAGCATGAAGTCCGCCGATTTATTGCGGGGCTTCTTCTAAATGACAGCATGGACGAAACTGAATTTTGGAAAGATAGCGCTACTCAATTTTCTCCCGTCTTTCAAATGTGGGGCAAAAAGATGACCGGGGAACTTCGCTCGCGCGGATGAAGCGAGTTGACTCATTTTAATTTACCCGTTACACTTTTAGGTCAGTGGTGAACATTTTAAAGACGTTGATTGAATGAACTTTAGTACTGCTGTTAATTTGTTGGTTAACGATTGTCATATTAAAATTTGTTGCAGAGTGAACAATATTACCAGTGAAGGTAACAATGCTACAAAGAATTTATATTAAACTGTCTAAAGCGTCAATTTTATAATCCGTCCGTTGACGATCTTGTATTTATGTGCTGTCACTTGAGGCTTTTGGTTCCACGAAATTCATTAGTTCCGAAACACCTTTGGTGTAGTTGTTCCCCGAAAAAAATCAAAAGAGTTGGGAATTTGAGGCAGGCACTATGCGAGCAAGCAATAAAAATTGTAGATGTCTCTATCCAGTTTCTTTGAAAACAGAAAAGAAAAAAAAACCCTCCAAAATCCAAACTTCGGCATTTATCTGGGTATTAATCCAGGAAAGGTTTATGGTCAATGCTGTATCTGTTCTTTATGGATTTTTATGTTTTATTCCAATGCCCCCCCTCTTCACCTGTTATCAGTATGAGTCATCGCTTGAAAATGGGGTTTAAAACCCGTGCCAGGTCCCACATTAGGGGCCGTATTGTCCTCGTTTGATCCCAAACGCTAGAAGACGACCGCTCTATCAAGTTCCCCGTCATGCATCGTTGACGTCCAACCCCCAAAATCTTGGTCGAAAAGACGTCTTTCCGTGGTAAAACAAGGTTATCTGGGTTTAATTTTCCGATAATTGAAATTGCAAAGAACGATTCTTCGTGTTGGCATGTTGTTGATCTTGCTTAACGTGGCCATAAACCCCTTACGTAATTCAAGCGACATGGAAGGAAGTGCAGCATAGCCCCATATAAAAAATGAGATGGGTGGGGTCTGGATTTTTTCAGAATTCACATTGTTTTAGTGAATTGGATCAGTTCAGGTGATGATGCCCTTTGCTGTAGGAAGTATAAAGAATTCTTTGCCGCAGCCGTGGAAGAAATTGTAGGGTAGTCAGAAGGCTGACACTGCTAATCTTTTTCTTTCCCCCAAAAATTCATTTTTCCCGCGAACAAACTGAGTGATTTGGAGAGAACAGCCACCACACCTCCTTTTTCCAGGCAAATCACAAAGAGGAAATTAAATCACAATTTCGTGTGCTGCTGAGAAAACCAAGACCGAAACTAAGAAGTAGCAGTTTTGTTTGTCTGTTTGTTTTGTTTTATTTTGTTTTGTTTCTCCATTGGGCGATCTTGAACCCCTGCGACCTTGGTCCAAAATATTGCAGCCATTTTTGCAATTACTGTCAACCACTGAATGTGGGGAACTTCTGAAAACAGGGCCGAAAAATGTCCAGACTTAATTTCTGTTCTATTCACAAAAAACTGATGTCCTCTTCTGTTCCAACCGCAGACAGTATCTTGTCAAAGCGACTTGGCACCGCATGCTTAAATCTGAGGGTATAATTTCGAAAATTTAAAAATAAAAATTGTCCCGAAACAATGAATGTAGGTTCCAAATTCCGAATTTGGATAATGCCAGTCAACGTATAATGCTACATTACAGCACAAGAAAATTCAGTCAAGACATTGAATTTTTTGGTAAATCAAATACATCATTTGATAGGACATTTACAACCCAATACCTCTGTGGCTTTTAGAGAGAATAATGGGAGGAGTAAATGGACAGGCGCCTCTAAAAATGGAGTAGGCGGTCGGTTTGAATAAAATTCTGACTGCAATTAAACTTAAAGTGTCAGTATTTATGAAGTCTTTATAGGTCATTTATGTATCAGTTCTGGTACATAATGAGTCATTAGTTAGGGCCATTTGGAGCTGTCCTATGGTGCGACCCTAGGTGATCGCACGCTTTATGAGGAAGTCCAAATATTTTTCACTGATTTAGTTTTTCCTATCTGAGATCCGAGCCAGTGCTGCGTGCACTCTTAAAAAAAATAAATTGACCTTTCCTTTCTTCTCTTTCGCTCTGTAGACGATCTCTTCTTAAAGAAAGAAAAAAAAAATGACCGGCGGATTTCCTTCATGTTTTTAAGGTCCACCTTGCCAAAGTTCAATTCCAGGCATTAAGGTATGTGAAACACATATTTAGCAGCGGGCGACGACAAGTCGAGCATGAATGGACTTGATCCCATCGATGCTGTTGGTCAGAGTTTCCTAGATCCCTTTAATCTTTAAAATTTTAGCAGCACTTCCCAGCTTTCTGATTACTCACCCATAAAGTTTCGCATCCGGTGACGGTCACAGTTTCCACAGTGCGCTTTTCTTGATCTTGTTGTAAAAAGGCTACCTTCCTCCTACCCCCCCCCCGCCCCTCCCGAAAACAAGCAACAAAATTGTTCAGTCTGCCAAATATATATTGAATCCCCTCTCCTCCTCTTTAATTCCGCCTTGAATCTCCTCTTTCTGTCTCTCCCACGCCTCTTGTCTCACCTCCTAGGTCATCTCTAGTGTTTCACGTAACAGTCTTTTAAATGCCCAGGCTAATCCCCTGTACCGTCTAAGTTTTCTTCTAACACCAAAATCCACAACCGCCGTAACCCCCCCCCCCCCTCAGGTTTTTGCCCCCTTGCAATTCCGTTCCCACGGCACCAGGGCATAGGCCGAGGAAAATCAATGTAAATTACACAGACATAAAAAAAAAAAAATACTTAGTCTATTATCGCAGGGAAAAGGCGCATTGTCGTTCTCGGCGCAGTGGCACCGAGTTTAGCCCTTGGGTCGTGAAATTTATACTATTTCCACTAGCGAGCAGCTGGCAAACGATCCTGTAAGAACTGGCAGGCCAATTCCAGCGTCATCAAGCCCATGTAGGCGTATTATTTAGGGAATCGTTGTAGACATTTTCTGTTTGCTGTAGAAATTACTGTCACAATGGTGAAAGGATTACAAACAATGAAAAGGATTACCGTGATAACGAAATTCGTGCTGTTGGGTCTCCCGCAGATACCCCTTGACATCCCAAAGAACAAAAAAGCTGTCGTGATCTACAAAATACGGGTCATTTTGTCAATTCCATTAACAAAAAAAAAAAAAAATCATACCAGATTATTAACGATATCGTCAGTGGGCCCGGGTTTGGACCTATATTTGTTGCATTTGGTGCCCATCACTTTACTTTTGTCGTGCCAGTTGAGAGCGACGGTAAACCTGGCATTTTAGACGGCCGGTGACATTCACAGTGAGGGGCGGTGGCAGAGATCTGAACCCGAGTCACCTCATGAAAGCAGAATTAATTTGGGGGAAAGTTATTGTGGCTGTGCCTCAAAGACCTTTGTAGGTTGTAGATAATAGTGGTACTAGATCCGCCACCACGTGTTTAATGTCACTGTTCAAAGCTTGTTCGACCTAATTGCCAGCGTTGGTTCTGATAGAAGACTAGGCAACCTCTAACCCTCTGAGAGAACAATTGCGTTTTGTCCAAATAAATCCCATAGTCTTATAGATTACAGTGCTCATGGTGTTTCCACGCAGAGGAATTGATGTCCCTGCGAAACTGCCTGTCAGAATATAATATAACATTGGTAACAAAAGTCGGACAATTATGCGCATTTTTTATATTTTTTGGCTGAAAGAATGGGGTCAGTGGTACTAAATGAAGTTCTGATTTACAGATGAATACTTTTTTACAGCCAGGTCTGAAAATGTGATTACGTCAAAAAGAAAAGTTGTCGTTTAACTTGTCCTGCTTACGTGAGTATGGACACGTTCTGTGTTGTCTAACAACTTTTTGGGCATCAGGTGTTAGTCCTGTGATTTGTGGTGTTTTAACACTTAAGAGTATTAGGGCCCTCGGAAGAATAAAAGCTGGTTAGCCTTGTTTCAAGCTAAAACTTGATTCAAAAAGATTAATTTTGAAAACGATAGAATTCCAAACCTACGATAAACATTGAAAATTAACAATTTCAAATTAATAAGTTTCTGTCAAGCACTATAGGACTACAACAAAGACAACAAATGAAATGTGTCTGCTCTGGCAAACATATCGGGCGGAAGACATAAAGTGAAATGGTTTTTCTTTCAGTTTTTATGGTCTTTCGTTCAGTTTTTCTGTCAGGTTAAGAAGAAGTTGAATGATAAAGGATGTCAGTGTAATACAAAATACACGGTCACACATTTTTTTTTAACCCAATTATTTTGTTAAGTCCAAACAAAGGAGTTCTGTAAATAATTTAGTTGTTTTGTGTGAGGGCCCTTGATGAGGATACATTTTACCTAGTTCAGCCGTCCTGATCACCTTAGTGCCCTGATAATTATGTCAATTAAGTTTACGAGTCGTCGCGAAGGACACGGCTGGGATTTCCATCTTTTTTATGTCACTGCATTTTTTTTTTCATCTTTTGGTGTTGGCTTTCAATGAAAGGGCTTGTCTCTGTCCTTATCTATAACGTCAAGTGGCTTTTGCAATACAATTGCGGTACACTATAGGTGTATTTTTAACCCATCAAGCGTTGTGATGGGCCCCGAGCGTGGGGAATTCCGCCAGCATTTAGGTTTCCATCCTTGTTCAGATTTGACCTGTCAAGTGGAAAGAAATATATAGGGCCTACTTATGGAACATGTTCTTCTTTTACACGTATAGTGCAGACAACGGTTAACAGCATAACGGATCTTCAGTGGAAGTAAAAATTGGATTCATTTTGGCTAAAACACTCAAATCACAATACTTTGAATGGGGATAAGTCTGAATATAAGAAATGTTTTTTATTGTTTTTTTTTAACCAAGTCTTGCGGTGACTTTTGTCTCAGTTTCGGCGAGGTGGGTCACAAATGTTTACGGGATTTAACTTTTCTTTCTTCTTTCAAATTGTGCGGTCTAGCGGTGACGGTGTGCTTACATCCAGGCTTGGATACAAGATGAATTGTTTGTATGTAACTTCCCGAGTGTTTAGTGTAAGATGAATGGGACTCGGGGCAAATTTCTTCTTGTGAGAGGAGGAAACAATTAAGTCATTTGTCAGACCAATTAGAATTGTGGCTCCTCGAGGGTTCAGAGACTGTAAATACTGGGGACTTGCATTTCGATGAGGGAGGTAGGAAAAGTGAAGAGTGCCGAGGTTGAGAATGAGGGATTAAATAAGGGGAAATGAGGAAGGGGGGGGGGGTGAGGTTAGGGAGCATGAAGTAATGATAAAGGCGCTTGATGTTGTCATTTTGTGAACAGATTTGAAAAAGGACCAATCTCAGGAAAGTGGCTCATCCGTATTCATTTTTTCTTTTTCTTTTTTTGTTTGTTTTTGTTTTCTTCTTTAGCCCAATGAAGGTACTTGGTCCTTAGTGGTTCCAGACCTAGGACATTTATTTTCATTCTTTTAGAATCCCGTCCATATTTTTCTTGTTGTATGTCGGTGCACTCATCGGTTTATAACTTTTGTAGCAAAAAAAAAAAAAATGAAATTAAAGATAAACGATCTCGGCAAATTTTTGTCTTCATAAATATTGGAGAAATGTGGCATAGCCTGACAGCAAGACAAAATACAAGTGGATTAGGTTTGAGACACAAAGGAAAATGTTCGCAGAGATATAGTGTTTTAGACAGAGGATCACCCGAGAGATCTTTGCATTTCATCCCGATGAACGAAATTGCAATTTTCTGGATTTATTTCAATCATTCCCAGAAGATTTTAAGAGAATATGGGGGGGGGGGGGTGATTGGAAGAGCGGATGCGCTTTGGGTGGAGAAGATAAGGACAACTTTCATAATTTAGTTAAATGCGACTTGGAACATCGTATTTAGCACCATTTATGGAATTGTTACATCGTCATAATTCCCATTAGCATTGCTGTTGTTGTTCAGATCGACCGTACGGAAGCTGAAAAATTGCACTGGTTGCTGAGAGTTAATTGCATGCTAAAGATATCCCCTTGTTGATGTTGAGGTTCCGGGTTTTCTTTGTTCTGCAGCATTTTTTTTTTTTCAATTTTTCCGTTTCTTTGTTTGAAGTTCCAGTGGGAGTTGTGTTGTTTCGTTTCGTTTTCATTTTTTTTTTTCATCTGTAACTTTAAAAAATCGCGGTGCACTTGTTGGGAAGTTGGTTTTTCGGTGCAATTAACTCTTATACCTCGAAAAATTGAGGCAAGATGTAGGCTACATGTTCTCAGTTTGTCCACCGCCGGTGAATTTTTTTTGAGCAGAGGTATAGTGACGGAATATCTAGCACTGGCGTTTGAAGGTACATAGCCAGAGACACGCTACTGGTATACATAGCAGTGCGATGGAAACAAATTCGACAAAAAGATGGGATGGGCAGGTCTTCGAATTCGGCAATGATGGTTCGAAGGCATTTAACTGCAACAACGCATTTCGTGTTTCACGGCCAGACAGACGTCATTTTCAGTTGATCTCGAATGAAGGGCCAAAACAAAACGAATAAAAAAAAAATAGCGGCGGAAAAAAGGGTGGGGTGGGGTAGGGGGAAATTGATGAAAAGAAAATACAGTGTGAAATGTGGCAATAAAAATGCGGAAGGGCGATTTGCTTGTAAAATAGTTATATAAGTAAATGATAAATATGTAAAATAAATGGTTTATGGATCATTTCTCTGCTTTTTGACGGAATCAGCCTTGTGGAATATAGTTCTTATTTCCATCGAAAGTGTCCCGGCAGCCAGCCCAGAAAGGGATTTTATTATTTTTTTTTTTAAAGAGATGTCTCACATAACTACGTAAACGCTTTTTCTATATATCTTGCATGAGATACGGTCCTGGTATAATATATTCATTACACTTATTTATTACTGTTTTATGGATTCGTTCTATTGTATGCAGCTCGCGTAGATAGTATGATAGGTTACAGAAAACGTCCATTTGTAATCACTGCCATGGAAAATTCGTGCAGGTTTTGACAGGTGTCAGAAAGCACCTGTTTAATAGAGGAGCCAGCCGCATCTTTCCATGGCCTTCTGTGGTTTGGCGTCCCTGCATGACGTGGGATCCCAGGGAACCACCTGTGGGAATCTTTGGGGTCGATCTAAATGTCATGAAACAGCATTTCCAGTGCTGATGGTAAAGTCTGACCTAAAGCAATTTAACGAGTGTACATCTGAGCTTTGACATGCAACATTGTAGTGACAGATAATGAAAGATTGTGATACTGGTTCAAATGGAGACAAATGTGTGTATGTATATATTTGTATACAAAGTGTGACTTTACCAAGTTGTGCAGAACAAAGAAAAAGTAAATGTCATGCGAGGAGTGACTTAACCCAGGCCTTAAGAACAACATTGTGTGGGTGGGCGAAACGGGAAGTTAATCTGTGGCAGCTCTTTTTTTACGCCCCCCCCCCCCTCCTCTAGCCGTGCCCAATCCCTTTCCTTTGCCCATGTTCCCCCGAAAAGCCCACCCCACCCCACTCCTTTTCTTTGGGGCCAACTAACCACCTCCCCCCCTCCACCCCTCCCACTCATGGTTGAGAACAGGGTCACCACATTGATGATGTCACAGCTTCGGTATGGCCCAGTGAGTCATGGTTGTGGTCGCAGGCTGGAAGGAGGTGTCAGGGTAGGGGTAGGCGTGGAGCGTAATTGGGGGAGGGGCAAGGGAAGCCCAGTGTCAGGCTGAGACATGGTTTGATTCCATAACTTCAGAATTCCGCACTGTTGTTTGTGAAAATCTTAATCAATAGCGTGCACTCAGAGACACGACCAAGGCTGACGAAAAGTAGACGCCTTTACTTGATAGTTGTCAAACCCTGGCGCCGACATTGATAAGCTAAAGCCCGAATTTGTCATGTAAATGTTTGATTTGGTCTTTATCAGTGGAATTGCAGATAATTAAGTCAACTTTGAAACGGTTGCATCGTTATTTAAGTTTTTGTATTTTGTTAGGGCTTTGTGGGATGATACTGCTGGGACAGGTATCAGTAGTAGTGCACGATAGGAGTTTTCATACAACTTCACAGTAAACACTTTCGGTATATTAGGGGAACTGGAACAATAGTGTTGAAGGCACATAGGAGTATGATTCAGCGGATCATGAATTGGAACAAATTTGAAAATAGAATGTGCCGGACTTCGAATTTTGAACAGGGTTGTTTTGATGATACCTAGATCTAGGAGTTTCACGTGAAAGAAATTTTCTTACATCAGGAAAAAAAATTTAGGCTGAAAATATATAATCTGCCCAGTTTGATACGATAGTGGTGTTTGGGACAACACCAGGAAGAACAAGACAGAAGGAGGAGAGAAAAGATGAAAAGATCCTAGCCCAAAAGTTACAGCCGATAGAGGATGATTAGTTTCACGAGCCCATGCCCAAGACGCAAGCTTCCTCCCTTTTTCATTAACGGCCAGCCCAATTCTCTCCCGTGGCATGGAGGAAGTGAGTCTTCACGCATGTCCAGACCGGCCAGTTGGGTCAAAAAAAGAAAAACGAAAAAAGGAGAGAAAGAGAAAAACGAATCGCGAAAGCGGAAGGAACAAGACGATGGAGAAATTGCGGACGTCCAGTTCATGTTTGCGCCAGGCTCAAAATTAAAAGCGCACATCAAGGGCGGACACGGTCGGTTCACAGCTGTAAACGACATCACTACCATAACCTTAGCGGCAACGATACGATAACTACTATTATTATCACTGTCACTAACTTATAAAATACTGCAACCGCCGCTGCTGCTGTATCTGGCACCACTGATGCGCGTAGAAACGGACAGATGGTTTCCATTCTGTTCAACTGTTGAATCGCCGAAATGTAGTTTTTGATGGTATAGTACAGTAGCATTCATCAGGCAGGCTCTCTCTCTTTCTCTTTCTCTGTGTGTTTTGTGGTAGATTTTGTAATTTAAGAAAAAAATGTACTGAGTTACAGTTAGTTATATTGGATAAAGATGGCGTAAACAGATTTGGAAAAATTAGTCTGATAAAAAGGTTAATTTGTTGCCTGTCGCACACAATGTCTACTTTGTTACATAAGTAGAAAGCTTAAGTTGTTTGTTTTTTCCCCTGGCCCTCTATGTCACGATTTCTGCTTTCTTATTGCCGAGAGACTCCGTAAAACTGGAGCAGTGACAGAAAAACAAAACAAAAACAACAATTGTGTGGGCAGAATCCATGGATGAGAAAACGAAAAGGAAAAAAAAAAAGATTCTAAAAATAGTACTAAATTCGTGTGACCATGTTCATTCATGAGCAATTCAGTGAGGGCTGACAGGGCATTGAATAATGAATATTCATGTGGTATTTCCAGTGCCAGTGAAGAGCCTTGAGAGTGTCAAGATAGTGTTCGTGTCATTACTGACAATAGCAATCTGGTTAATTGATTAATCAAGTAATTAATTAATTGTGAGTACGTTCGTGGTTGACCTTTTATAATCTGATGTAATTTTCACCATAATTTTCCGACAATCTGTTAATATGATGGGGTAAAAAGTGCCCTGTCTTTTATTTGATCTTGTTTTTTGCTTAATTGCGTGGTACTTTGATATTAATTTGAATCGGTCCGCTTACTGTCGAGTTTGGAACCGACGTTTTTATGGTCGCTTTTGGTGTTGTTGTCGTATTTTCCCCGAGAAGGCATTGAGCAGTAGCCTTCCAGGTATCATAGGCAGTATGCAACATGTAAGTTTGTGAACAGTTATTATAGGGAAAGAAGGAAAGAGGGAAGGAAATGTGGTAGACTTAGTGGCATCCTGTTCTCGCTGTTGCTTCATTAATTTAGATGTCTGTCAGTGTTTTGTTTCTATGCTGAGGAAAAGTAATCAACACATTTTGTTGAGGAAACTTTGAGGCGGCGTCGCAGGGTAAACACAAAGCAAAATAATTTCATGGAATTCTAATAATTCTGACACAATAAGTGTGTGTATGGATTTACAAGCTAGTGCGACAGTTCAAAGTATTTTTGCTTAATAAATTCGTCATGCTTTGAAGGTACAGTTGTGGACAGTGCGTAGGCCTCGGTATTTCCCCTCTGACATCATAAAATTTCCCCATCGCTTGGAAACCAAAGTGTGAAACTTTAAAATGAGGATGTGTTGATTTTTAAAAAAAAAAGTTTTCACGGGGTTTTCTCACCCAGCTGCATTCACGGGGTATAAGTCTTTGTTGCCAGTGTCAGTTTTGTGACGTCAGATTAACCCATGTCAGATCAAATTGATGAACCATCAATAGAAAAATAAGAAAAACATGGAACAAAAACTGAAATGTCGCCGTGCGTGTAGTGTTTTGAACGCATGTGTTTGTTCACGCGTTCTTTGCGCGTTTTTAATGTTCGTGACGGCGACGGTCCGAATTTCCTGAGACAGTACTGGGGGAAAACTGAAAAGTTTAGTTAGACAACTGTGACGTAATAATGTCATGAAACCTGTTGGGGGCCAGCAAGCGGAGTGACCCGGTACATCCACATGTACCAACAATACGGAGTTGCGTCGAAAGTCGGGAAATTTCTCTGTGGGGGAGGGGATCGGGCGGGGGCGCAGGCAAGGTATTTCCATTTTAATGAACTAGTTTTTCAAAACGTGAACCATGTACAAAATGTGAAGAAGTGGGACATTGTCATGAGATTTTAGTTTTTGAGGGAATAGCTTCAACTTCATTTGTTTCCGGATGTTTAAAGTGTGGACGAAATTGGGATCTGTTCCATACTGTTATAGATATCTGTACCGAAGTATCACGCTTTGTTCAAAGTCATTACCACCATTAAGCAGATGCACGACGATGTGTCTTACGTATAGGTTAATCTTGAACATGTCAGGAAGTGAAAGCCGAAACATCTAACTCTGAAGGTCGCCTTTACCTCGCTCCATCTTAGGAGTTTCTTGCCACCGTTATAGTTACGTATCATAATGGTATCGGACAATCCCAATACACTGTTCATTTTGCTGTTCAGAAGAAAAAAAAACACAAAGATTCGACTTTTGTGGGGGGGGGGGGGGGGGGTAGCTCCATGAAAGATTCAGAATATGCCAACAGAAAAAAGATATTAACTGGAGACACTGGCGGAGTTCTCATGAAGATCTCTGAATCCCTTCGTAAGCCTTCCTGTCACCCTCAAAGTAATGCGTTTTGAAAAGCTACCCTTGAGCGACTGATTACGAGAGAGGGAGGGTTAACATAGTATTAACAAAAAATGTGTTAAAACAGTACCATGTAGCCTACATGCTATCCTAACTGGCCAAACGACTATATGAAAATAAAAATGGGAGAGACATAAGAACTCTGATCTTTTACACTTAACGATTAACCTCTCTCTCTCTCTCTCTCTCTCTCTCTCTCTCTCTCTCTCTCTCTCTCTATCCCTCTCTCTCTCTCTCTCTCTCTCTCCCTCTCTCTCTCTCTCTCTCTCCCTCTCCCTCTCTCCCTCCCTCCCTCCCTCCCCCTTCCATACACATACAGTTTTTATTTGAGAGTTGGGAAACATATTTTTGTTTGGCAAAGAAATATTTTCTTATATCTGTATAATTATGTTGTTTCGATGTAACTGGTCGGCAGTGTCAGTGATTGAATGACATGCGTACCGGTATTTGTTGTCCGCTTTTGATTGGCGCCATATTATGGATTTATGAGCTCCTGCCAGTTATGGAGAGTATTCTTGCTGATATACCCAAGTGCATTGATAAAATTCAGTGGTTTTCATTTTCTTTTTCTTCTGTTTTCTTTCTTTCCTTTTCTTTTATCCCATCTCACTGCCCTCGGTCACGGATTATACAGCAACCCCCCCGCCCCCTTTTTCTTTTCTTTCTCCATCATTCTTATCACATCTTCTTTCATTCCTTTGCGTTGGAAGACCTTGCTCACTATTTTTAAAGGCAAGGTGCCATAATTTGCCAGTGTATACTCTCTCTTTCTCTCTCTCTCTCTTTGCATCTTTTATCTCTCTCCCTCCCTCCTCTGAACGTTGTCTAAGCCTTTTCTACTGAAGTGGACTTGGAAAAAGAGCCAATCTTCATCTCTTCTGTGCAAGCATTATGCACGTCATTCCGGACTATTCTCAAGCGCCGAAAAGTTATCATTAACATTTTGTTCCCACCGTACCGACACCTAGCAGACCTAGTTTTGACTTAGCAATTTTACCAAGGTCTTACCTCGCCCCCCCCCCCCCCCCCCGTCCTCACTTCAGTTCTTACGTAAAGGAAATTATCTTGCCCAACCACAGAAGAAAAAAAAAATGATAAAGGCCTTTTGAATTAGTCAGCGCAAGCGCTTATGTGGGGGAGATTAGGAAGTAGGGCTTTTTCCTCCTTGTCAAGGCTGAAAAATCTACCCATGACTCATAGCCAAGACTATGCAGTTTTACCGCGTGTGTGTGTGTTTGCAATTTTATTCACATTGGTAGGGCTTAATACTGGAATCACTAAACCATAACAGTGTACAAAAGAATTTTATGGGGGTTTATTTTAATCTAAACAAATGTATCGCGGCAGTAAGTGCTTTCTAAATCAATTTGCACTAGGAGACTCTGATAACGAGTGCAGTAGGTCGTTGAGAGGTGGGTAGATACCGAACTCCCCTAAATCGTGCCGTGGTATTTTCCCTGATTCGTGAGTCATACTATGATCAAGCTCGGGAGAATGAAGGTCTTTTGCAATCTGAACATTTATTTGTGTTTGTTCAGGGGTTTTTACTCTGATGGCGAGAGGAGGAGGGAGGCCTCCAGCTGTTTGCTCTGCACTTCTCTAACAGTCTTACTTAGGTGACGTGATCCCGCAGATTAATAATAAAAAAACAAACAATATTCTTTACCTAATCATTGAGCAAACAAAATCTTAACATGGAGAGTGAAGAAAATTGAATAATTAATAATTACCATGAAAGTACGTTTTGTTTGTTTGTTGTTTTTATTGCCAAACCATAGAGTATTAAGCCAGAAGTGTTCTTGAAAAAAAAAAAAAAAAAGAAATAGAAAAAAAAAAGTTGACAAACACTGAAGAAAATGAGGGGGCATAAGGGATAAAGAGCTGGGGGCGGGGGGTGGGGGGGGTGAACGCTGAAAGCTGAAAAGATGTTAATCTTCATATTTCTTATTAGGCAGTGGGATTGAAGTAAGAAAATCCTATTTCTTCAGTGAGGCAATGGGTTTAGAGTAAGAAAATTTTCATGTGTCTTTAGTTAGGCAATGGAATAAAAGTAAGAAAATCTTCATGTGTCTTTAGTTGGGCAATGGAATAAAAGTAAGAAAATCTTCATGTGTCTTTAGTTAGGCAATGGAATAAAAGTAAGAAAATCTTCATGTGTCTTTAGTTAGGCAATGGAATAAAAGTAAGAAAATCTTCATGTGTCTTTAGTTAGGCAATGGAATAAAAGTAAGAAAATCTTCATGTGTCTTTAGTTAGGCAATGGAATAAAAGTAAGAAAATCTTCATGTGTCTTTAGTTAGGCAATGGAATAAAAGTAAGAAAATCTTCATGTGTCTTTAGTTAGGCAATGGAATAAAAGTAAGAAAATCTTCATGTGTCTTTAGTTAGGCAATGGAATAAAAGTAAGAAAATCTTCATGTGTCTTTAGTTAGGCAATGGAATAAAAGTAAGAAAATCTTCATGTGTCTTTAGTTAGGCAATGGAATAAAAGTAAGAAAATCTTCATGTGTCTTTAGTTAGGCAATGGAATAAAAGTAAGAAAATCTTCATGTGTCTTTAGTTAGGCAATGGAATAAAAGTAAGAAAATCTTCATGTGTCTTTAGTTAGGCAATGGAATAAAAGTAAGAAAATCTTCATGTGTCTTTAGTTAGGCAATGGAATAAAAGTAAGAAAATCTTCATGTGTCTTTAGTTAGGCAATGGAATAAAAGTAAGAAAATCTTCATGTGTCTTTAGTTAGGCAATGGAATAAAAGTAAGAAAATCTTCATGTGTCTTTAGTTAGGCAATGGAATAAAAGTAAGAAAATCTTCATGTGTCTTTAGTTAGGCAATGGAATAAAAGTAAGAAAATCTTCATGTGTCTTTAGTTAGGCAATGGAATAAAAGTAAGAAAATCTTCATGTGTCTTTAGTTAGGCAATGGAATAAAAGTAAGAAAATCTTCACATTTCTCTAGCAAGGCAGTAAGATAAGAGGAAGAAAATCTTATATGTCCAGTTAGGCCATGGAATAAAAGTAAGAAAATCTTCACATTTCTCTAGCAAGGCAGTAAGATAAGAGGAAGAAAATCCTATATGTCCAGTTAGGCCATGGAATGAAAGTAAGAAAATCTTCACATTTCTCTAGCAAGGCAGTAAGATAAGAGGAAGAAAATCCTATATGTCCAGTTAGGCCATGGGATGAAAGAAAGAAAATCTTCACATTTCTCTAGCAAGGCAGTAAGATAAGAGGAAGAAAATCCTATATGTCCAGTTAGGCCATGGGATGAAAGAAAGAAAATCTTCACATTTCTCTAGCAAGGCAGTAAGATAAGAGGAAGAAAATCCTATATGTCCAGTTAGGCCATGGGATGAAAGAAAGAAAATCTTCACATTTCTCTAGCAAGGCAGTAAGATAAGAGGAAGAAAATCCTATATGTCCAGTTAGGCCATGTAATGAAAGAAAGAAAATCTTCACATTTCTCTAGCAAGGCAGTAAGATAAGAGGAAGAAAATCCTATATGTCCAGTTAGGCCATGGGATGAAAGAAAGAAAATCTTCACATTTCTCTAGCAAGGCAGTAAGATAAGAGGAAGAAAATCCTATATGTCCAGTTAGGCCATGGGATGAAAGAAAGAAAATCTTCACATTTCTCTAGCAAGGCAGTAAGATAAGAGAAAGAAAATCCTATATGTCCAGTTAGGCCATGGGATGAAAGAAAGAAAATCTTCACATTTCTCTAGCAAGGCAGTAAGATAAGAGGAAGAAAATCCTATATGTCCAGTTAGGCCATGGGATGAAAGAAAGAAAATCTTCACATTTCTCTAGCAAGGCAGTAAGATAAGAGGAAGAAAATCCTATATGTCCAGTTAGGCAATGGAATAAAAGTAAGAAAATCTTCACATTTCTCTAGCAAGGCAGTAAGATAAGAGGAAGAAAATCTTATATGTCCAGTTAGGCAATGGAATAAAAGTAAGAAAATCTTCACATTTCTCTAGCAAGGCAGTAAGATAAGAGGAAGAAAATCCTATATGTCCAGTTAGGCAATGGAATAAAAGTAAGAAAATCTTCACATTTCTCTAGCAAGGCAGTAAGATAAGAGGAAGAAAATCCTATATGTCCAGTTAGGCAATGGAATAAAAGTAAGAAAATCTTCACATTTCTCTAGCAAGGCAGTAAGATAAGAGGAAGAAAATCCTATATGTCCAGTTAGGCAATGGAATAAAAGTAAGAAAATCTTCACATTTCTCTAGCAAGGCAGTAAGATAAGAGGAAGAAAATCTTATATCTCCAGTTAGGCCATGGAATGAAAGAAAGAAAGCAAAGGATGCTGGAAAAGGGGAGGGAGCTGCTTTAGGTGGGCGGAGAGATCTGGTGTATTAGGGTTGATTCATTCCTGCCACTTGTCTGCCTGTGACGCAACAAGAGGTCATGGTGACCCAGGGAAATGACTGACAGGCCTGGGCTGTAGGTAATGGTGCTTGCATGGGGAGGGCTATGATTGCAAGGGCCTGCTGGTTACTCACTCCTTGTTTGCATCCTACACCTATCATGATGTAATCCTGAAATTAGTGAAGGCGTATGCATCTGCAGGCATTTTATTTGATATGGCTTTTGTTTGTCAGATTCCATTACCTAATACATTTGTCCCTCAGTTGTAAGTCATGCAGTGGCCTGAAGGGTGTGTGTGTGTGAGTGGGAGGGAGGAAGGCACACCCTTTGCCACCTCTTTTTATGTTACACCCCCCCCATACACACACACACACACATGCAGGAGAAATATACCTACTTACCACCTAAATCAGGAAATGAGTGAGATCATTGAACATTCATGCAGCAAACACACCCATCTCTATTTTCCCTGTTATTTCCTCATTCTGTGGCTTAAGTCACTGTAGGTTATTGGACACTTGTTCCCAGGGGCCCACACACTCAACACAACATTGTTTGGGGGGGGGGGGGTGCATGTAGTCAGTAAATGTGATTGAGGTTGGAAGAGGAAAGGGGGAGGGGGGGGGCTAGATTGAGACAGGGGTGAGGATACTTCAGGAATTCAATTGTTCAGCCCTTTCCTCCTATTTTGGGGTTTTGCTCTTGGGCTGGAGATGAGGTCTTGAACCGAGGCATAGTCACTCATTCTGACAACTTTAAGAATCTACCCAAAACTTGGTTATCTTTCTTTCTTTCTTTCTGTCTTTCTTTCTTCCTTTCTTTCTTTCTTTTACCTTAAGAGAGAATGAAATAAAGTGGAACTGTAAAGGGCACATGCAGATGTTAAAGCTGATGAAAAACATAATTGCTAGCGACAGATATATGCTCAGTTAGTAATGCTTTTGTTCTGAATGTATTTCCTGTTACATGGCTGTCTCCTTAAATCAGGACAGATTTGATTTATTCCTAAGTCTGTCTTATTTTTAACCTCTTGTAATATTAGTTTGAAATAAATTTTTTTCTTATTTATTTTCTTTTTTTTTTTAGCTCCCACCAGAGGAAGAGGAGAGGAGGAGAGTTCGACGAGAGCGAAACAAAGTTGCCGCCGCGAAGTGTCGTCAGAGAAGGGTGGATCATACAAACGAGCTAGTGGAGGTGAGTAATACAGTCTTGAAGTGACCAGCTTCCCGTGTGGGGGTGGCAGAAAATGGTGGAAATGAAGATGTGAATGGGAAGGCACTCTGCTGTGATACTTGAAAGACGATGCAACCTACTTAATGTGGCAAGGAGCACAAGATAATATGAAGTGTCCGAGAAAAGATTTGTGGTGAAGTTCAGATTGCGAAATGCATTTTCTTAATGAGGTGTGAAAGGGCAGAAAACGGAATGAGTAATTTGCTTATGCATGCTAACAAGTCGACCCCGCCCTCCCCACAGTGATTTGGTTTTGTTTTTAAAGCACAGTGGGAGTGTCTACTATTTGGATTGTTTTCATCTAGAAAAGAGCAAAATTCAACCATAACTGAGTGTTTTTTTTTCCTCTGACATTGGGAAAGAAAAGAAAGAGGAAATTGTCTTTTGTAGACATAAGCAAAGAGATGGTATTTGTTTGAAATAAAGAGATAAATACAAAAAAAAACCCAACTACTTTGCCCTTTTATGTGAAGGGAAAGAAAGGAATTTGGTAAACAGTGAGAAATCGTTAATTTTTTTTCCTTTTTCTTTTTAGCGCAAGCATTGCATGGTGGAGTATGAATTTAACAGAGAACATATTATTACCATTTGTTAAAGAACAGAAAACACATCCTTCAGGTCTGCCCTGAATCAGGATTTGTTTGGAAATGATGGAGATAGATGCGTGTAATTTTTTTGTCGTTATCTCTTATTAATCAGTTAACTGCAATATTTTATTTCCTTTATTCCAGGAAACAGAAAAATTAGAAGCTGAACAAAGCCAACTGGAGTCAGAGATTCAAAGCTTACAACAAGAACGAGATCAGTTAGAATTTATTCTGCAGGCACATCAGCCACTGTGCAAAGTGGATCCCAGGTCAGTTGCTAACAAAGTGAAGACAGAGCCAGGAGCAAGACCATCCAGCTGCAACGGTCACCTTCCTCGCCCAACCATGGACACTTCCTGCCCTGCCCCAGAAAATCTCAGTATGTCATCAGCAGCTGCTACCACTGCAGCATCCACTACCGCTGCTGCGGCACCAACTTCCTCCTCAGGAGGTCTGGAGACCCCTGTTATCACCTCCCGCCCTAACTCTCTGCCACTTATCAAGCGTGACAGAACCCGCATGCTGTCAATGACATCAGCAACCGGTGTGACCATCAACACACCCACTTCAGGTGTCAGCATCACGCCTTCCTCCTTGTTCTGTCCTGGACTGGACAGCATGGTGGACGGGTCAACTGGACTCACCCCTCTCACTGGCATGTCTTGTTCCAGTCAAGTTCAGAGAAATTCTAGTGAAAGTAGCTCTGAAGCTGTTGGGTCCCCCACCCTCATTTCACTATGACATCAGATTTACCAGGACAAAAGCATGGACCGATTAGAAATTGATAAAAAAAAGTCGAAGAAACATACCAAATCCTGAAATTTCTAGTGATTTAGATTAATTTTGTAACACCGTACTAGAACATTTCTTTGGACTTTGCCCTACAGAACATCTGCATGATATTTCATCCATTATTAAAGTCTGTCTAGTGTTGATGCTGTTATCTTGTGGCTTTTACCAATCTCAGCCTTTTAGACAAAAAATGATGATGATTATATAAAAACACTGATTTGTTTATTATTATTATTATTTGCCAAACAACAGTGCAAAATAAAACAATGAATAGGTTTGAAAACTGTTATTAAAAGCTGAGGATTACATTTTATCATGCTTTTGTCCTTCCTGGATTTACGCCAAACTGAAAGTTGTGCAAATCCAAATTGTTTGATAATCACTGGAGATTAGTGCAGACTTCCATGAGGAGCTGCAAGATATTTTCTCAACAGTGTAGGCAATCTTGTGAATATTTTAAGAAAAATAAGATACAAGGGCGGAGATAAAATTATTGAGGCAGAATCAGGATATTTTACAATTCACACTTCAGTGTTTGTAAGACTTTGAAATGATCTTGTGTATCCATAGAATTTTGTAAAAATTTAAAGAGTAAATATGTACACATTTAGGCGATGAATCTCTTCTGTTTTTCTATTTGAGAAAGAAATCAATTCACCAATTCAATCACTTTGCATATATATCGATTCACATTTCACAACCATGCAGCTTGATGTAAAAGGTGAGGGTCTGCAATTAGCAAAGCATCATACAGCATCTCATTCAAGATGATGTGTGTGCATTTTTTTTTTTAAGGAAAAAAAAAACATTCTTGTTGTTTTAGTCGTTATCCATGCTCTAACATTTCAATTGATCCCTCACCAAGTGGATTAATGTCTATTGAAACCAAAGGGCTGTATCCAGTGTTGAAAGTGATCGGTAAAGCAATTCAGCAGTTGAAATGATCCTAAGTGGGAAATTTAGTCTCAACTTAAAGACAAGCTTGGTTGAAAGAGTGAAATATATTATTAAAGGGATGGTGAATTGCTACATTTCTTCTGCGTTCAAAAACAGTTCAATCTTCTTTGGTCAATAGCAGCGCAGTGCCTGTTTTTAGGATTCATTAATTGTAAACACTAATTATTTCAGTGAAATGATGCAGAAGTTTGGAAGAGACAGTTTCAAACAACAAACACTGTATTAGTATCTTAAATTGCTTTTGGCTGGATGGAGCCCTCTACTGTAAATGCTGATAAAAAAATGTGCTTCTGATGTGGCATTGATTTATCAAACTTGTGCAATATTTTCCCATTTCATAATATGTCATGAAAATAAAATATCAAGAGACCATGCATCTCAAACCTTACATGTATATAAACAATGGACATATTCATGCTTTAATATAATTTTTTATCATTTTATCATGCAGCATAGTTTTCATTATGTCAGTTTATGTTTGTTTTGCTAATGTCCAGCTATTTTCTTGACTCATCCTTGATGCTTAATACAGTGATTTGATATGACCTTTAATTACATCCTGCTGAATATGCAATAGATGTTGGGGGATCTGTTTTGGTTTTAACAGATTCTCGGTATGAGTGTTATTCTGAGTGGCCATACATTGTAATATGGCACACATTATCAACCATTTGCAGCGTGAGTAGAAATTACTCAAATGCCTTCCTTTGTGTCGCGTTTCTTGGATCTATGAAGACCTGAGGGAATGATTATTTTGAACACCAGAAGTGTTTCAATTTTGTTACTATTTTACACACTCTGCTCTTGCCAGCAGATCCTTCCAAGCTTATGCAAAGATAAACAAAAAATCACCAAGGAGAAAATTGTTCACATCCAACATTTTCATTGGTTCATGATAATATTAATGAGGTGTTTTTCTCATGACATTTTGCTTGTTTTCACGTGTCTCTCATTAATGATGGATGTTGTAAAATTGTTGTACCTACTTTTGTGAGGTGCTTTTTTTTTTTTTTGTCATGAAGCTCTTTCTTTGCTCATAATTTTTATACAGTAATTTGGTAATAAAATTTATAATTTCATGGCTGTTCAAAATTCTTTGAAAGAAAATGGAAAAAGAAGTAAAACTTTTGTCTTCTTTTTGTGTACAAACTAATTGCAGAGACTAAATTCGAAATTTAAGTTAATTCAGTACTGCTTGGTCCAAAGGTATTGTCTGTTGGCCTTATTTTACCTTGTTGTCTCGTTGTGTGAATGAGTCTAAAATGAGTTATTATGAATGCTGGCATAATGACTTTTGTGGTGCCCTTTTATGGGGTTTAATCCACACTGTTGAGGTAGTAGAGTGGTCTGCATGTTGTCAGAGCTGTTAATATTAGCTGTTACCACTTACAAAGTCTGCTGTATTGGTTGGTGGGTTATAGTGTTGTGATTCGCTGTGTAAGCATGTGATATTATTTCTGTCAGCCTCCTGCCATATGTTGAATATTTTTTTTAGATGGTTTTTAGATTTGGTTGCTTATTATTTTAATCATGTGTCTGGATACCTGATCGATTAAGAGAAAACACGTTCACTATGATTTAAGAATCTGTTCAAAGTTTTTGATTTCATTTTAAAAAACAAGCTTTCCGCAAAGGAAATGCTTTAAATTCAAATATTTCCGTTTCAATTCTTTGATTGCAAACGTTCCTTACCAAGAGTTCTATCAGATGCATGTGTCTGACAGCACATGTTCTTGTCTTCTGCATTGTCAGTAACATTGAAACAGCATCAAAATGCATCAAGATTAAGCCAAGTAAATGCGTTTCATAGAAGTCCAAACCTGTACCTCTTCTCTTTTGCATAGAATGGCGTGCAGTCAAAACATTATCCTCACGATAAGGGTTCAGACTGAAGCTTTGAAGATAAGTAGTCCAGCTGAAATGTTCAAATTTTATTTTCAGAAATCTTTTTCTTTTCGTGTTGTCAATTGTGAATCTGCTCACTGGATATGCAACTCTGCAAGAGAGAAAGCTTACTATTACATTACATTCACAAAAGGCTGAATATTGTATTCTCTGTTGTATCATCAAAAAATTCCATTTTTCTATTGTTGCTTGTCAATCTTTGATGATGACTATGTTCATTGTTCACCACTTTGCTCACCATATGCTGCTACTTTGCAATCATAAGTTTTCTTTTGTATTTAGGGTTTAAACTAGTAGAATATACTGCTGCCGGTATAATTTTTGGTAATGAGTTTGAATTAGGCAGACTTGTTGCTTTTCTTTTTTTATATCACAAATAAGTATATTTTTATAATAAACATCAGTTACAAAGATCTTTCCATGTATTGTTTTGTGTGCTTTTTATTTTCTTTCCATTATTACCACATTTAAATCACATAGCATTTACTGCAGGCCAGATTTGTTTACAAAGTGAGTTTAGTTGGACATTAGATTAAATAGATTTTTTTTTGCAAGTTAGTTAGATCTCACTACAAATTGCCTAAGACAAAGTATTTTGACATTTACCTTAATTAACATCAACAGTAATTTGCCAGAGCTAATGCTGGTACTCTGGTAATAGAACATTTTCTAGACATTCGGACAAATATGTCACCAAAAGACTTTTATCACACTCTGCATAAGAGCATTGTGAAGTAGGTGTAATATAACTCATGATTTAGGACTCATAGTGTACATATACTCAGATGTATAGAATGAGAGCCCTCGTAGTATGAATAATTATGGAAATAAATTCTGGCTAACTAAATCATGTTTCTTTGTCAAAGTTCACCTCTGATATGATAAGAAGATCTGGGAGAAAATATTACTGGATGTATGGTCTCTGATCTTTGTCTGTTCGAGAACTGCACATGTCAGATGGTCTTCAGCTTGATGTCAAAGATTATACCACATCATCATCATTACATCGAAATGTTAATAATTTAGCTCCTGGTACTCTAAAAATTCGACAGTGTGTCATTATAACTTTGTAGCGCATTTGTTAACTCATCCATCCTTCCATCCATTAGTCTGTTCATCCAAACATCTGTCCATCCATTCATCATTTTCTCCATCCAATGCAGATCATAGTTTATTATCACTCGCCCCATACTGGAAGTGGATGATCATGATGATTTGAGGATAAATGTAAATGCATGCATTTCATGACTCCATGCACTGAAGAGTTTTGTTCTCCTTGGGTAGCCTTTATCACATCAAATTGTTTAAATACATTTGAAAATAAACGGAACGGCACTTTAGTATAAGTAATTCGAAAAGAGAAAATTAAAATATGTAAAGTATATTGTAGAACACTTGTAACCCATCTATTATGAGACAGCGGAAAGCACTGCTTTATCAGATGGTGTTACCTCCAATGATAGGACTTGTAAAGCTGTTGACAAGGCCCAGAAGAGAAGCAGTGTGCTGTAGACAAGAATGTGTGACCCCATAATTGTGTCATTTATGTTGAGTGACACTTTTAAAAAGCAACTTCAAACATACTGGATTTCACAGTCCGCCACTTTGACAGAACCAGTACATCTTACTTTCTGGTATAATAATTAATACGTGCACACACACAAAGAGGTGTCTTAAAAGGAAGTTATAAAGAAAACGAAGGTGCCTTAATAGGAGAACTGACAGAACTCTTCCAGTGCCCCACTTACTCTATGGGTCTATGCAATACCATTCCATTATCAGATAATAAGAATACTACTTTTTGACACTCTTATTGACACAGTGCCTACCTTGAGCTTTTTGTTCCATGTTGCATTGACTTTTTTCTTCATCATCAGCATAATGCAGATTGGCTGCCACATGGAATAGTTGTGAATATTTTGAAATAACTTGTGAACGCTTGAAGTAAACCAAGAAAAGGTCACTGTTGAGCAGCATGAGTTTAATTACCCAGAAAGATAAGATTATTTGTTCCTAAATTTAATTCATTCGCTTCTGGCAACTTCAGCGTTATGCAAATTTCTAACAAATATGGTCAAGATATCCTGACATTCATCGTACATTATTTAAGATTTCGGCTATGATGATAAAACAAAGATTTTAAAAATTTTTTAGCAGTGTTCACCTCTGAAATGTTAAATTTATCAGGCATATATTGTCACTGATCTGGAAAGCAAGTTTTATCACCTGCTTCAAGCCTAGCTAATTGATATGCGTGACGTTATGATTTATGAAAAAGAATTACTACATGTGCTGACGTATCAAGAAATGTTGTATTCAACTATTGCAAATTGTATTCATCACAAACTATTTTTACACTGTAGATTTAGTCCTAACAATAGAATATTAAAATGTTTGCCCATGAAATAGAATGAATATTCAAATATTGTCTGTGCATGATAACTGCATACTTTTTCTGACTGTTACCGTACTCCATGGCTTGGGTTTCAAATGCCATTTCTTGTGAGTTATTAGGTTTTACTTTGTAAACTTTCTTCCCAATGCAAGCAATGATTTATATGATTTTACACCTTGCACATATTTGCATTTTTCCCTCACACAGAGTCAGAAAGACTTAGAATTCATTGTTATAATAATCATTGGTTCATTCAAGGAAATTTTTTGCCTTATTCTGAGTAAGCATGAAAAATGAAGACCCGAAAAAAAAAAATAGTTTAGCTGATAGAACATTAAAAAAAAAATATAGGTGTGTCAAGTGAAAACCACTACAACAATATTTTCTTTTTGCATAATTTGTAAAACATTGAAAATGGTTGAAATTAGTGTTGATATTATTTACAAATTTGTCACACTGGTTTGTTGTTTTTTTTAAAAAACAAAATGTCATCATTATTACACTTCCTGTTGGTATAATGTTACACTAGTATTTCAACAGCAGAAATAAGATCCTTCTGGAAAACATAATGATATTTGATTTCTGGATGTTTATTAAAAAAAAAAAAAAAAATTGTGAACATAATTCAACTTTTAAGTATTTCATCAGAGAGCACAAGTTTAAGCAGTTATCATCAGGTCTTGTTTAGCAGGGGTGATCAGGAATACCAAATGTCCAATGAGGGGCAAGTCCGCTAAAAATAATGACGTCAGAGGATGGAATATTTTTGTCAAAACAAACATAAGTCCTGCCTGTCGTTTTACGGTCAAGTTCAATTCATGAATGGGCATTTTGGTGATTTTTTTAAAAGCATTTTTTTTATATGCCTCTAGAAATTTGCGAGAGAAGTTTAATAAAGAAAAAAAAAAAAGAACATGTGACAGACTAAAATGGAAAACTACAGATTATCTTAGACATATAATCATTGTCAACATCACCCCCCGTCCCCCCTTTCTCTTTTCGACCCAGAACAATTACTGAAATGAGAATCTCAGTGACTAGTAGGCCTATGGTATGTTCCTCTTTCTCATATTTGCTGAATTGCTGCTAATATTGGGCATTTTTCTGTTGGATAAGCCTTTAAAATGTCTTGCTAGTTGTAAGCTAGGTTTTTTTATTTTTCTTTCCGTAAACCACGGTGCTAACTACAAACAATACTTCCAGTTTTTTTAAACGATATCTTTACTGGGTTCACTCCTTTTACTTGATTATTTGATACTTGAAGCCTCTGTATGCTTTAATCATGTCTTTTGTAATGCATTATTTAAGAAAATAAATGTATAAAAAAACAACAAACAAGCTCCATGACTGTATTTCAGTACGTGTTTGTGGCATGAGAGAGAGAGAGAGAGAGAGAGAGAGATTGATTGATTGATGGTGATGGTACAATTGATGAATTTTAGATCATTTTCTGTGCTGGAAAACTTTTGAACCACGAGTGTTCTTGTGGCTGCAATTTTCAACCTCTGCAGTTTCTGCAAAGTAAAATAATTCAGTGCTGACCATTGCCATTCTCCACATCTTTCATCTTTGTCCTGTTCCACTTATGTTCTTTCCCTATAAGTTCACTTGACCATGTCTTTGTTGTTGTTTTTTTTTTACCAAACTCATAATTTTAAAATGACATTCAAAATAACAACAACAATAACAGAGAAAATAACAACAACAATAACAGAGAAAAAAACAACAAAACAACTTAGGGCTGTGGTAGGCAAAAAAATGACGTAGTTTGTTTTGTGATGTCTTGTTGAAGTTTTAGGTCCATTTTAAATGCAATAAGGCAACCAGAGCTGAGATTTGGGTACTCGTCAGGCCGTCCTAGGAAATTTAGTCCCGCCCCATGAGATTCGAACCTGGATTTTTCCTCACAAGCCCTTTAACCAGCAGGCCACTGCTCTGGCTGCAAGACCTTGCTACACAGCAGAAAATAGAATAAATTCAAGTCACTTATTTTACTCAAGTTTGATCATCACTTTTTCAAACTGTAAATTTACAACCGCTTCTTCTTCTTCTTCTGCGTTCTTCGTGTCAGACTATTTATATCAGGAGGCCGGTAGCCTTTATGAAGGATGCTGTGCTCCCGAGTTCCTCTGCTGTCCCATATAGCTTGGTGTGTAGTGCCGCACCTCGGGGCCAGCTGTTTTCCCTCTGTTCTCTGTATAGGGGGCATTGTTGGAGGACATGTTCTGCATTCTCTGGGCAGTTTCCACATGGGCATGTCTCAGTTTCTCCAACCCTGAATTTTTTGTAAAGGTGCTGCCGGAGTCTGTTATGTCCAGTTCTCAGCCTAAAAATGATAGTTTGCTCCTTTCTGCTGAGCAAGTATATCACATCGTCTGTTACATGGCTTGGGTGACTTTGTTTCCACTTGGATTTCAAGGCTGCCTTAATGTGACTTTTAGCTTCTGAGACTGTTATGTTTTCTCTGACTTGGGGGAAGTTTGCGCCATTTTTTGCCAGAGTGTCTGCCTTATCATTTTCAATGATGTTACAGTGGCCAGGGATCCACTGGAGAACCACGTTGCTTGCTGTGTGGCATAACTGCACTAAGGCAGAGGTGAGTTTGTTTTGATGATAATCATGTGAACTTTGAAGGGCCTGCAGGACTGACCTAGCATCTGTGAGAATAACTATTTTGTTGTTGTAGATGTCTCGGTTTTGTAAGTTTAGCGCAGCTTCTAGTATGGCTTCTGTTTCTGCTCTATAGTTGGTAGAATATTTCCCTGTGGGTAGTGATAGTTCTGATTCTTCCCCATTCGTCCATTGGATATGTACACCACCTCCTCCATCTCTTACGGCTTCTTGTGCTGACCCGTCCGTGAATACCCGGATCCAGCTGTTTTGTGGATAAGAGCTGTCCAGCATTTCCTGTGTGAGTGATTGAAGCTCTACCGTGGACTGATTGGTCTTGGAGGGATGCCATAAATGGTGTCTTTGATTAGGGGAAAGTGTTGTCTTTCCCATGGAGGGCAGCAGTCAACCTCTGTAAGGTCCTCGTCTTCATCTATGGGGGGGGGGGGGGATTTTAAGGTTGTTTAACTGTTGTCTAGCTGATTTTATAAAGCTGGTTCTTTTTAGTCTGCTTTTCTGTTGGTTTCTTTACTCTATCATTCATAGGGTGATTTCGAAGGTTTTGAAACTTGGTTAGCTGTGAGGTTAGTGTCACAAATCCCAGACTGGGAGATGTAATAATTATAACAGGACAACAATCACGAACGAACACGTATAACACTTAACAGAACAACCCATCAGACTCACACATTTATTAAACATAAAGATAAAGATAACAGTGCAATTACATACATTATATTATTCTAATCAACTGCCGTCCAACGGCCTTGTTTCCCTCAAGCACTCTTCCTCGGGTCCACAACCCGGTAGTTACTTTTAAATACACGTCGGCTTCAGCCTCTCCACTCAATGTCTTAATAACACATTCCTATGGCAATAACACCTGAGCATTCCAAGAGCTCCTCAACATGGCAATAGCACGTTAATAGTTCAATTCACATTAATATCACAATAGCACAGTCGTATATCACTATCACATGTAGTACATCTTAAGAGCACATTAACAATTATATACACATCCCTGTCTGTGGCCAGACTGCCACGACTCATGCGCCCCTCCTGTCCTGCTCGACAGCTTCACTCCACTGGCCTATGCGTAGCCTTCGGCCCTATGCTGGCCTATCCCCTGTGCTAGTTCGCTTACCGCGGGTGGCGTCTCTGCCCGACCCCGGCACCTACAAGAAGAACATTACATTGGTATAATACCATACCATTTCTAACCACTTCACCCCTCATTACAAACCATGAAGCGTACACACAATAGTCCACCTTTCACTCACCACACATCTTACGGTAACACACCTCCACCGTACCACACAGCACTCACTCTCGCTACGAATCCATGAACCTAACTTACATCTATCGCTCATGGCGCACATTTCTATACACAGTAATCACTGACTTCCACATTCCTCACATATACTTATTTACATCATGGTCATAGGCGAATATAATACATCAATCATCATAATTATAAATCATAGTTCAACCTACCAGTCATCACTGGAAAACTCATCACAATCTCCCGACTGCCTCTGATCTCACGTCTGTCCCCTGGGACCTCTTTAACTTGCAGTGATCTGACTATTCAGATTTTGCCTCTACTACGCCTCAACTTCACTCACAACATGCACGCTTTACGTCAACTAACAGAAGTCAATACAGGTGAGCAGCCTCCCTATCCCGTGAGTCAGTCCTACACTTCCATGCCCCCGTAATCCTTGAATCCCGCTCACTCCACTCGTGACAGTTAGTTTTCCATTTTTTCTGTCCTCCAGTGGTTGTAAACCAGTGATGCTCTCCATCTCTACAATAGGTGTGGATTTCATTCCCCCGGTGATAATTCGAAGGCTCTGGTTTTGGATGCGTTCCACTCTCTGGAAATTGCTCTTTGCTGCTGCTCCCCATGCTGAGATACCATACTCCAGAACCGGACGTATGTATCCGGTGTAGGTTTTCTTGAGTATGTTTTGTGCTGCACCCCAGTCTGTGCCTGCCAACTTTTTTAGGAGCGCAATCCGCTGCATTGCTTTAGTTTTTACAACCCCTGATATTTTGGAATTGTCCCTTAAAGGTTGTTGTTTTTTTTAAAAATTAGTTTGACGTTTTACAAAAATGAAACAAATGAAACTGAAAATTGGCGAGATACAATAAATTACGCATTAGTGTATCACCAGTCCAAGAGTATGCTGCTCGAGTTTGATCAAGCCTTTCATCTCTCTGAATATCTCTGGCGTGTATCCAAAATAAAACACCCGTGCGAATATCAGCTTTGTGTAATCCATCTTTTAAAACTACTTAGATCTAAATTTTATCTTAATATTAGACATAAATGTGGAGTTAAATCATGAAACAACCAAACTAACGCATCCATTTCACGGATCTAGATTGATTAGCAGATCATCATTTTTCAAACTTCCCGAAACATTAGTCTTGAAACTTAATTAACTTTCCTCTTCCTTGATCGCTATCAGCTGTGCTAATCAAAGACAAGTGTCATTCTAGAAGGGTGTGGTTTCTCAAACGAGTCCGTAGTGCTATGGTCAAGTGTGCTGGTTTGAAACATGCTTTTTTTTTTTCATTCACCGCATGTGTAATTAGAGTAGTGGAAGCGAACTGCCCTCTGCTCTCATCGTTGATTCACGCAAATTTGTCACCTTGGGGTCTGGGGACAAGAACTTAGAATAAGCCTGCTGCTGTTCAGTAACTTGGATTAAAGTGAACACCATTTTTTTAAAATTTAACTTGAGAGTATGAAGTACTGAAATATATTCTGAAGCTTTCAGAAAAAAATATTAACATTGTTTCTATCAATGCATTTCATTACCGGTACTAGCAATTTCTCGTGATTTTTGCTCTGTACCATTTTTCTTTGCGTTGCATGAAATAATTAGAACTTATAACTGTTTGATTCAGTGGAGTTTCTGTTTCCTAGGTGACACTTATAAGTTTCATGTTTCATTATGAAAGGCTGAAAGGTTCGGACATCGCAGCAATTAATGTTTTGGATCGCGAGGAGGCAATTTTCAAGTACCGGGACAATTATTAAAAATTTGACAGTATTTGATTCATTTGGGTGTCAAAGAGTGTTTTTTTGTCTTTTTTTCCTATATTTATCGCATAATTTCAGTCAGCTCGTTGAGCCAGTGACAAGTTCAACGCTTCTGTGGGCGGGAAATTTCGCCATCTTTCAGTCAGTGCGAATTGAAACTATACATAGAGTACAGTTACTGTCCCCTGTTTTAACCCGCACGATGTCAATGACGGGAAACAACTCCTAATAACGACAGGAAGTTTCCGAATGTCCACAAAGTGCCATCATCTTATGATGTGTTCTTTGTGATTGCTCTGTCTCTCCAGGCAGTGGCGTAGCCAGTTTAAGGGTCCCCTGATTTCCAACAGTGTGGTGATAGAAAAGAGAGTTAAGAGAGATACCAGTAGGCCTACCACTATAGGACCAATGAAAGTTTCATGGACAGAAGATGGGCGACGCTACTGCCTGCTGAACGTGATTTTTTTGTTTTTTCTGCCAATCACATAGACCCCCAAGCACTGGAAAATTTGTTCTGCCTGCAGATGTATGTCTATTTTTAATATTGTTCACTTTGGTTTGGAGAGTTATAAGTGGTTTTGACCAGAACCGGCTTATTCATCAGCCCATGCAATTGTTAATGCTGACAATTTTGTCTCTTCCTGCTCTGCCCTGCCAATGTTTCCCACGAGACATTTCAGTATTGAAGAATTTCAGTTTGAAGTCTCTGTAATTTTGATTTCAACCACTATGAACCTTGTGACATTAAGTATTTATATTCCAACTGGTGTGAACCTGATGACATACATGTATTTATTGCTTTGTTTTCTTGTAGGCGTCTCCCCAATTGTAACTATCCATCCATCCATCTATCCATCTGCCCGTCCGTTCTACCATCAGCTTGTCTGTCTGTCTGTCTGTTATCATATCTTTTTGTCTGCCTGTCTGTCAATAAAAGCATTGATTCAATGGTGTGTAAGAAAAAGCCACTCATCAAAGCTTATTCTGTATCCTATGTCTCCCCTCCTGCTAACACACACAAATTTTCAGCTCAAGTACTTTCTCGATTTACTTTGTATCTATACAACTAGCTCTCAGATTGTTTGATGCCTCATCCGATTACAGGGAAAAACCTGCTCGAAGTATGACAAATCAGAAGTGCGTTGTTTTAACGCAATAAGGGAAGCCAACTCGTGATCGAAGGCTGTACCATGTCATGTTTTGTGGGTTTTTCTCATTTTCCCCCCGCCCCCAAAAGGATGGTAAGAGTTACTTAGACTTGTTGTTGGGTATCGATATCTCGTCTATGTCTTTATCTTGTGTGTATGTGTGTGTCTCCTTTGCAATTTCTGTGATTTTTTTTCGGGGGGGGGTGAGGGGAGGGGGGTGGCTGGGGGCTCTTTTTGTGTATACAACATCCTGGAATAAAAATATGTCATCATGTGAATGGGACTTCCCGACAGTTTTTGTCAACGTTGTCTCTCTTCAGCCTCTTCACCCATTCGATGACAGAATGAATAGTGTCATGGCAATGAAATTGCAAGAATCTCCCTGGAAAAATTTTGGGGGGGGGGGGGGATGGACCGCCCACTTTCCGCTTCCAAGTCATCACTGACATACTTAACGTGTTAACGACCAGGACAAGTTATTTTAGAGACAGCTAAATCACGATGATAAACTTGAACTCTTCTGTTGTCGGCAATGACAATGATAAATGTGACAGGGCTTTTTCCTAGCAAGAGAGCTTTGGCTTAAATTTGTGATACAAGTAAACAGAAAAAGTTGTAATAGTTTATAACTGAAGTCTTATGTCTTTTATAAAAATGGGACTTAATAGTTAACTAAACACTTTTCGTACGCTTGGCTCCAATACTCCGCCCCCCTTCTCTTCTACGAGCATGCGACTATTAGAATGGTGAATCTCCCTGATACGGACTTCATGTTTTAAACTATAAACGGTGGTTTGCTAGGACAATTCGAAATGTTTTTAGAAAATCCTACAACGTAGCTAAGTTGTTTAAAACAACAACAACAACCAAAACAACAACAACCAACAATGACAACAAAATTCAATTATTAAATTTATTGATATAGATGAAAAGCATACCTACATTCCCCCGTCATCCCCTTTGGGGCATTCCCCCGCCCCGAGCGTACGTACTTCATGAATACCCCCTCTCCATAATCGTCCTGAAAAATTGGCACAAAGTAAGGCCCAAGGCACAGTATACCGTGTCTTGGGTAAGGCCTGTGTCCCAACATAATTCAAATTATGATATTCATTACAATCACATAATTTTTGTTAGCTTTGACAATATTTTTTTTCGAAAATTTAGATTTATTATGTGTCGATGTATCCCTGCCAACGGACGGAGAAACACACAGATAAACCGGCAGACAGACAGGCAGACAAAATACATACATACAAACAAACAAACGGTCAGACAGACAGACCAAAAAAAGAAAACAAAGCAGGCAGACAAACTTTCCCGCTTTTATCGTTTCAGGACTCCCCAATCTTCTGCCAGCAAGACTCACAGAAAAACCAATTACATGTGCATGCAATTCATTACTCAAACCTCAAACATTTCTGCGAAAATTCCTTTTTTAGTGTTTGGTAAACTCGCCCTGATATTGCTCTTTTGAAACTAAGCGTTTGTGTGTGACGTAAATAACAGAGATGACTCAGTGGAGTGAGACATTTATTGTGGCATGAAAGTCATCAAGCATGTGTGGCCAGTTCCGTCCCCTAACAAAACCTCGCATGTGCTAATTAAGCCTCAATGAGTCTTTTAAAGCCTAAATGCCTTTGAGGAGGAGACGGAAGTAAGCTGGAAGGAATATAAAATGGCAGAGGCATCATATTAAAAAAAAGTTAATGTTGTTGAGAAGGAATTAGCTCATAAAGTTCAAAGAAAGAGGTTATATACCTGTTTTTATTCATGCTTTTCCAAGGCTGCGGCTGGGTGAGGCATTGGGGAAATTATGATGAAATTAAACCAAACTCATACTTTCCTCTAATTTGATTTGATGCATTTCATTTTTAACGGTAAAAGTTAACTAGTGTTAAAATTTCAACTTGTGTAATTTGATTGGCATTATTATTCTTTTTTCGGATAAATTTTTGAATAACAGAGACTGTAAATGTTAGATAAAGCGTTTTGCCAACTCAGATGATTATTGACAGGTATATTTTTATAGCTGACCTTATAACCGTCTGACAACTTCGTGCACATATATAATATGTTGTCTACATACGGGAATTTTTCAGCCTTTTAATAACAAACGGGACTTTTTTTTTCCTTAACAAACAGTACGAAGTCCACTTTTCTTAACAGTGCGTGTGTATGGGTGTGTGTATGTATGTCTGGGCACATCATATCACATGTTTGTGTGGAGACCACGATTTAAATACAGTATATAAAAACTGAAAAGGAAATGCAAGGAAAAAATATAATTCTAGTTTAAAGAAAGAAGTGTATCTTGTGAGGAAAAGGAAAAATGATAATCTGCATAGCAATTATACCAAAGATATAGGTGGCTCTCTCAATGAATACGAATGAATACATGCAAATATGTATGACATGTATTATTAAATTTTCAAAGACCACCACGTGTCTAGGATGAGATTGCAGTGTTAATAATATATATTGAATGAAATTTGTCGTGGTAGATGCAGTATATAAGGGGTTGATGCAAAGTAACAACTAGTGTTACCATCAAAGATCTTAAAATAGTATTAACGGTGAATACTATTTTAAGATCTTTGGTTACCATGAAGATTTAGATGAAATTGAGGGTAATAATAATGATCTCAGCCGGTGTCAATGGAAAAGTACGCGTATTTTTTGTTTCCTTTAAAACGAAACAAAACAAGCTGTTGGTCGTATATTGTGTGATACCCCCATGCTCTCTGAGAGCACCCTGAGACCGCTACACTACTACCACCACCTCTTAATAATATACGGTGAGAACAAAATCATAACTGTTGCCCATGATGATGATGACGATGGTATTGTTACGACGATCTAAATGTGATCTTTGAATAATGCTGATGAAGGAATGTATTGCTCATTTTATTTTTAATAAACATAGCAATCCATGTAATTCCACCCCCCTCTCCACACCCAATATTTCACATTCTCAAGATATGCCAATTCTATATCAGAGCCATCCATTAAAATGTATGCTTGGAAGGAAGGGGGGGGGGGGGGGAAACACCAGTGTATGAAAAGCATAAATGGGAGGAGGTTCTAGAGCTGCACTTTGCAATAAAATAGTCATGAATTAAGAAGTTTCAGCCCCCCGCCAGGATAGACCTAACAGGACTGCTATGTATTTATTTACTTTATTTATAAAACGTACTTGCATACTAATTCATTTTATGCACTTTGATATCCCTTTACTTATTTACGTACAAACATCTATTTATTTATTACATTATTTTTCTTTTATTATGTACATGTGCCCATAAAAATATTTGTTGAGCTATCTGTGATCACTGAATTATGCACAGAATAAATACATTCTATATCGCATTTCAGCCTGAGCAAAATTTCTCTCTCTCGCTCTCGTACACAACAACAAACAAAAGTAAAAGTTGTAAGACTGTATGAAAATTGAATAGAGGCCATGTATCTAGAATAACAAATAAAAAAATCAAATAACCGATAAAGAATGTCACTGGAATAGTTTTAAAACACCAAGGCCTCAGCACGGACATTCATTATCCTAATGGTCGTACGCTCGTACATTGGGGGAGGAGAAGTTGAAGCCAAGCTTTTGTAAAGCGTACATGGAAGCTGAGGGGCCGGAAGGGGGAGAATTGAAAAAAAAAAAAGAGCTAAAATCGAGCGTTGGGACCCTACTCAGTGCACGGCCCCATCTACCATTGAACAAAGCTTGCAATGATGTGAACCTGAGCGACAGTTTAGACAACCCTGGAGTATTATATCCTGGTATATATCGGGGAAAAACCAACAAGTTTTTTCGCTAAAACAAAACAGCCCACACACTGGAAAAATGCCTAAAAACAACAGTAATAAAGACCATTATATATACTAAGTAGGCGGATTTTTTATTTGATATCCGGGGAAGGAGATTTTTTATGCTGTCCTCAATCTCAGACGTGACAATACTCACTGTTCTGTGTCCTGGTCCTTTCATGTCTACAACCCTTGGTTGCTCTAGTTTTGTGTTGTATTTTAATTGATTTTGAATTTGAGCTTGGGTTTTACGGCCCATCGGCACGATAACGGCCACTTTGAGCCCGTCACTGTCTATTTGGGTACTTTATTTATGTTTGGTATTCAGAACTTCTAAAAAGTTTCACAAGTAGAATTAAATAGTTCCGTATAATAATATAACATTATTTTATCACATTGGTAAAGTTCTCAAAAGATCCTTGTATGGATCTTAAAATAGTTTTGTAAATAAGTACAAACGTTCTTAAATCAGGTTGTAGACCTTAGCCTCTTTCAGAAAGGACAAGGCGCACTGTGGGTCCACGTTAGAAAATAGTTCTTTCATGGATCCGCAGACATAGTGCCTTCTTCGGATATGCCTAAAATTTACATATTCAATCAAAGTATATTGATAATTAATAATTGGCAATTGCAAGCCACACATTCAGGGGGATCATCCCGATGAATAGAAAACGTGTGAGGCAGGAATGGCTCAGACGCAGACTACTGAGGGTTTCAATTATTATCATTATTGTTATTATTTTTATTATTCTATACCCATCGAACAATGCAAATCACCGTAGTTTTATTTATAACTTATTAAGTCTTTTGTGAAAAAAAAAAAGTCTAACCTAAACTGTCCTAACACTTCATACTACAAGGACAGTGCTAATGCTTTAAACTGTCACAAGAAATAATATTTTAGGTCGTGCTGAGTATGCTTGCTCTGTGTTAGATGAATTAAAATTCTTGTTTTACATCTATTCTATTTCATGTCGTGAATCTGCTTCGCACAGGTGTCGATTTGGCAGCCGATGGTTCACAATTCCTTTTGGGAAAAGAAGAAGATGTCGAAATACGAGAGTTGAATTGATGAAAGATTGCATCAATAAATTAATAAAGGCGGCTCTGAGAAAATGTGACTATCATCAAAATTTGCAAATTGAATTTTTTTGTGTCATCTTATAAAACGTTCATTTTTGAGTAAGCATACCAAGTTTCATCTTATCTCTACCAGCAGATTATTTTACACCCCTTAAAAGTGAGCACACCTCGCCCCCACCCAATCCAAAAATATTGGCCAAATTTCTGTCAAAGCTATGCACATTCAGGTTTAGCACATTTTTAGCACAATATATATAATATGTAATAAATTTGCTTTTCAGTTTGATTGTTTCTATACTAGTTTTCTTTTACCCTTGTCCATTTGGAAAAGGAATTCAATAAATATAAATTGCTTTCAACAACAACATCTTTGTGTCTGTATTCTTGAGTGAAAGTGCGGTTTGAAGCTATTATTTAGTGACAGTTGCTGCGTTATTAAATGGCACACTGTTTATGTATGAGCATCGCAGTACAAAACAAATGTTTAAAAAATGTGAACACAATCATGTACCGGTGCATAATTTTGATGATCTGAGGTTTGCAACAAAGTAATGTAAAAAAAAAAAAAAACACCTTCCAGACCTCAGGGGCTCTGTATTAACAATGAAATAGTCCAAGAGAAAAGTTATTTAGCCATACTGTTAAAAGTACAATTCAAACAGTTTCAAATTATCTTAACTGTCAAATTATTCAAACACGGTGATTGTCAGTGCCATAAAGTTTGGTCACTTATAGTTCACACCGAAATCCCAATTTGTAGGCCAATGTTCCTTTTCATTCTTCGCCGTTCTGGCATGAATTGCATTCTCTACAAGGGCTGGGTGTAAACACGTGGTTCTTGTAGACTTCTTAGTCTGTGTGGTCAAAGGCCCTTAGTACTGACAACAACAAAAAATCTGCATTCACTTACTACAAGATTCATTTGTACAATTTTCCTCATCAATCTAAAGTACGTGGTAAGAAACTCCTCAGGTGGAGTGAGACAGGTGTACATTTTTCTTCCCCCAGCTTAAGTAACTATATTCACGTAATTATTCATCATCAAAGCCCACATTCAGTCACAAAATATCCTGTACAATTGTATTAATTACAGGACAATGTAAACAAAAATTCACAGACGACAGGCATAAAACAGACACTATTTTTCACAATCAGGACCATGAGAAAAGAGCACGTCTGTCTTTCTTCCTTTCTTTTTCTCTCTCTCTTTCTTTCCCTTGTCATCATTTTCACTCTCACGTCTATATCCCCATTAGTGACATGAACTGTGAAATAATTCTAGTCAGATACTCAGTGAATAACATCCCAAGAAACCAAATTAAAGAGGACTTTTCTTCACTGTGCTGTATACACTGTTGAACGTCTAACCACACCAACAATGTACGTGTATCAGTAAATATAACATATAATAAAGATGGCATTAATTTTTTACGTCAAATTACCAATATTCCTCCAGAATTTTTTTATTTTTTTTACCCGCTAAAGCATTCCATTATTTACAATGCCAGAAATTCTCGCATTACTCAGTATTCATATCATGCCTGATTAAAACGTGAAAAAAAAAAAGAAAAAATTTGCATGTCATAAAAGTCCTATGTCTGGAACAAACAGCACCTTTAATAACAGCAATAATTGATGAACTTGTGTGGAAAAGCATGCAAGTCCTCTTGAAGTGCACCAAAAAAAAAAAAAAGTCCTTAAGAAGCCTGTGATGTGGCCAGGTGAACCAAAATTTTGGTTACCTTTAGTTAAATATAATTCACAAATTCTTCACCTTCGAACTTAAAAGGGCTCTTTTTATTAGGCCACCTACGAGTTCATACAGTGACAAAATTTGCAAATAGGTTTCAAATACCGTGGAGGGTGCACCAAAGCTTGGATTTAAAAAAAAAATTAGTATTGTTTTTAAATTTTTATGAGTTTACTTTGTGTCGCTGAATCCTATCCTTCAATTTTTTTATTGTTTTTTCACGAACACCGGTGACAAGAAGATTTCTTTGCCGGCTGATTTAAGCTAATCGACGTGCTCGTGCCTGGCGGTTAGATTGGAACACAGGAATATCCTGATGCTTGCTTTGGGAATTACTTAGGTTTGCCGAGACAGATGTAGAGAGGGTGGAAAGTGACGGGCGGGGCAGTGGTTGGGCTTTTGCGCGGAGCGTGGCTTTTAAGCTCATCTTTTATACTAATAATAACCTGTAATAATGACAGCTGAAATAATACAAAGCTCTTCGAGCTCCATAATGAAAATGACCAAAAACTGTCTTGCTACCGGTGAACATGGAGATTGTAGAGCCGAAAGGCACGTATGAGTGAAAAAACTGGCTGAGACCTCTGTGAGTTTGAGTATGTATTTACAATTTATTACGTGACTGTTGTAAGAAATGGATCGTCCCGTGCAGAGTGAATGCACACTCGCCAAGCGAAGGGGGACTACCTAAACTAAAACTATGCAAAAGTTTATTTCTAAAGTTGTATCCCTTGCCATTTTTAAATTATTTTTTTTTTGCAGGTGTGACGAAGTATTTTTGGTCCCCCATTGTAAATATTCCCCCGGAACAAGTACTTCGTGGTTCACACTTTGTGGCAGCTGTGAAGTATTTGTTCCTCCATTGTAAATGGTCTCCCCCGGAACAAATGCTATGAAGTAGTTGGTCCCCGGAACAGTACTATGTTGTATATGGTCCTCCGGAACAAGTACTTCGTAGTAAAAGCCCTCCCACCCCCCCCTTTTTTCCCCCAAAAATGAAGATTTTCACTTTGTAACAATTACTGTAGAAAAGAAATTCTGGCCCAGTGAATTCTCCTCCTTTAAAATCTGTAAATTAACCATTTCTACTGCATGTAATTAGGGTCGATATTTTTATGCTCGTCAGTTAATAGGACTCCCAGTCTCGACAGTGTTGGAGCTGTTGTTAATTTCGTCGTTTCCGAACAGACTAAAAAAGGAAGAAAAAAACACAACAGAACTTAACCACTGAACATCTGCCCACTCTCTCTCTCTCTGAGTCTCTCTCTCTCTCTCTTCTCTCTCTCTCTCTCTCTCTCTCTCTCTCTCTCTCTCTCTCTCTCTCTCTCTCTCTCTCTCTCTCTCTCTCTCTCTCTCTCTCTCTCTCTCTCTTACATGTATTTACTGTTTTAGTCAATTATTCACAATAAAAAGAAATAACGATGGCTAATGATTTTGGTTTCACGAACTCCATACAAAAACAAGGGGTGTTGTGTTAGCAACGATGACAAGAAGATGAAAGAAAACAGCGATTTATTAGCAAAAGTTGAAAATTGCACCCCTTCATCAAACGTGTTAAAACTGAAATGGATTCGTCCTGTTTATGGGTATAAACACTGAGATTTTGTGAGTGATCTCACTGATCTGATCAGTGACTGGCCACGGTCAGCAACGAATTAGTTTCGATTTACACTGCCAAGTGTTTCCTTGATTCCAGCATCCTACGGGGGCATGGCTAAGAATGAGTCCAGCCTCATTTGTGCAGTGTTGTAATTTCACTGGAAGCCACATCTGCTGCTCGAATACCAAACGGAAAGGAGTGTTTTTCAAAAATATCTGTCCATTTGAATCTGTACGATATTAAGACCCATGGCAGTGAGATATCACAATAATTTGATTCGTCACTCTGGCTGCTGATAACAGAGAAATACAGGTAAAAATAATTGAAACCTCGAGAATACTGGAAACTGTTGAAAGCACAACAAAAGCAAAAGGAGCTCTTTGACTGCAGACATCAAATGCCAATATACGCGGTTGAAGACAAAGCCATGTATGGAACCAGTGGGCAAACAGTAGGAAAAACACACGGAAGCAGACAAGTCAAACTCCAGAATGGTTAAAAAATGCTCTCGGCAAAGAACACACAAGCTTAATTGTCAGTCTTCAATGCTTAAAGTCTAAAGTCCATCGTCGAGACGTAATTGCATCTGCCCCTGGAGAAGAGAAAGACTGCTGATACTGATGTGATGATCACAACAGTCTCAACTTCCCAAGCATGACACAAGTTTTACACCCCCCCCCCCCCCATTTCAAATGGCAGAAAGAACATGCTTTTCTCTTCACGTCATTTTATCATCTCTTCCTGGGGGCTATGCGACCAATGACATTCTCCACCTTTTCTGGTCAAGTTTGGACCAAATCTATGACACCCGACAGGAACTGACCATTCCGAGCGATCCCATTCTGTTTGTCTTTTTATCTTCACATACAAACACATATGCATACACACCCATACACACATATAATAATAATAAAAATTATAGATTAATATAACGATAAAAGCAAAAATAAAGTACGCAATAAAAAAAAAAAAACAATGAAAGATCAAACAAAAAATATTTGTACAAATTTGACACAACCCCAGCAACAGAAATAAATAGCTATATTAAAATGCAGATTGAAACAGCAAATGAAGAAGAAGCGAGGCTGAAAAAAAAACGGGAGAAAGCGGGAAAAAACAGAAAGGAAAAGAGAAAAGGAAGAAAACAAACAACAAGCATATCAGTAGTAGGCTACCGTATTGTTACATGGGCCTTCTTTTGTCGTTCTTAGTTCTCTCTAAGTCTGGTTTAAAGCTCTGAAATTATGGGTAATTAAGTTGCAGTGTAAAATACATTTCCATATTTATTGGCGTCGTAAATTTACGTTTTCCGTTTGCAGGACACGTATTTGGTTAGGGGAAACATTTATTTCAATATCACTGGTCACTGGTCACTGATCCCATAACCCGCCGGGGTCATAGGAGCGCTGCAGTGATGAACGTTGCACCAGCTGGCTCCATTTGTGGCGGTTGTGGGCGAGTGTCTGGGTTGCAGGAAAGCTCATCTTGGTCCATTCCGCAATGTTATCTGCCCATTTCTTCCTCGGTCTGCCTCGTCTTCTCTTCCCTTGCACTGTTCCTTGTAGTATGGTCTTAGAGAGTCCATCTGATCTTGTCACATGCCCATACCATCCGAGCTTCCTTTTCTTGACTGTGGTCAGCAGGTCTTCATAGTGCCTTATTTGTCGGGTGATAGTTTGTCGGACTTCTTCGTTGGTGATGTGGTCCGTGTATGAGATGCCAAGAAGTCTTCTGAGGCATCTCATTTCCACTGCCTGGATCTTCCTTTGTAGCTCTGCATTCAGTGTCCAGGATTCGCATGCATACAGGAAGATGGAGGTGACTAGTGCATGCAGGAGGTTGACCTTGGACCTGAGAGAGATGTTTCGGTCTCTCCAGATGGGCTTGAGCTTCGCCAATGCTGCTGTTGTTTGTGCAGCTCTTGCGAGGATTTCGGTCTTTGACCCTTCTTCACTAATAATGGCTCCGAGGTACTTGAAGTGGTCAACAGTCTCAAGTTCTTTTCCACTGACTGTGATTTTTGTAGTGATTGGCTGGGCACTGTTTGTCATGAGCTTTGTCTTCTCGGCACTGATCTCCATGCCGTATCTGGAGGATGTTTTATCCAGGTGGTTCACCAGATTGGCTAGCTCCTGTTCGTTTCCTGCCAGTCCATCGATGTCGTCGGCGAACCTGAGATTGGTGATTGTCCGCCCTCCAATGCTGACTGTGCCAGTGTGTTCTTCTAAGGCAATATACATGTATTTATTCTAGGGGGAACATTTGCTATGAAGCAAAAGTTCCGGGGGGAACGTTTGCTTCATAGTATCTGGTCCGGGGGGATAAAGTGCCATGAAGTATTTGTTCGCCCGGATCTTTTACTTCATAGTAAACGTTCCCCAGGACAAAGTACAATGTCAACAATCCCCCCCCCCCCTCTAAAACGCTATTTTAAAACAACTGAGGGTTTTAATGGTGACACTTCATCGCGTTTTCAAGGCTTTATGTGAAAATTGTGAAAAATCTTCATTTTTGGCGAAATGCAAGGGGGAACTTTTACTATGAAGTATCTGTTCCCGGTGGCCTTTGACTATGAAGTACTTATTCCGGGGGAACGTCCACTGAGGGAGACCAAATACTTCATCACACTGGCGAGTTCTTTCCACTCTTTTTTCAAGCTCCCCCAATCTCCCCATTAGGAAAAGATATTTCCGTTTACTCTCTTTTCTGGGAACACTTCATAACAGCCAACGTTTGTTTATAAATACATGAATTGTTTCCTTTGATAGACTGTTGAACCTCACGGACGTTCACTGATAATAAAAGGGGTCGTATAATTATTATAATGCTGCCCCTTCTCTCCTCTCTCTCTCTCTCTCTCTCTCTCTCTCTCTCTCTCTCGCTCTCTCTCTCTCTCTCTTTCTCTTTCTCTCTTTCTCTCTCTCATTAAATTCTGAACGTATGGAAAGAAAAGAAACTGTACCAGCTTTTTGGTCACTTACGACCTTCATCGGGAGGAAACTAAAACAACAAAAGGAAAACTGGAGAGAGTTCGCTAAGGTGAACAAATGAATACCAATGAGCTACTAAGCTGCGGTTGGTCCTTCCTCACAATAATGCAATACATGCCCAGTCAAGGCTTCATTTCTACTGATAAAAATCCGGAAGATAATCAGATTCGTTTATATCATTTTGGACCATTGTTTAAGTTATCAAGCCACCAGTTTCTGATGAGTCGGCTGATCACACCATTAACTTTATCGCTGCCTTCAGTGGGGCATGCCTTGTTGCACGTTTCGCATGTTAGTGCGATCGCGTCTTTGCGTCACGTACAGTGAACTTTGGGACCGTCCGGAACGCAGTGGTGCACCATCAAACTTGGTCGCACCTTGAACTTGTTGCCCGCAGTTAGTCACGTTAGCCAGATTTAAGTTCGCCTTTTTTTTTGTTGTTTTTTTTCTTTGCACGGAGACAGGTCTATAATATTGCATCATACTGCAATGTTGATCAGTTCTTTCGTTAAAAACGAAAAAAAATTCCCAGTCTACGTAGTTGTAGCTCATTTGTTCCCCTTGGCATTTTAGTATTTGTTGGTATAATTTTTGTTCCTCTTGGCATTTAATAACATCCTTAAAAGAAAATACATGTACACAGTGCACTTGGTAAGTATAATTTTAGTTTAAAGGCCAAGTTAATGAAGTTGGCAGTCCATACCGACAATTATCAAGAAATTTGAAAAACGTTTGTTGTTTAGAGGATAAATTATACTTTCCAAAGGAATGACCACAGAGATCTATACGGAAGAATCAACTATCCGAGAATGCCACATGTAGGTAATCGTTGTTTCTGAGCAACAAAGTATCTACATGTATCTGTCTAACGTATGTTTATATTTTTAAACAGTATATTTGTAACTGTCATCTGACCTTCTATTCAATACGACAGCAAGCAGTCTGTCTACCCCACCCCCCTTTTTTTTTAAACTGGTCCATTTATTACAGCCTCCCCCCCCCCCCCTCTTGTCTGCCAACAGCCAGACTGCCGTTCTACGACCTAAAATAATAAATAATTGGAAGTGCTTAGAGAGGCACACATATCCCCATCTAAGCAAGTGCTTACGGAGGGACACGATCCCCTCTAAGCAGGTGCCTACAGAGGGACACATATCCCGCTCTAAATGTATGCTTACAGAGGGACACAGGCGCCCCCCCCCCCCTTCTAAATGTGTGCTTACATTTACTACAGAGGGACACATCACATTATTTTAATGTCTCTAAGCACAGGATTTAAGATATCTTTCAGCGCAGGATTTAAGAGGGACAGTTGCATAGATCAGTTCCTTTAGCATGGAGGGGCATAGTTAGAACGTAGGCTATTATGCAGTCACTGTGTGGGCTCTGAAACAAAATAAATATTTTTGAAGATCTAGATCTAGTTCTGGATCTCACAGATGCCGGAGAAATAATATGCGCTCCAAATTTAATCTGTTTGTGTGGCCAGTACGTTTAAGTTTAAGTTTGAAGACAAGCACAATGACACGATAACAGCCACGTTGTGCTGGGAAAAGTCAGATGATAGACAGAGGTAAAAGAATGACAGGATAGAAAATGAGCCTACCACTACCAGGGACATGCACCAACCGCTGTGCTAGCCTATACGTGTGAGAAGAATCACAAGGTGACAGAACATCGGATCGTCTATTTTACGTATGGCGGCAAATAGGATATTTTACTTATTTCGAGAGTGCGGAATGTCTATTTTACGTATGACAGCAAATAGCCTGTAGGCTGTTTTACGTATTTCTGCAAAATATTCCTTTCGCTATTTTACGCACGATGGCGTATGACCACGCGCTGTCAAAGTCGGCATGGCAATTAGTGTTAGGGGTAGGGTGAGATTTAGGGTTGGGAAGATCTTTCGATCTAGTCATACATAAAATAGCCTACAGGCTATTTGAGGGCGCCGCCATGTTGGACGATCGAAATCAAAAACAGGCAAACTTCCCAAAATAGAATATCCGTCGGTTGGCTGAGTAAAAATAGTAAGTCACCATATTTCGATGACGTTTTTCACATATATGTCCCTCTGTAGGCACTTGCTTAGAGGGGGACATGTGTCCCTCTCTAAGCACTTCCTAAATAATTGTATGGTATATATAGATCTATACTTAACTGTTCCCTCATGTTTAATCCTCTTTTTTTTTCCTTATTCTTTCAGTCTGTCTCTTTTTCTTTTCCACTTATTATTCAAACCTCAATCATTCCTTTTCATCACGTCATTCTGTTGGCCGTACAAGGATTCAAATCTTCCGGTGGTTTCTTAAATCTGTGTATACGATGACTAACCTCACATCACGTCGTTCATGACCGTCTCTTCAATTTCTATCCTGTCCTTTGTTCCATGCCAATGCACCTCCTTTTACGACCTTCACTGTAATCGTGTCAATACATTAACGTCATAGGAAAGATAAGGGATATCCCTCTCGCAGGGGAGTCACCGTCAAAACATTTGAAGGCGCGTATCTGTCATCATCCCTTTCCATTGACAGAACATTGGGATGAAACTGGGCTGGTAATTCACTGAGCCATATCCTACATGTCAAAAAAGGATTTGTTATAAATAATTATTCTTAATATCCTATCAACGCCGGGATCTACGCACTCCTATAGAAGCCCACGCCCATCCACTCAACTTTAAGGGAACCCCTCTCGGTTTAGACTAGAGAATGCCGGTGAGAATTTTTATTGACCGCGAGGAAACCCCTTTTAGGAGCGATTCTCAAATTCCTGTAACAATGAACACTTAAGGGAACTTCATGATTGTCAAAAGATTTAAAAAGTATGTTATTATTGCTATCAAAACGAACTTTACGTGTATGTCTATTTCTTCTCCCCCCCCCCCCTAAAGGTTTAGGTGAGCAACCGCTGATAGGATGGAATTCGCATCTAACTCTAGCGACGCTGGATCTGAGACCAAGCACTTGGCATGGTATTTTCATCTCACATTCTTTCAGGTTCGTCAGGACAGTGAATTTGTGAGTAAATAGGAGTGAGATGCGACCCCGAAGTTTTGGGGCTAGTGTTTGCTGCGCACATGGGAGATTCCCTCAAAACCTGAAATGAGAAAGATAAGACCTTTATCAAAATATATATCCAAAATGCTTTCCAGTCAAAATTTTACATACAACTTTGCTCAGAATTTAATCTAGTCACGACGAAAACCAAAAAACCAAAGAATATCTTCAAAATCGATTTTCAGTTCATTGTTTGCCGCACAAAAGTCACATTTTAACGAAATTACTGCTATCAGTAAAATATTACCTATACTGCAAGTCCAGGGATCTTCAAGTAACCAGCCCGAGACTTAACCGTGTAGAATAAAGAAGAAGGAGAAAAAGAAGTAGAACAAGGAATATATTTTATTACAATTCACTAATCTCACCCATCCTAACAATTTTACAATATATAGTCCCTGGCCAAGTTTTTATAAATCACAGGTTCAGAACCGCTGCACGAATGCGACCCTAGTTAAATATATAACTGAGTCATGTCGACGGCCCACAGTCCCAACTCGTTCGTCTAGTCTACCAGAAGTAGGTACGCGCGCGCCTCGCCTCTTCTGCCAGCTCGTAAAATCTCTGCTACAACTTGTAATAATTAAATATACTCGCTGATTTCAGACCACAGTTATTCTTCCCGCCAAAGTTTAATTACCGAATCCTTGTGGCATGTTTCTGAAAACCGCCAGTGGTGTTGGCAAGAAGTAGAAGTTAAACCATCAATAGAGTAAAAAGTGAAATAGTTGAACATAACATCTTTAGCCGCAGTTTTCGAGGACTTAGATCTACATTAGCTGGACAGTGTTGACAAGCCAAAGTGAAACAAGAGCAGAAGTATCTTCATCAGCAAAAGGTAAGACTTGAACGAATAATTAACAGTTAACTCCGTCACAACACACAATGACATCTATCTATCTATCTATCTATCTATCTATCTATCTATCTATCTATCTATCTATCTATCTATCTATCTATCTATCTATCTATCTATCTATCTATCTATCTATCTATCTATCTATCTATCTATCTATGTTATAAGAAGAGGAGATCCACCTGATTTTAGATCTATCTTATAATCGGCCTTGCGGAACATGTGCTGCGCAAGCGTTTCGTCATGGCTACAAACTGATCTATTCGTTTTATCCTATTCTTATTCAACATCCTCATTGCAACCCATTCACATCCAACGACACGAACCTGATCATATTCCATGAAATCTAGATCTATGTAGATCTAACCAGTGTTTTCTTAATGTCAAATTACAAACAACTGTTTCTTCCATACCAACATAATTATCAAAATTCAAATTATAGCCAACATCTTGATCTAGATCTAGATCCATGGCCAGTCTAACACGAGAAACGAAAGTGCCCCTTCCTACAATCTTTCGTGTTAGAGAGTCGACATTTCAGTTTTTCCCTGTGCCAAGAATAGCACGTCATAAATCATCGATTCATCTGTCCGCTTTGAGATAGATTTACCATTGATCAAAATGGGGCGATAATAATTATGATGCCTGGCGGCTGGAAGGTTCTAATCCATCTCGGGAGGAGGGGGGGGGGGTTGGAAGGCAAATTTTTGGCAAGTCCAGGTCGATGTTTGTGACGAATTTGAATACGCCTGTAATAAATTCTCAAGCTTGTCATCTATCCTTCAGTGCGTCTGTCTGTCTCTTTGTTTGCCTGTTAGGCGTCGGCCAGTATGTACGTAGGCCTGCTTTGCTCATCTGTCTCATATTTTGTCTATGTGTATGTCTGTCTGTCTGTCAATCTTCACAATGTGTACAGTCATCTGGTTTGTAATGACTTTGGTATTAAACCCGAGAGTGAAAAGATTATGTAGACACAAGTTTGTATTTTCAAATGATCATTTTTCCACTAAGTCCCACAAGAAAGTCCATCGGTGTAAAGTACTTTTAACCTCGGTTTCACAAATGAAGATGATTAAAATCATTATGCGTGTACAAAATCAACCACTGTTTTGCAAAGATTAATGTTTAGACATCCTCAGTGGTACACAGGTCTTTCGAAACTACCGTGGTTCTAACTGCACAGATGGCAAATGTGTGTTTAACAGAAATCAGTCTGTCAGTAATTAAACAGTCATCGACTTTACCCAGCTACCATACCATCAATCATGAATAGTGGCTGAAGTAATACTATAAAAAAAAAAAAAAACCATTTTATATGGCAAGTTTATACCGATATTGCACAAAGAAAGGAAGAAGGAAATGAAATGTAAAAGGAAAACTGCAGGTGGGGAACCCAATGTCAAAAGCATACAAAACCAAACAAACAAAACAAAACAGGAAATCTGCACATTCAACTTCACGTTTTAAAAGGGTGTATTTAAAAAGCACTGCTTCAATTGGCTCGGTGGATTTGGCGCTAAGTGAGGCAACCACAAGGGCGGGGTATTGTTAAAATAATAATTATGATCATGACGTGGGTAGAGGGACTTGACTTTCACTTTCGGCTCTTCAGAGAGAAAGCGAAAGTTTCCAGTGCAATGAAACTGAATTTTACAGAGCATGGTGACCTGTGGTTCATGTGAACTCTTAACACGTTTGTTTTTTCTTTTCAGTACAAAAACTAGGGCCAGGTTTTCTTTCCTTCTCCATTCATGCCCATCTGTGTGTGTGATTCTCTGTGTGTATCCCTCTCACATCCGTTGCCTGATATGCATTCTTTGTTATGCATCACATTAAAAAAAAAAAAAAAATTATTTCACCATCAGCTTTAAAATTTTTCAAAATTTTCATTCATTCATTCATTCATTCATTCTTCATAGACTTAATCCTTCCCCTAATTTCCACTTAGCATACCTTCGGCCATTACTGTGTTCAACCACCTGTTGGCTCTTTCTTTCTTACTGTTTTCTCGTTTGTTCCTTGGTTCTTCATTCCCTTTTTGCGGAGAAAAAATGAGGAGTCAAAAAGAATTTAGGTTATTTTGCGTTCTCGATCAGCCATTATCAAAGACTCGGTCTTTGATGCCGTCACTGCTCCACCTTAATGGTATAAGTCATGTTTGACACTTTTGAGATATTAAGAAAAACTGTTTCTTTTCCTGACATTTGGTGACTTGTACCTTTATGATTCTATTGGATTACTACTTTTTCCCCACAAGCGCATTTCTTTTTCTGTAATATTATCTGACAGCCCTGATTTGCTTGGACATGCAATGAACCGTCAGTTGATTTTTGGCACAAAAGTCCGACATGTGCCATTATCGTGGAGCAGTGTCGATGTGTACCGTACATCTATCCTGTCTCGAAAGCTAATTCGATACAGAGAATATCATGCAAAACAAACAGTCACTGTTTCATTGATGGCAAGGCTCGACTGCATTTTATTGGTGAGCAAAGTCACCGTAGGTATTTATGATGAAGGATCAGTAAAGATGAGTAAATCTGTGCTTCGTTCAAATCGTTCGCTTTATTATTTTTCGTTTTTTATTATTTTTCTAGTGTTATGACGTTTTCGAACTACCGATATACAAACTTGTCACACACACTAATAGAAAAGGATGAATAATGAATAACACTCCACATGTACATATGCCGTTCAATGCATGTTTTTAAAAACATGTAACAAGTCATTCTTTCGTTTCTCAAGGAAAACAAAACATCGCCACTTAAATTACTGTGCGGGTCTTTGTTATCAAGGAAACACGACTAACTTGCACTATAATTGTTGTGTAACGTACAGTTTCTCGAAAATAGTAGAATAAAATGAGACACCCCCGCTCATTTGAATTTCGTACCAATGTGATAATTGCACGAGGCACTTTTTAGACGATGTAACGTCTGACGCTTTGAAGCCAATTCATAGGCTAAAGGGAAAGCGGATGTGCATAAGTGGCCCTGGGGCAATTTACAGACCTTCAGAAATGAAGACTCAAGAGCTCAGTCATTTTTTTTTTCAAGGAAGTGTTTGTTTACAGGCTTGGAATTTTGAAGAAATTTGACTATAGTCTTCTTGTTTTCTAAAGAACGTTTCGGAAATTAAAAAATATATATATACATCTACATAATTATATTATAATGTGACCTAATCATTGACAGTGGTACAGCTGACATCAAACAAAATACTGCTCTGCTGATTGTAGCTGCTAACTTGGCATGCGCCCGCCACTACATGTATATAATATCAGACTTAAGTTCCCTGTAGTATTGTGAGATCTACTAGTATTATTTCTCTCTATCTGTCTGTTTGTATGTCTGTCTGTCTGTCTTTCTGTCTGTCTGTCTGTCTGTTTCTCTGTCTGTCTGTCTCTCTCTCTTTGTCGTTTTAAATGCATTTAAAAAAAAAAAAAATATTGGTCTTTCTTTCACTCGGCCTTCGTAGAAAAGAGAAAATGAATATTATAAATGCTGTGAAGGCTGTCATTTCAATTGTTCTATTCTGATCTGCTGATCTGATTTCCTAAACAAATATTTCCCTTATCTCCACTTAAGAAAACGTGTTTGCATACAATGTAAATCTCAGTGCCGGAAGGTTCATGTTGCAGCAAGAGCCTGTGCCTTACTGACCATGTTTATGTGGACAGATCTTGCATGTGGGTCTGTATTTCCCTGAAGCACATCCGAAATATATAAGTCATCATTCACTGATTGTTACATTTTTTTTTTCTTTCATACTATTATGCACGGCGGTGATTTCAGTGGAGGCAGAGCCCGTACACGCCTAAGGAAATAATTGGTTGTCAGTGATGTAAAAGCATAGATATACACACTACTGAACAGTGTAAAAGTTATCCCTTACCTAGAGTCTACATAGTCACAGAGTGACTTACTTAGCCAAAATCTCTGAAACATGCAACATGAATTGGTCATATAACACAAAAGTACCCAAAGATCATTTCACAAAAAGTATTCTAAGAAAAGTTCACTGGGTTCCAGCTGACTTGTTTGAAATAAAAAAAACAACTGACAGGTTAAGGCTCATTTCGTCCATGTAATACAAGCAAGAAGTATACAGATAGCCCGAGGATTTTTCTGTCTTGTTTTATTTTATCATACTTTAAACACAGGCCAACCGAACTTGTTTGGCATCCTAAAGATGTGATGATTGTACTATTATTTGTTTATGGGTGTAACCTCAAGTGTAGCATAATTTTATATTAAACAATAACAACAGTGTAGTTCTCTTGCCTTAGAGCTAGAAGTACAGCTAGGATCTGTTTATTCAGAGTTGACCTATATGGTGAAATAAATAATATGGATGTCATCAACCATTAGCCAGTGATGCAAGACAAGTTTTACTTGCCCCGAGATGATTATTATCCTATGGACCTAAGTAGATCACTGTGGAGACGTTCCCGTCTGCAGTGCTTTGATGATCAGTCTGATGTAACACTGCCCAGGTTCACACTATAGCCACATCATCGTCTTTCCTTGGTAATTTATGCTCGTCCCGCATACTATTCGTTGTACTTTTCTGTTATTGATCTGTGTGACCGTCCGTCCGTCCGTCCTTCCGCCTATCTGTCTGTCTGTCTGTCTACCATAATATATATCTCTGTATCATTCTGCCTCAGTCGAGAGAATTATTTCAAATAATCAATATGAACTCAGCACAGTTCATTATATGATCACTTTAGTACACTGCCGCGTCCACCAATCGTTTTCCAGGTTCTTGATCAGACATTCATTACGGATTTTGTGTGCCCGTCTTCCTTAAGTCATTTTATACATCAACATCAGAAAATGTATTGCAAAACTTCTGAATATGAGATACAAACTCAGAGTCAGATAGACCAGAAATGTGCTAAGAATAAATAAGCCTTCACTGTGTAACAGATTTAACCAATCAGATTTTACTTTCATAATCCAGGTGACATGCCACTGGTTTCTGTTTAGGATCTCCACACTTCCAATAAAGCATTCAGGCCGGACATCTTTATTTCTAGAACTTTAAATTGCTTTTATAAAGCACCGTGTATTTTAGTGACCGATTTTCAACCTGCCATAAATGCCTTTGTTTTGTTTTTTTTATTTCCAGACAGATCTGACAATTCCCTAGTGTTGGTCATTGCCCTGGTCATTGCCCCCGTGTATATCAACTCACGCTCAGGGAGACACACAATCGACCAAAAAGTGATCTTTTGTACTTGTGGGTAACTGGACACGTTTGATTCGGATACGATTGACCGACCAGAGACAAAATGACACTGTTGCTGCAACGTCCACCCGATCTGAAATGTGTCGTGGTCGGTGACGACTCGGTTGGAAAGACGAGTATGTTGATGGGGTATGCAACAAACAGATACCCGACCCAGCACGTACCTTCAGTATTCGACAACTATGCAGGTGAGTTATTCATTTTCATAGGTTTTATGGTTCTGAATAAATTATGGGTCTCGCCTGTTCAATTAAACGCGTTCATTTTGACAAGTCTGGACATTGTTTACCATTTTAATATGGACAGACAACCCCATGCATCTTATCATACAAAGTCCACCGCTCTTAAGACTGAGGCCTTCATGAAACAAAGATCAGTACGCTGGTGCATGCTATGTTTCCTTCAGACACTGTATTTTGGACTAGCACAAGCGCAAAATGTAAAACATAGTTCACTCGGTTATGTTTTTCTTCCATGCTTTTAAAGTACTAGATGAAGTTCCCGGCATTATCAGGGACAAACCTGTGAACCCACTGTTGTCTCTCTCTCTCTCTCTCTCTCTCTCTCTCTCTCTCTCTCTCTCTCTCTCTCTCTCTCTCTCTCTCTCTCTCTCTCTCTCTCTCTCTCTCTCTCTTGGTCTACAAAGTTTCCCATATTCTCCAGTCTTAATACAGATCCCATTCGCTCCTGGGCACTACGCACTCATTTCTGGTTGGGAAATTGCGCGCACCGAATTGAACGCATATTAAATACATCGTTTCCGGTGCGATGGGCTTACTGCAGGGAGCCAAAACAAAGATCATTGTATTTTACAGTTTTACAACTTTTTATTTAAAAATACCTGAAACTTGAATCAACACAATCGGTCAATATAAAAGCGATTGGACTGGATTAGTTGACAGTTAAGAAAATTAATTTTATAATTTTTTTAACTTTCATTTAGGCTGTAGCGTTGAGCAAAAAATGGGGCAAAATTGCACCACAGTGAATTACTCCCGCCACTATTTTTTTTTATAATACTAGATGAAGTTCCCGGCATTATCCGGGATTAACCTGTGAACCCACCGTACCATTTCTCTCTCTCTCTCTCTCTCTTTTTTTGGTCTAGGAAGCTTCCCATATTTTACTGTCTTACTACAGATTTCATGCGCACCAGAACACTACGCATTCATTTCTTGTAGGGAAACTGCGCTCACCGAATTGAACGCGTATTAATACATCGTTTCCGGTGCGGTGGGCTTACTACGGGGAGCCAAAACAAAGATCATTGTATTTTACTTTTTTACGACTTTTAATTTAAAAATACCTGAAACTTGAATCAAGATAATCGGTGGATACAAAAGCGATTGGACTGGATTTGTTGACATTTAGGAAAATTAACTTTATAATCTTTGAAGCTGTTATTTAGGCTCTAGTGTCGAGCAAAAAAAAGGGTCAAAATTGCACCACAATGCATTACTCCCACCACTATTTTTTTTTATAATAAGAAGATTATGCCTGCGTGTGTTGCACACCAATTTAAGCAACAAATCTAAGTCATCAACTGTTATCAGTACCAAATCTGATTAACTCACTGATACTTTTTCGTTCCATGGCCTTATGGTATTATGCCCGCAGTGGTTATTAATTATTAATAATGTATGGCGATCGGCAAGTAGATCGCTTTCCCAATCCCTCTGACTATCCCCGCCAACCCTCACCAACCTACCGGATCTTTCCCGGAAGACCACCTACAGGTGGAAGGCGGAAATGGTTCATGCGGAAGACCACATACAAAGGCAGACATATTTCGCTTCGCTCGGAAGACCACCGACTGACTGAAACATGTTTTAAAACGCCCCTCATTTACTTAGCACAAAAGTAATACAATAGTTGTTAATCCTTCATCTCTTAAGGGCATTCCCTTTTCCTTGTCTGTCTGCATACTCTCAACTATAACATCAGCAATAACGAAAAACGTACGCTCTCTCTCTCTCTCTCTCTCTCTCTCTTTCTCTCTCTCTCTTTCTCTCTCTCTCACACACACGGACACACACACACACACACACACACACATACACAGACGCATAAAATACTAAAATTGTTAGAAAGTTATTTGAAGCTGAAGGATTAGTTTTCACATGAGCAAAAAAAAAAGAAGGCTTAAAATTATATGAGAATAACCAAATTATTTTAATGTGCGTTGACAGAACCTCATTTAGCCTGAGCGCTTCGCTCACATCAAACTTCTGTTTGTGAGAAAAAAAACAACCCAAGACATCCCTCACTTCAAACTGCTCAAAGGCTTTATTCCTTTCATCTGCAATTACTGCCACTTGGAGCAATGGTGGGAGAGGCGGTATGTGGAAGGAAAGGTTGTTCTTGCAGGATTCGTTTAATGTCAGGTCACGAGTAACTGATTTGCCTCCTGAATGAAAGAGGCGAATACCCTTTTCGGTATTCTCAATTATATCAGTGACAATTAGATGACGTGACGTTAAGTACAAATAAAAGCGCAGGAAGAAAAAGGAGGAAGAGACAGACAGAGAGCGTTGGGAATATAAAGGACAAAGAGGTTTGAGGCTGTTCATCAGTGCAGGTGTAATAGATAAATAATAAATAGATTTGATCAGCTTGATCTATTGCTGTGCTAAGATATATCCATCTTTTACGAAGCAATTGGCGTGATTAAGAATAGCTGAAACCTGTAGACATTGAATAGTTATGGAACGTGACTAGTTGTTTGCTTGTGTTACAGAAATGCCCTGTGAAATCTTTGCATTTGCACCAACAGTTTTTACAAACTACTTTTCTCGTACATTAACGCCAAACACGCTGATAGGTCCGCCTCTGTGCAATTATCAATAAAATATAAAATGAGCTTGCTTTCTAATACCTAAGATGAGGGCAGAAAGTAGCTATAGATGGGCACCAATTATATGAAGCGTTTAATAAAAGGGCGGGGGGGGGCAGACAAGAGTTTAGGCAGAAAAGCAGGGATGAAATTATAGATGTGCAAGAATACCATCATCCACTTGTACTGAGAACATGAGGTTATGATGTCTGATAACTACCGAACACATGACAAGCTGATGCACTAATACACAGCATGGAAAATTGAGATACAATCATATCGTTTTACAGTTTTGAAGAAGATTGAGTCATAGTGATAGTTTACGGGCGCTGAAAGCATGTTTAGTGCCACACAATAACTAAGAATGAGGCTATTGTTCCGAGCGTATAATATAAGCCCTCGTTGTGTATACACGTATTTTATTTGACAATGCCTTATATGGAGAGAGATCAGTGTTGATAGTGGGATTCCATACACTTGACTCATTCAAGTGGTCTCCCTTACCACCTCGTAATTCTACCTAACAATACATGGGTACCGTAAAACTGTCACTGTAGATGTTCAATTTCTCAACCAAAGGCCGTCATTATGGTAAAAAGGGCGTCACCCTTGCCCGATCCTAAATCCTTATTAAAATTGCACGTTGAATTTCTAACATCCCGAGTTTCCCGCCGCACCCACACACCCACACAGAAGGAAAGTCAAACAAAGGGATTGAACTCCCTGGCCAGGTCCAATCCAGTTTAAATTTCCGTCCCTCTGGAATGTTTGGCTTTGTTTGAAGGGATGGGACACGACCAAACACATGGCTGGTCAGTGGGGTTAACCGGTCAAACTGTAACCTTGAGTGCGGCCGTCCTAGACACAAGAAGGTGGTCCCTTTATACAGGTTCAACTAAAAGATCGAAAGATCAAAGAAGCTGGTGCAATATTTCTCTCCAGAAGATGTTCTTGTTCAATTATATCAGCCATGAATTATTGATAATTCACCAAACAAGTTTATTAGTTATCTCTCTGACTGCACTGTCAATCTGATCTCGAAAATAGTAAACTGAAATATGAAGTGAAGAATGTTTGTTTTTTTTTAATTTATTTTACTTCTGTGTGTTTTTATAGCTTTATTCTGGTAACTTTAAAAACATTTTTTTCTCATCTTTTTCAAATACTAGAATAAAAGGGATAGGCTACACTTAGGGTACGGGGCCAACAGCACTAGGCTGAGGCCCCCGAGAAACAAAGGACCTCATGTGTTTGGGACCATATCAAGAAACGTATCGGAAAGACAAGAAGTAACTTTTTCTCTGTTAATAAATTTCACTTTCAGCCCCAGAGGATAGATAAAATTGTCATCGTCCCGAGTCTTGAATTGAGCAATGGAATGCTCTGTGTGTCAGTTTTCAGGGGCCATTTCAAGATATCGTTTTGTTGTTTTTGTTGTCGTCCTTTTAATTTTTCGCCGTTTTTTTTTTCTTTTTCAAAGCGTGCTTTTATTTCGTTCTTGTTAGAGTTTGTGTAGTTATACACGGCACAGCCTTTAAATTGAGTCCCAAATGTTTCACAAGTTTCAGTGCGCAATGGTGTGTCAGAAATGTTCGAATGTCCAGTCCAGGGTCACAGTCCCAGTGGTGTGTGTGTTTACTCCCCGTCTGTTACACAGTGACCTCTCTCTCTCTCTCTCTCTCTCTCTCTCTCTCTCTCTCTGTCTCTCTCTCTCTCTATATATATATATAATACGTGTTCATATTCATACAATGGTTTTGTCCACGGTTATTACCAAACCATTAAACATCACAAACAGGAAGCAGGCATTGTTTTATGTTCTCTGCCCAGTATAATAATTGCACGTAATTATGTAATAAATGAACATAAACGATGAAAAACAGGAAGTTCCGGATGTAACTTATCTAGAAAGTGCGCTATACTATATGATCCAACGGATATAACAATTGATACTAATTAATAGATTAAGTGTTGAATGGTTTCAAGCCTGTCTCTGAAGTGGTGCACAACTTTAAATCCTTCTACTTTCCTTATACCACACTATAGGTAGGCCTACAGAAAATCATGTGCATACATGTAAATCCTTTTATTGCACCTGAAACGACTGTTTGTTGCTATGTTTAACTCTGATTCAGGGTGAATGCGAATCCAGCTAATATTTTCCTGGGTCTCCAGGTCTTCAGGAATGTTCGCAAATTTGAGGGAAACTGCGAGGCGTAAACATCTTCATCGTAAACTGAGACGTATGAAATCCTTGCGTCCTTGAACAAGTTCACTTGTAAAATGCATCATCACCAATCGTCCGTGTGTTGCGGAAATACCAACTGGGCATAGCCTACTTGGTATCGTCCAAAACTAGTTGTGTCAACGAAACAATACAAGCCGGGTCTTTTTAAGTGGTTGAGAAAAATGCAGATCATGAAATATCTCATAATGAGAGTATCCATCAAAGACCGAAAGAAAGTTTGCAAAAAAAACAACAACAACATGAAAACAGTGTGTTGTTTTGGAACTTGCACGTTACATAGAAACGAAGCAAGGATCAGTGGTAAAGGCAGACAGGCCTTGAGGAGTGCAGTTAAACTACAGCTTTTTGGGAGGCAGCAGGCCAGGTCTGTTAAAGTGAAGCGCATCGTAATAATATGGTGATCTTCATGATTTGTTAGATACACGGCAACAGGTAGAAGATAAAAGCTGCAATAATAATTCTCTAGTGTGTCGAATGTGGATCGCCTCACAAACTTTTGTATGACAGCGGCGTCCTTGAATACCTTGTACATTTCACTGCTCTTGATTTAGAACATTATAAATAACTCGCCTTGCTCCGATTCTGCACCTCTACTGGAAGGATGTGGGGGAAAAGTTTCGAAAACTTTAGGCGCAGTTTTCTTGCTCACTTCATTCCAGTGTTTAATCTATTATTTCTGTGCGTTCTTTCCAAGCATAGACAAGTCGGAGTATCCTGCTAGATAACAGGCATAAACCTCGCGCTCCTGGCATTCTCGAGTTACATGTAACCAACAGTATGACAATGGTACAAGTTTTATTAATGAGCATAATTTGCTAGTTTTCTGTGAGAAAGACATGGACAGTGGGCAGAAACAGAGATTCCTTACTTACTTCAAATGGTGGTATCAAATCCCATAAAACTTCTGTTTTTGTTTGTTTGTCGTCTTTTTTTGTGGCCGTTGCTGCCCATACGCCTTTGGATATGGGAAGAAAGGCCATCTCTCTCACTATTCTACGTCGTCTCACGATATGGCAGAGCCCAGGTCTACTCTCCTTTCAAAATCCAGATTTATAACTTGATATTGGACATTTGCTGGTGCTGCAGGGGTAAACATGGTCAAACCGCTGTCTCCATCAGTCTGAGACCCCTTGACTTGGTTCACCAGTTGTCCTGTATCAGATCTGTTAATGGACGGCCATAAAATGACCTCTCGCAGAGAGAAGATTCCGTTCATGCAAACCGTCCTTAGAATAGAATACAGCGTTTTATACATGTCCCCTGTCGGTGCCAGACAGGTGATCAGTATTGGTTTCCTCCTTCCTTCTGCTCCCCTCCCCAATCCTTCGTTCTCAATCTTAGCCACTTCAGAGAATGCTACAGCAGTGATAACCGTTCTTTGGTTGTTGAGCCTTCTATTTACCCTAGTCAGATTATAAGTTTTAAAAAAAAAATCTGTTCTTACAAATCAAAGTTTGATGGGGCCTTAAGGTTAAACCCACGCAGTTTAAAAAAAGCATCACTTTATCTTTTAGCTACTTCTCCATTGATAACTTTCATAATGCACAAAAAGGAGCTGGTAAAATAGAAGTGCATTGGTACTCTGGGATAATCTTATGACTAACACAAACTAACATTATGTATCACTGATGTTCCTGGAGAAAAAGAGTGCAAGTCTAATTCATGGAAATCAGATGTTTACCGACAGTGGCGCGGGATAAAAGTGACATTTTTTTTTTGTTTACCCTTTGCAATTGCTTCTTCTCTTCGACTAGGGACAGTATTATAACACTCTCTAGTTTTTCAGCATATACCTGCGAGTCTCTGTTCCCTTTCAAAATCCTGGTCTCACACCTTGTCTAAACCATTCCAAGCGTATAGACCTGTCACTGTGATATAGGTCCGACATTTGAGCCATACCCTGACTTATCTCATTGTTTATATCCTATTGGTACATTATTTGCGTTTCTGGGCGCCCTGGTTATATTTACCCAGGATTTATCACGGTGGATTACTTCCATCTGTAACTGAGGTGAGAAATAGCCTCTCTTTATCACACTTGATAACATATCGTAGCCCGTTTCTAGTTAGGCATCCTATCCACGGTCGGAATAATGTTATGATTTGAGGAAGAATTTTAAATTTGAAAAAAAAATGTAATCACATGCATTAATTTAATTATCAAACAAGAACTGTTGAAACTGCAAAGCTTTTAGCTGTAAAGACAGAGTAAAATCACAGACAGAGAAATCATTCTTTCACATGACTGTGTTAAATCTCTTCTGTTGGGACCGGTTTTACATAGTTTTTCCAGTGAAACAAAAAGTATAACATTCAGTATAAACATTGAAAAAAAGGCGTACCCGTTTCAGTCTGAGTAACAATGGCACGTTCAGTACTAGTAAAATGCAATGACCAGGGCCGGCGGCCTGAGGAGTTGTGGGGCCCAGTGATTATAATCGTTGCTGTTCTCTGTAAAATCTGCAGTGTGGTGTTATGTGAATGTTGCAATGTGTTGTTGTGTGTACTTGACAGGACTAGATTATCCTAGTGTGTTGCCCAATTGGGAGCAATTATTGGTCCAACTGGCTTAAAACTGGTCCTGGCGGTGACTAGCACATTCAGAAATCACCGTCCTCTGTTATCCACTTACGTCAAAATTACGTGAGGATAACCACGTTGTCACCACTCGAAACTGTCAATGTAGGGCAAAAATTAATACAATGTATCCCACGCTTAGGACCCTCCTTTACACTTAATCGCTGGATGTATTTCTCATATTTGTTGTTGTTGTTGTTGTTGTTAGAAGCAGCCCCGGATAGTCGTGTGACTGACATGGATCGACAATGAACTTGCGTTTATCATGTATGACCTTTTGTCGTGTATTGTATTAGGAATAGGATATTATATGCGTCTGGGGGATATGTAAGAAGCTTGAAGTAGCTCAGTCGTATATCTGAAGAGCTCAGAGTAACTTGATAAGACGTGGGCGAATGTTCCCACCGTTGACTTATATATCTGTACATGACCCGGTTGGCAAATATGAAACACCCCTTCAATATTTCATCATCCCTCTAGAAGAGAAAGACATAATTTGAGACCTCACCTTGTTTGCTAAAATATCCCCGTGGACTTTTAATATTTATTATAACTTACTGCCTACCGATTTGGGTAGGGCGTACCATTTTTAGAATTTAAGACTGTGAACATGCCGAATCTGTCCACTTATTGTGAATAATCAACACAGTGTACGAACATCGTTGACATTGTCGGTATTCACAAAACATGAACCACCGTGATAAGGAAACTGGCATCTCTGTGTGTATTGGGGATAAGTACATTTCACGTGCACCTGCTTGTTCTGATCTGAAAAATAGTTTTCCTTCTTCTTGTTCTATTTCTCTGTCTGTCTGTCTGTCTGTCTGTCTGTCCGTCTGTCTGTTTGTCTCTCTGTCTGTCTGTCACTCCCCTCTTTCATACACTGTCTCTCTCTCCCCTCTTTCTCTCGTTGTCTCTGTCTCTCTCTCTCTTTCTCCCTTTCTCTCTCTCTCTCTCTCTCTCTCTCCTCTCTTCACGTTGTTCCCGAATCATTTTGACAGAGTCAGCATTCTTGCAAATGATCGAACATGTAAAGGAGATAATATTATGAGCAATAGAATTGCCCTCGGCTCACAGTATAACATGTTGCAGAGGACTCTTGACATAAACCGAACTAGTGAGCCCATTGACCCTAAGATAAGATCCCCTTTAAAGACTGGGGACTGTGGACCCACTGCTGTCTGAGGCAAGACCAGTGATAGCCTTGGGTAAAAATCAGTCTTGACATTGAAGATGTCAGTGACAAAATGTTTCATAAGAATATATAACAACTCTTAGCCGAATTTTTTTTTTTTCGGAGGGAAGGGGATCACTATATCGTCATATATAAACACAGACGTTGCTATATACAACTTTTTCTATTTTGCCAATTTTTGACTTTGCTTTAAGCCTTGCGGCGACCCCACAATTTTTCCGTGGTTTTTATTTATAATATTTAATCCTTTCTACCTTGTCGGTTATCTTTTCGACCAAAGTCAACACGCAGAAGAAATGAATTTAAGAAATACTTAGGAACAGAGACATAAAATGTGTATCGCTCTCGGACTAGACATTAACTTTTCGGTCGCTCAGGTAGACAACTTAAAACACAATAATGAAATTGCACTACAAATTCTACCCAGGCCGATAGTGATGTCCCAAAAAGGAGAGAAACGACGGAAGTTGATATAGACATTGTTTGCTTCGTCGAGATTACCTGTGAATGTGGAGATTACCTGAGAATTACAACTGTGAAAGTAGCAGCAACAGAAGCAAAAAAGTGGAGATGTGGAATAATCCTAGGATGTTAGGAAAAAAATCATCATGAACAAAACCATAGCAAAAAGTCCGAGTGAGCTGAGTTGTTCCTTTGTCCGTTTTTTACTGTTTTAATACAAATACCCGTCCAGCCCACTTGAGTGAATAACGCAACGTTTGTGTGTCTATGGTTTTACTGGTTGGCCCTGTGACCCGGGGAATACACAGACGTGATCCTTGTAGTTCAGTTTCCATCACCATAATGTAAACTGAGAGGCATGACGATATTTCCTGTCATCCTTTTTAATTCTACTCGAGGAAAATGAGTTGTTATTTTTGGGTGGGGGGGGGGGGGGGCTCAAAATGTCGGAACACTTTCTTCTGATCAACTCATTTGTGGCTCAAAATCAACGAAAGTATTAGAAATTTTAGCGAACTTCAAGACCTTTTAAGATATGCCCGCGTGCGCCCTTACGTCTTTCTGTGCGTAATATATTTTGTAGATTTTAAGGCTCAGCAGTTAAAAAGCCTTTCATGATTACATTAGAGGCCTTACTTCCTTTACAGTATGATGATACGTCCAGCCCACTCGAGTGAATTATACAAACTTGTGTCTTTAGTTTTATATTCTGTACATTATTGATATTATCATCATTATTGTTATTTTAAAGCGGTGGAGAGAGCACAGCTTTCAGTGCCTGATAATACGTGGAAGAAATTCCTCTGAGGAATCGCTCACCTGTTTCTCTTACACACTGAAATGGATACACACTCAATTTAGATAACTCTGACAGTCAGATCTGTTTTCCCGTCTTGATAGCAGGGAACAAGAACAGATTTTCTTGAGCCCACAAGCAGCTACTTAGATGAGCTCGAGCTGCACTGGCACTGAAATTATAACAGAATACAAAAATGAGAATGATCCCTACACAAAACAGAGCCTCACTGTTGTAGATGAGATTTATTTTCATGGAAAACATTTAGCAAAAAGATGTGTATTGTATCTACAAGGTGCTTGTCTTTACATTTTGGCAGTTCGGGGAAGAATTAAAATCTCGTACAGAAAGAAAAATATTGCTGGTTTATCTGAACTTCCTCCAGCAGTAAAGATAATTATATACATGTACCTTGTTTCTGTTTCAAGATAGTTTGGTTTTGTACTGCACTGAAATAGTTGGATTTGGCATTAAATATTGATGTGTAAGAGTTTGACAAATTTGCACAGATCAAGTTAGTTCTGCAAATTTGCGCCTCCAACATACATGTACACATACAGTTTATATCACAAAATTATTATGTCTGTGACACTAGCGAGTGGTTGGTGGGCGCTTCTGGGAGCGTTTTCTACCATCCTGCCATTCTGTTACGGCACATTCTGTCTATGGCCTTGCATCTTCTAGTACAATGTGACCTTTATCCTGTCGACATGCTTTCAGCAAAACTCAAACTCAAACCCGTGATACTATGCACAGAATCAGCCACTTGGTTACGTATTTGAAAATGCAGGAAACCATACAAATCTGTTGGTGGCACAAAGTTTTAACTGAATGGCATGTAAAGAAAAGAGGTACAGGTACATAGGTAGCCTAAGACTTAGTGTTTATTTCTAGATCCCATCTTGTATCCAGTGATACAGTTATTACCGTAAGCAACGTCTCTTGTAGGTGCATTATTTATACTTTTTATGCGCGACCCCAGGAATTAAGGTTCGTATCACTCATTTGTCATTGTGTGATCCTTCCGTGGATAATTTGTCATGTAACTCGATATTGCTGCAGTTTATTGGTAGGGCAAGCACCAGTACTGCTGTGTGCAATTGTCGCGGTCACAGAATGTGAAGTAATCTTGTTGCCGAATTTTTATAATAACAAATACTCGTATGATGTTTTGTGGAGGATGGCACAGTTCAGCTCTGTAAAGCTGGAGTTTATATAAGCACTGATTTGTCTTGGCAGTTTCAACCTTGTACTTTAATGTCGATGTCAGGAACAGGGTGATTAAAAAAGAATTGAATGCCTTTTGAACTTTTAGTAACTAGGTTCCGTATGATCAATAAAACTTGAGCACTCTCTATCTAGATTAGAGTACCAAAAGCGTTTTGTGAATCCCTAGATTTGGTACATACATGGGGGTATACTGATTTATAACTTAATTACTGAGTGGTAAATGAACCCAAATTGTGGAGTTCCCTGGCATATCAGAACGAAAGGGGTGAAGATATCTTGCCGCTAGCGGGTAACCCGGCAAAACGAGATCTTTGTATCATGACTGTGTAATGGCTATACCTGGGCCATATCTTCCCGCAGCAGACCTGGGATGAGGCTCTCAAAGCGGTTTGGGATTATATTAATTAAGGTAAAAAGGAGTTTTCACACACACACACGTACTGACACAAACAACACACACACACACACCGCTAAAACCACCAAGGAGAAAATACAAATTTACAAATGCCTTTAACAAAAATGTACACAATTTACAAAAATGTACAAAATTTACAAAATTGCACCAAACTTACAGATGGCTCGGGCCACAGGTATGTTAAGGTTTGGGGCGTCTGTCATTCGAGTTCTTTAATGAAAAGTTTAGCCTCCTCGCCCTGGTCTCAGCTGTCTTGCTCTCTGTCGGCACAGCCGGTTCAAGCCAAGACTACCCCGGTGTTTCAAGTAAACAGTTTTGTCTTAATGCGTATACGGCTGGGATACCTTAACCTAGATAAAAAATGTTGGTGCCTGTTGTGAGAATGATAGACAGCCGAAATGCTGGTAGCTGATAAAAGTCTGATGTGAACGGTGAAATAAACAGGTTCCTGATTTAATGACCTTTCATTCTTTTCTTCTTGGTAGGAAATCTCAGCTTAATTTCAGCGTGTCTTCTAATGGTTTTATAATGTTGGCCTCGTTGTCCACAGATGTTTTCCATACCTGACACAGTATTACGGATTTGATATTCAAAATAATTATATCAGGTCGCAGTATGCCCTGGCAAATGCCTTGCTGTATTGTATGCTACTCTAAATGTGTTAATCCGTGCACATTTCAGAACGCAGAAAGTCTCAGGAGAATGTGCATGGACTTTGAATGTAATAAATGATAAATACGGGGAGAGAGTTAGTGGGGAAATTGTTTGTAAGAGATACTACATGTAGACATAGGTACTTACAATTAATTTTTTATTTTGTTAATTTTGTAGCAACGTTTTCTGAAGTTGGAAACAAGTCGATGCTTTCAGACCCTGTCTCTGGTGTGATCTTATTGCACTGAAAAGGGATCTGGCGGCATTACATAATTTTCCAGAGCCTCCTTTGTTGTTTACTGTTTGCATCTTCCATATTTACGCTGTTACCTGGTTTCCCAACCGACACATACAAAATAAAACAAACCCGAAAAAAAAAAATGAAAATGTCGGTTCAAACTGCAAGGGTAAATAGTTTTCATCAAGATGTAATGAAGGAAATTGCCTGAGCGGCTTTTTACACTCTTGACGTTTCGCATTCATTTTTTCCCGCAGTGCTAGTGATTTAGTCTACTCAGGTTTAGGGGACGTTGTCAGCGAGGTTATTTGTGAACTTGTAATACCAAATAGTTCTATAGATAGAGTATACTGCTGGCTGTGTAAAACTCGTCTAATTCAAGCTAAACCATCTTGAGCTGATTTTACTTATTATTAGTAAATTTAATTCTCATATGCTCAGTGGTGCTGCTCGAAGTTGAGAAGACCTGCAGTTTCAACACAGTACTAACATCTTGATGGAATGAAACTGCAGGATGATAGTTTTGAGTATCGTGGCAGTGAAAAGTTAAAGCATTGTTATTCTTCCATTACAAATAACGGGGCAAGCTAACAGCATGAAGATTTCTAAACTGTGAACATAAATGAAACAATACCATGTGTTGAAATCTGAGTGAAAAGATTTGTCTGGCACAGTTTGAGGAGCCTCTTCGTGTTGATGAAAACTTGAGATCGAAAAACCATGACAGCTGCATGTAAATGCTGGTACAGTAGGCTTTAAATAATGTTATTCAGAGACCCCTTTACATTTTTTGTTGTTTTTTGGTTGTTTTTTTCAATTTCCGGGAACTGCCGGATGCACACTCAAACTGTGTACTAAACAGATTTAAATCAACTCATCGCCGTCAGATGATTTCTTAAGTGGCCTGCTCGAGCAGTGTGTGCTCATGGTGTGATTAAATCTGATTTGTCGTTCCAGGCAGATCACTCACCACAGGTTTTACGAAATGTGGCATAACATGTCAGTAATTGTTCACACAAGATCCTCAAAATAAACTTGCAAAGCTTCATTAAGACGTACAAAAAGCTTAGTTTAGTAAAGCATTTTAATATTTCGAATTGCCATTGATTCTTTTTCAAAATGTCATTACATGACGTATGTAATACAACAACAGTTCTATCACACCATCTCTCACAATGACTTTTATCTCAAATCTTTTAACTAATGTGCCTATATTTTCACACCATGCTGAAAGAACCAAAGTTGTTAGCGGCAGACATATTTTAGTCGTTTTCTTATTGATATACGTTTACGAATGCACTCACTAACTTTACATTGGTTGAGTTGAACGAACAGATAGTGGTGTCCATGTTTACTTTCTCTCTGTCCTTTAGCTAGTACATCTTTACAAACATTTATTGACTCAGTAACTTTGATGTTTCATACTCTTACATTTGAAATGACCGATTCTGCACTGGTTTACTGATGCAGATGTCAGTCATGTAGTCCTCTCACGCACAGGTATTTATATCTTTGTTTGGTTTGTATGCGCACATAAGTTGTTTTATTTGAAATTCTGCACAGTTTTACAGTCTGTTTTATTCGGGAAATGAACCTGATGACCGGGGTATAGGAGGGGGGGGGGGGGGGGAAGATAGTAGTTGTGAACACATGGATCATTAAGTATATTAAGTCATTCCGTACGGTAACTTTTGTGGGTGTGGACGGGAACTCTCAACAATTGACATTTAGACGTAGTTCAAAGACGTTTTTTCTTTCACTCAGTATAAACACAAGATATAATACATTAGACATTAAAGTAAAAGAAAATCAGTGAACCAGGATGGGGTTCAATATTTCGAGAAGTTGGCTTAGATATTAGTGTTGGAAAACCGATGTCCTCTCGTGTCGAATATTCGGTTTTCCGTGACGAAGTGAAACCCACGAGCCGAATATTCGGCTTACGGTCGCGAATGAGTTAAGAACCCCATCTATTCTCATTTTTCTTATTTCCTCACAGCAGCAGGTGGTTCCCCAAAATATCACGCGCTTCCCAAAAATATAACACGCTCAAAAGACTCTGTATGAGATCTTGGGCATTGCTACTTTGTGACAGTGCAGCTTGATAAGGATCCTAATTATCAAAATCCCTCGGAAGTTAATTGTAACGTACGAGCTTATTGCCTTCGTAAAAAATATTTGTGCTCCGAATAGCATTTCTATATAGATGTTTCTGAACCATACGCAGTGGCAAATAAACTCAGAGAGACATGCTTGCGTTATAGGAGGAGGGAATGGGGTGGGATATGATGATTAACTAAATAAATATTTCTAACGCAGTCACTCTTAAGGGAGAAATGAGCTTTTGCAATTAAATGAAATCCTTTTGTAATGAAATATTGCATGAGTTTTAGCCCAGCGTACTTTGCGTAGAGCTTGAAATGATAATCTCAAGCTGTGGTTTAAATCTCAGAGCTACACTCAGGTCAGTGTCACACCCACGTCATGCAGGGTTTTGACTTTTCCAGCCGCCTAGGCCACTTTGGCCTAGGCTACGGTGACTTCCGATTGTTTCAAGCTGTTCTCTTAAAGCAAAATCAGATAGCGATATTTACGTGTCCATCACAGTGTCCAGTGTCGTATTCTTCACTGGTTTGTAAAAAGCAGACACAGTAGGTGTGAAGGCAAACTCGTGCTGCGAGACCCTTTCAGCCCTGTAATCGCTGAGGCCTAGCATGCCCCAACTATTTATCGTTTTTTGCCCCCCCCCCCTCCCCTTTCCCACTCTTTTTCCTCTCAGATTCCCTTCAACCTATCGCTCCCCCCCCCCCCCCCCCCAGTTTTCTTCTTTTTCTTGAGACACGCTTTAACCGTTGGCGAACGATTGTGCGATTTCTTATTGTTTGTTATAATTATATGCAGAATAGAGGCTTAATACTCGGATTGCTGGGTGCAGTAATAAAATTGTTCTCCCAGTTCACATTGGGTTTTCACATCTTATTCATATTTTTGTAACACGTGGGTGAACTCTTTAACTTTTTTTGTCCCCGGTTTGTACTAAAGTTTATGCTATCCCTAGTTGATTGATGTGGCACTTGATTGCTAGTCCATGGTTTCATTAAATAAATGGAATGTTGAATACCTAGTTGCTCATTACCCTTTTACTGCTGGATGTGGCTGCTGGAGTAAGGTATCTTTTGTTCATTTGTTGGTTGTGAGAAATCCTGCCAGTAAACTTCGCCGGTTTTATTTTAACTGTAAATAGTGTGGTTTAAAAAAAAATCGATTATCAAAAGTTACAAGAGTAGTTTTTGATGATTTGAAATATAAAAAAACCCTTCTTGCAGCGTGCTGAAAGCTAGCCCAATATGCATAACACAGTCATTATTATTCTGTCTATTCCTCACTCAGCTGATTTTCTTTCTGTCAGTGTTAATTCCTCACCTGTACACCCGTGTTTCGCTTCTTTCGGTTTACTTCTCGAATTTTACAATTTTTTCTATGAAATTACCCACAAACCTTGCCTGGGAACGCCTGATCTTCGTCATAGTTATGACATTCATATCATTCTGATCCAACTCTAATCCAGCTGGTGAAATGAGATTCAGTCGGACGTCAGAGTATGCGTAAAAACATAAAGTGTGAATATCGAATCAAAGACACGGAGGCGGAAATGTAGTGGTGGAAATTAAAAGGCACGTTGTGGAAATGAAGTAAACCTAAGTGCACAAGTCGATCCAGTCAGCATCGTGATTTATTCCTTTTTCCTAGTTATTTTCCCATACGTCATTTATTTATTCTTGAAATGTTTGTGTATGATGTTGGAATAGAAACAATAGATTTTCTTTCCTTCTTCCTTCTTTTCTCTTTTTCTAGTTTAACATTTATAACAGCTGTACATTTAACTTAAACATGTGCATTTTGTTAACGTTTCGAATGAGCAAGTAGTGCAGTCCATTTACGTCGGGTGCATTTCTTGCACCAGCCGATTCATTTTGCACAAATTGGCGTGCTGCCGTCACACTGGTGGTATTGTATTTATAGCTGACTATTGTGTCGTAATGCGAAGTTCTCAAACATGTTTCTTTAAGGTACATAAACTGGCAAGATTTTCATTTTTGGGTAAATCGTTCAATTCTTTGTATGCAGGTACGCTTGTTTACTTGTTTATTTTATTTTATTAGCTTACAACAGGTAATAAGGCGAGTATTGTCTTCCCTCAGGGGTAGCGACTGGGCTCTGATTTCCTACATCTAAGAATGTTTGACACCCGTCATTTAGTAGCACCTGCTATTTCTCCATCAACAGTTGAGTTGACCCATTCTGTTTTCCAATTTTTTCCCCCCGCTTCCTTTTCTTCCTTTCTCTTTCCGGATATACATTATACAGTGCTCGTTCAGGGTTGCCAGAGTGGCCTCCTGGAGGCTACATTTTGAAAAAGTGGCCTCCTGACAAAGTCGGTGGCCTCGAAATATCTCAGTGGCCTCCGAGGCCTCCAGTGGCCTCCTGTCAGGCCTCTTGTGGCCTCCAGTTTAAATAAAGGAGGCCTCCAAACCGGATCGCTGGATTTTTTGTTGTTGCTAGGCCTAGATTTAACATTAGACCTAGATCTAGATATAGCTGACTCGTGTGTAAAATACGCTCTTATTAATAGTTTAGTTAGGTCTCACAATCTGACAATAAAGAAAACTGGCAAACACCATTTCGCTTAGCCAATCCAATCCAATATTTGGCGCGCCGGAAGTAAACATAGACCTAAAGTAAATTGCCGCCTTAGGCCTAAGTCTAGCCTCAGACTAAAAATAGCCTAGCTAGCCGTAGGCCTAATCAGTGATCAGCGTGTTGGCCAGAGGATTAAATTCATCAATCACCCACCATGGCCAAAACTTCCAAGGCCAAGGGTCGAAAATACCGCAAGGAGTGGGAGCTAACTTATCCCTGGTGTAGAAAACACAGTGACGGAAGTGAAAACGCGTATTGTAAGCTTTGCTATGTTACAATGCAGCCTAAAGTTGCTAGTTTATCGAAAAATGTCTTATTATTTCTTTTAAAAAAAAATTAAATGAGAAAAAAAAATTGGCCCAACCACAACATTGAATTTTTTCTTTAACAAAATCGAGAAGTTTTTAGGGTAAGGGGAGTGCTTTTAATGAAGTGGCCTCCAACTAGGTTATTTGGCCTCCAAATGCGATATAAATGGCCTCTAAGGCCACTTGGCATCTGGCAACCCTGACTGCTCGTTGCAGAATCTTGGGAAATGTGAGAGCTAGACATTGGTTTGGCGAATGAAGGGAGGCGTAGTTTTCATTTATTATATTTTTCTCCGTAAATATTGTGATTTGTGGATCTAATGGCTGAGATACAATCGTTACTTATTACTTGCTTTACCGCTGTATGATTGCCGCGTACACCTCGTGGTGCTTTGAGACATTCGCTAGTCGGCCGCCATGCCTTTCATATAATCTCATGCTGCTGTGACGGCACATAGAGTCACAATAAAACGAGAAGAACCACAAACTGTTTGAAGCATTAAATTTGTAAGGGGTTCGTTAGTGCGTCTCTACTTATCACGTGAGTTCGCAAAATTTGTTGCCTTCAAATACTTTTGTTTAAGAATGAATGACAATGTACTTGCCGCAAGTCTCTCTGTCTCTCTCTCTCTCTCTCTGTCTGTCTCTCTCTCTCTCTCTCTCTGTCTCTGTCTCTCTCTCACTCTCTCTCTCTCTCTGTGTCTCTCTCTCTTTCTCTCTTTCTCTCTTCTCTCTCTTTCTCTCTGGCTCTCTCTAGTTAATGTTTGAAGAAATGTACGAAGTCATTTGTATCTCTGTCAGCGGGGGGTTAAAGGACACATGGGCACAAAATGTGACTGAGAGCAATCATGTTTAAGTTGCACGTACGTGGTTTACAGGGCGGAAAGTATGTTCTGTGAGTGGGGCGCCAATGCGCACTTCAGCATGTGTTCACCAACCGATCTTTAGGTGCATTTCGGTGCAAAACTCCTGTGTGGAGATTTTTGTTCTTGTTGATCACCTTCCGGTGCAGCACACAATTGCACTTACTCCCCTAACTAACAAATTGCAGGAAGAAATAATGATAAGTTCCACAAAGTGCCAAGTAGTCGGAATTGCTCACTACCGCTCAGGTATTGCCTCCTAAATTATTAAGATTGTCGCGACAAACTTCATTAGCACAATGGGGTTCTTGACGAACGCAATCGAGGTATTTGGAACACTTTACGCAGTATCTGTTAACAACTGTAATAGTATCTCTCTCTCTCTCTCTCTCCAAGAAAAAAATGCTCGGGGACATAATACACGTATTGAATTGCCCCCCTCCTCACAAAAAAAAAAGAATACCACCCTGTTTCCTCAGCAACTTCTTCCTCACTTCGGCTACCCCTCTCCACCACCCTTCAGGTTTATCGGTCTCCCTTGCCGGTCCCTTACCACGTTTTTATCATATTCCGTGCTCCCCTGGGCCTTTCTTGAGAAGCAACACCTTTTTTTCCTTTATGAAAAGCCAACCAAAGAACGCTCCAGAAGCACTATTGGGCCCATTTTGCCCCAACAGACACGTCTGTGAAGGTTTCCATACGCAAAAGTCCTTGTCGAACTGGTTTTTGTGCTCTTTTAGGCATAAGAGGAAGATCCCAAAGGGCCATTCCTATTCTTTTCTCCCTGAGGATGATACAGTAATGAATTTGTACCTTGTACCAGTTGTTCTTTGGCTGTCTAAACGTTAAATATTTTTGTTTTCTTTTAAACCACTGAGTAGCCGTGGGGTCCCAGCAGGGTTTTGACATAAGCTTAAAATGTAAAATAACAACAACAACAACAAAATATATCTCACGCTGGGAACAAACAACAAGAAAACTAAGCAATGAAATGTGCAAGAACGAAAATAGAAAACAGAAACAAAACCAAACAAAAATGAATTAAGCTAATGTAAACTCTTTTGCTTTCATTCCTTTGGAATTCACTGTACACAATAGGTAATTTTTCTAGAAGTTTGTTTCTGTCTTGGAACTGGAAAATTCTGCTTTCTCCCACGCGTTTTAATCTTCACATCTTTAGACATTCAAGACTTTAAACGGACCCGTTATGAATGGCAATTTGATTTTCTCTTGTATGCCCTTGACTTTGCGAATCTCGTACGTCTCTGGCAATGATAAGATAAAATTGTGTGTTATCCGTCACTCCGTAGTCTTTATCAATCATTACAAACAGGAGATATGAATAAATCATAGCTTGGATTATCGAAAGTGTCTTCTAATAAATGTATCATGAAAGATAACATTCAAGATAACAGCTGATTCTCCACTGGTTTATTACGTCAACTTAACGAAACCAAACCCGATAGCTTTATCAACTAGTAGTCCACAAATTCTGAGCAGACTTCAGTCAGAACAGAAAGGCATGAAGGTAGAACCCACCAGGTAAAAATACACAAGTTTTAGTGGGGGGGGGGGGGTTCGAGTTTTACAGCACAATACAGAGTAGAGTTCCTGTATATTTGCTGTTAGGGGCCCACAAATTATCAAAACTTATTACGTGACACACACCAGATCTGATGAATATCGTCTAAATACCCTGTCGTTGAGCCTGAAGTTAGAAGTCGCGTGGTAACAACCAGATGATGTCTTGAATGAAGACATTCTCTTGACAGGCGATGTCGGAGTTACAGTTTCTCTTCAAACTGGGGCGCGGTGGGGTAGCGCTTACCCCCCCCCCCCTTCCAGATGCTTATGTTGTTTAGATTAGGTTCAAACGGCGATATGAAAGTACATCTCCACCCAGAGGTTTGGCATGAATGACGCAGATACCCTGAATAGCAATGGCATGCCATCTTACCAACACCTGTTGCAGTGTCAGTGAGCATGCGTGATTGGCCTTTGTTTAGCAACATCTTGTGATACACTTACCCAGACCTTTATCGGTAGTTTCAACTACAAACCAGTCCACTCTGAAACGTTATTTATCCAAATTATATATGTATCTATTAGTGTGTGTGTGTGGAGGGGGGTGGGGCGTTGAAAATTATGCACTAGAATATCTTATCTTAGACCTCAATAGATATGGTAAGTACACACACAAAAACAAAAAATTGGTCATCAAACCGTTTGTCTCGGTTCGCTAATTGTGAATTTAATCCTTTTCTTCTTTATCTCCGTCTACTTCTTCCTTTTCTTCCTCTTCTTCTTCTTCTTCTTCTCCTCCTCTTTCTCCTTCTTCTTTTTCTCCTTCGTCCTGTTCTTCTTCCTCTTCCTCCTCCTGTAAAGTTGACTTGACTAGACTAAGCCATTCTGAGCCCGAGGTCATCGTTATGATTGATACTCCACTATCATAGCCTAACACAGAAGTTTCGCATTTCCGCGTCGCCGATAGGATTGCTTCCTGCTTAGATCATTAATAGATCATTACTTTTCTTAGTTCCGGTCCATTAATTTTTCCAAAACTAACACCAGGTCAGACAATCTGGCAACTGACAATAGCTGCATGTAAGGAAAGATGCGAAGAAATTTTTTTTCTTCAGATAATTATCAAAATATGCTCACTTCAAAATGAATGAAAAAAAGAAAAAGCAAGAAAAAAGCACATCCTTACCGTGTATCTGCATGTACAAAGTAATGTGGAATTCTACCATTCCTGCCCCTCTTCCCACTGTGCTCACGACCTAAAAAAACGAACAAACCCCAGAAGCTCTGATTTCTCTTGGTACCGACAAATTCACTGTTTTGCAGTGTAGATATTTCCAACACTGTGCTCGTGTGTTTGAGAGATGGTGCTGGGGCAGAATTTATGTGCGGATAATAATCCTTGACATTTCCAGATGAGCGATGGGCAAAGCAACATTACTAATTTACTGCTCGCACTGGGATATAGAGAGACTGTATTTTCTGTATGTAAGTTTGTCCGTAACAAGAGATATTAATCACAATAGTTTCTAAAAATACCAAAGTTATTATAGTTAGCACCTGCAGATTAATATGTCAAGAGTAACCACTCGTATGGTGGAATATATGCCTTTGGCAGAGGTCCGTATCATGCTGGGTACTCAAAAGTATTTTTGTTGACAGACAAAGATCAAACAGCTGTAATAACTTGTGCTTGACCTATATATTGCAAGGGCTCGGGGTCTCGGTTTGATACGTATATATGTTAGTGGGTATCTATCTATCTATCTATCTATCTATCTATCTATGTATGTATGTATGTATGTATGTATGTATGTATGTATGTAACGCAAGGCTGAAGAAACTAGCAACGATCATCCGAACTTTGCTGGTTATGCAATTGATTGCAAAGGCAATGTCAATAAAAACTCCAAAGTGAACTGGACAAAATCAGACTGGATCATTCTCCACGAAATGTGTTATCGTGAGAACATCGGCCTACTACAACAAGGCCACGACTTCATTATGCAGATACAGGCAGACGAAGAAACAACATTATCGTTCAGATCCGCTGAGGCCTTTTACATGGCCTACAAGACATTCAAGGTCAGAGCATTCCATGAAGACCTCGTCAGCAAATCCTCACAGGGCAGAATAGTGAGAGAGGCCACTAAAGCAGACTATAAACATTCTGCCGCAGTCCTGACAAACCACAAAATAAATGACAAGTTACGATCGTTCGTGTGTCGAGGCAGATTGCAGCTCTTGGAATGTGAAAGCCTCTTATCTATCTACTACCCTCAGACATACACCAAAAGCTGCAAGATCTGCAATCACCCGACAGAAACCGCCTCCCACGTCCTGAGCGGCTGCACGAAACAGCAGAAAATATACCAGAGCAGGCACAACAGAATTGTGGACATTATTCACGCAAAAATTGCCTGGTTTAACAAAGAAAAGACTGTTATGAGGGACACTGTGATTAAGCGTAGTCATTTCCTCACAGACCAACAATCACATACAGACGTTTTCCAGCAAACACACACGAGACCTGATATCACCATCATAAACCACCAACAGAAAAAAGCAAAACTTGTTGAAATATCAGTTCCATTTGATGCACACATAAACACATGTTACCAAGAAAAATTCAACAAGTATTTCCCATTGTCTCTTGACATCAATAATACAGGATATCAGTGTGAGGTTATTGTATTGATCGTAGGAACTTTGGGCATTGTGCATCAGAAATTTAAAACTGGGCTGCTGAAGTTGGATGTAAGCAGAACAGAGGCAAACTTCCTAAGCAGCTACTGTAGCTTAAGCGCCATCATTGGATCATACCAGGCATGGAAGGAGCGATGTAAACATCATTTCAAAGCTATTGATTTCTAACACCTAACTGTACAAGTCCTACTGTGCAACTCTTGAGTTCCCATCTTTCACAGACAACCTTCCATCTATTCCTAGCCTATCACAGCCACAATTTCCACACAGATGCAATGTTTATTTATATTGTATCAGTACATGCAATTGTAATGTATTTCAGTGGAAATAAAGATTATAATATGTATGTATGTATGTCTGTCTGTCTGTCTGTCTGTCTGTCTGTCTGTCTGTCTGTTTTACAACAGCTTATAATCATGTTTACTTAAGACATTTCAGAGATGAAAAAAAAAAGGCAATAATTTCATTAGTGGGCAAGAAAAGAAAAGAAAAAAGAACTCTTGAGCACTCTTTCAAAAATGATGTGCTAAATGAATCAGAATTCCTGCATTCACTCCCTTTTTATTCTTCTTCATTTTCTTTCCCTCATGAGTGCAGCAGGTCTAATTTTGTCAGTAATGCTTGACAATAGTGATTTTCCCCCACGCATTTGCAGCGGCAGATCTAGTATGAAATGAACGAAGCTTAAGGTTCATGGCCAGCTATCCCCGAGGGGCCTTGAAGAAACTTTTTTTAATGAGTGAATTTTTGGATATTGCCCTGTTGTTGCTGGTTGCCAAGGTACCCCATAACCGTTCAAGCTTCAAGGTCCCAAAATGTGGGTCCGCCGCTGCGTATCTGTGTCAGTCGCGTGACCAATTTCTTGAGCACAAATTTCTACTGATATTACAGAAAGTTACATCCCATTGGTTTGACATCATTACCTGATTAGCAATAAGCAATGGTCAAGACGTGTGTACCAAACCACTCTCTCCTCTGGGTCAGATATAATTATAATGAAATGACCTTGGTCATCGAGTCTGTAGAACTTTGTTGTATTGGCAGCCACTGGGTCAGTTATCTGTTCTACAATAAGACGTGAATTATGAAACATGACCGAGTGTCAGGAAACGCACATGACTGTGGCGTCGAAACGTGAGAATATTCTCGTTACAGGACGTAAAGGTCGTTGTTACCTGCCTTCGTCCAGGTAAACCTGGGTAATGTCTTGCAGTTCCAGTTGGTCATGATTGAATTAGCCTATGTCCCTGTGTGTTACCTAGGTGGGGTTTTTTATTTCAAGATTTTTTTTTTTATCTTTGTCCTTGTCGTTACAGAAAGTGCTGATCTGAGATTTGGACATTAAAATAATGAATTACTTTTACATTTTCAGCGTCTTACAAAATATTTAATGACAATTCGTTTATATCGTTTTCCCGTCCGCGGACGCTCCTAACTTTTGTGTTTTGTTTTTGTCATAATGCATGTCTTGTGTTGCTGAAATGTTAATTTTTTTCTAGCTTCAGTGTTAGTTTTATTTGGCCTGTTTATTCACCGGGGGGGGGGGGGGGGGGGAGAGAAACTGAAAATAAAAGAAACTATTGTCAGGACTAAAGGCCTGTGCATACATGCAGAAGAAAGAGTTTCTTTTGGTGAGATGATCTTCATAGAGAAAAAAAAAAGAAGTTCTTAAACAGAAAGGATTAACTGGATCACAGTGTATTAATAAAACATGCGAAAACAATCATTCTGCTAATCATTTTAAATTTGTTGCTTCTCCCCCACCACACAATATCCAATAATAAATTGCATTCCAATCGAGAGGGTTAGAATTAGAAGGGATGTCAGTGCCCTTTGAATGCTCTAGAGATAAAAGCAAAAAACATCATTTTAGTATAAACCAATCGAATTTAATGAGCTCTTCGAGTAAACCATTAAAACATTAAACAAAACACTGAAATTATGTTTTTTTCTTTTTTCCCAAAAAGCAGTCAAAAAAATAACCGCCGACCGGCGCTGCACTGTGGCGACGACGTGCCTGCTCCAGTTATAACTGGGCTGCAATGGCACAAAGGCTAATTTCCCAAATGGGATTAAAGAGTTACACAAATATAAATACAAATACAAATGGCACTTGGATCCTTCTAATTCTAACATCCTCAATTAGATCATTATTGTTTCTGCAGTTTACCTCGAAGATTTTGATAAATACACATGTAGTACACGCTACTGCTCTTCCTGTTTCGGTTTTGAACAGATCATAGAGATAACCAACATTATTAGATCAGATTGCACTGTTTTAGTTGTGAACTTTCATATACTCATGTGATATCTGAAGTATCATCAACTGGTATTATCACATCTGTCACAAGTCCATGACACCTGCTAATCACAGCTGCCCATATCATCACCTGATAACGACATTCATATTCCTAAACTTTTACTTGAAGCTTTGTCAAGGTCAGCCTGTAACAGTTTGGGTCAGTTGACCTGTAATTAAAGGACATGTTTGCAGGAGTAATTGATTGGACGGCCGTTTCCAATTTATCATGATCTTTCATGAATCTCTGCCTGTTGTTTTGGCTTTTTCCTGGTGCCAAATACTCAATAAATAATCAACATACATGCAAATACATTCAATCCCACAACGGTATCTTAGATGAAGAACTGCACCTCGTGTTGGTAACATAAGCAATTTGCCGATTCTTCCATTATAAATATAACAATTTGCAATACTGTTGCTCTTTTAGTGGCAACGGAGTCGATCATTTACTTTTATTTCTCTGAGTTCTTGTTTCAAAATAAAATTTAAAGAATGTGCAGGAAAAACTAACAGCAACACGTAGAACAGAACGCGGACTGACCAATGGAAATTATGGTCTGCAGTCGTGAATCTTCCACGACCGTCGCCATTCCGTCCTTCTCATTGTATAGATTACTAAGTGTTTGTCGAGCTCAGTTGCTTATGATTGTCTCCTGTTGAAGAAAGTGTGAGGCACAGCAAGCGATTATGGACAAATACACTGTAGATATTTTTATCTATGCAGTTTGGAATCTATCTTTTAAAGAGGATTCAGTGGCTGGTTGCGGAATGTTAAAGCATTTAACTGCATCAGCGTTTCTGGCATTTGCGGCGGCAGATGTACAGAAATTCTTCTTAGCGCTAGCCGTCATTTCCACTGATATCTTATCTCCTTCTTCTTTCATTATTCTCTTTCTCTTTCTCTCTCTGTGTCTTAATCACCCATGCCAAAATAATGTATCTCCATCTCCACTCGCTATCAGAGTCTTGTGTGACTGTTAATAGTTTAATACTACTTTCTTTAGCTATGATATCCTTAACACTACCATTTCCTTAGAGCACTTACAGAATCCTCAAAATTTGAGTACCAAACTTTTAATTTAGTATTTCACAAGGCAGAGAATCTTTTCACAGAGCTGTATATTAGTTTTCTCAGTTCTTTACCGTTTCAATTTCCAAGCCACAAGGGGAAAATTTGAGGAAGATATTTTTATCTATGCAGTGGCTGGTTGTGGAATGTTAAAGCATTTATAACCGCATCACTTTTGTTTTCTTCCAAAAGCAAACACCTGTATTTTTTACATCGTTTACATATTCTTAGGCAGACTCTCAGGTATGGTTTTAATGATAACCAATAGTTTCAAATATTTCAGATATATAGATAAAATTTTGGCTTTTGATCTTGATGAAGATAAAATTCTGTCACTGTGATGATATTTTGCACGAGCGTGTAAATGTGCAAGCCTTAAGTAAATTAGTGCGAACATAAGGTCGAATTGACAGACTTGTAGTCCCAAATGCAGAAATTCAAAGTGTATGACATTGTGCAAGGACAAAGAGGTGGTTGTTTGTATATTTTGGGTTTTCGTTTATTCCTATACAATGTAGACAAATTTATCGCTCCATCACAAGCGGTTGCTCTTTGCTCAGGTAAACATGTTCTTGTGGATCTGTCACGTGGCTTTAACTTCACGAGGTGCTATCAAAACGTAATTATTGCATCATAGGGAAGACATGTTTTTTTTAACAACATAATTTATGTGGTGTGGATGCCTAAAGAGCATCTTAACAATGTTCATTTGAACTTCTTGAGGTGTTTTACAGTGCTCTCCTTCATTTTCTCGTCACATTTGCCTCTTTATAGACAGTATACTTTATTTCCTTCTACTCATCTTCCCACCTTCTTCATTGTAGACCGGTTTTCAACTGCATCCTCTTCTTCCTGGTTTTTGTCCTATTGCATAAAGTCACATTTGTACACTTATTAACCCGTTCTACCCTGGATTTTTCCTCTAAGGGAAGTAGATATTCCTGGATCTAGTGTCACAGATAATTATCTTTTAGGACGAAATCGTGGGGTAAATATATCACCTCGTTTGCTATGTCACCCTATTCCATAATAACCTTTACAACATTAGCTCACTCTTGTTTTGGGTTGCACACGTTGATAGGAGGCTCAGATGTGAGCAAATCCAAGGTCGTCGCTGAACTACTTACAATGTTTTGAATTCCGATGAAATGCCTTAAGAAAAAACGCACACATCTTCTTCCTTTCTTCAGTGAATATTGCTCCAACTTGACAGTAATGTGTGGCCCTGTTGTTTGTGATTAATGCCAGGCCTCGGGGATATTATATTATTTATGTGCACATAAAAGGGCTGCAGTGATCAAAACGATGTGCTTTGCTTGGAATAGAGGGAGTTAACAGACGTGGGAATTATTATATAGGTACATGTATTTCCCTTTAGTGTCAATGTCATGTATGTTTGATTCGGAGATCAAGAGTGCGTGATTGCCGATAAGACACAAAAAGAGAATTCTGCAATGAAGCTGCAATTTTAAAAAGAAAACCGGGCTCAATCTTTAGAGAAATCGATCAAAAGAAGATCAGTCAATCTTATATCTGTGTCTGTTTTTGTTAGAGAAGATAACAATTCTTGTTTTCAGGCACTCGAAGGTGGCACATCCCAGCTTGCAAATACATTACACGTTTTGTATGTTTATTTGTTTTTGTTCGAGCTCGACCCCGTTCAAATGTGTATGTGAATTATTTGCAGCATTTTAATATAGAACCAAAGGTAAGGCGTAATAAAAGAATAGGCACAATCGATTAACTTTGTGCACAAGCGTTTGTGGCATTTGCGGCGGCAGATGTACAGAAATTTTTATTATCGCTAGCCGTCATTTCCATATTGATATCTTGTCTCCTTCTTCTTTCATTATTCTCTCTCTCTCTCTCTCTCTCTCCGTCTCTCTCTCTCTCTCTCTCTCTCTCTCTCTCTCTCCGTCTCTCTCTCTCTCTCTCTCTCTCTCTCCGTCTCTCTCTCTCTCTCTCTCTCTCTCTCTCTCCGTCTCTCTCTCTCTCCGTCTCTCTCTCTCCGTCTCTCTCTCTCTCTCTCTCTCCGTCTCTCTCTCCGTCTCTCTCTCTCTCTCTCCGTCTCTCTCTCTCTCTCTCTCTCCGTCTCTCTCTCTCTCTCCGTCTCTCTCTCTCTCTCTCTCTCTCCGTCTCTCTCTCTCTCTCTCCGTCTCTCTCTCTCTCTCTCTCTCTCTCTCTCATAATCACCCATGCCAAAATGTGTCTCCCTCTCCAATCGCCATCAGAGTTTGGTCTCATTGGACCAGTGACGTAACAGCGATTCAAAGTGCACGAGCCAACTGAACGTCCGAGTTCATCTAACAGTTACTGTATTTCCGCCCGCGGCCACTCTCCTACTGGTACACCCCTGCTCAGTTTGCTACGTTATTTCATCCTTAATGTGCCACTAAAATTTTCTTCATTCTTCGATAGCAAATCAATCACTCGCTTTCGAAAATCTCTCACAGTGATCCTCTCACTGCCTAGCGACGTGATTTGAGGTCTTTATTTTAGGAGGTTCGCTGCCCTTGGCATTTACACCTCACTTTACTTGTTTTTATTATTTCTTGTTCTGGCGGGGGGAGGGGGGGGGGGGAGATGATATGGATAAATTTTAATCTATTAATTTCAATTTTGCCCGGGCAGCGGCCTTTCGGCCTGCTCTTTACGATTTCCAACTGCCAAGGTATCTTTAACGTGCGCAACGTGCACACGGGCCCTCCGAATTTTTTCGTCCTTATCCGAGAAGACTAGGTACTCGATCCTACCCCCCAATAGGACCAGGGACTTGAAAATATGAGAAAAATCCAATTTCCAAGAACTACTCGATCCCACCCCCCAATAGGACCAGGGACTTGAAAATATGAGAAAAATCCACTTTCCAACATGCCTGCACTGCCCGGGTTTAGAACCCGGGACCTTTGGCATGAGAGGCGAGCACCTTGCCTCTAGACCACCTTGTCCCTGCTGCCTAGCGACGTCCTTTCAATGTACAGAAACATTCTTTCACTTGCTGAAAAACATCCTCCTTCACTCTGTCACTCTCATCAGCTGTTGCCTCTTATTCATTCATCAGAGATTGTACTCATTTACATCCAGGTAGATATAGTTGTTTGTCTTCTGGAAGTGTGGCCAAAAAGATGGTATTTTGCAAGGCCATACGTTAATGACAAATAGCAAGAAAACTATGCAATAAATTCCAGGTGAAAATATATTCTGAGAGAAAACAAGTCAGCCCTCGGTCACCTGGACCTACACATTTGCGTTATATAATTTTTATTTATTCATTTTTACAACTTCGACTTTGCATCCAACTCAACCCCGCAGTGACACCACGTCATCTTTCATTTCTCTTTTTCTGTCGTTATCTCTCTTTCCATTTCTTGCTTCCTTCATCTACTCCACCGCAGTTTCCTCATCCTATTCCAAGAAGGCATCAGCTTTTATTGCGTGAGAAAGGCAGATCACACCGTAGTGTCTATGATAACGATGGGCGCCATTGTCTTGTTGGCCTATTCATTTCTAGAACTGTAAACAAACACGTCCTTCCATCACTTAACTTGTCAAGCTTGTTCTCCAGTTTCCATGCGGCTGATGATTTTATTTATCACCTTGTGCTTATTTTATCAGTGTGGTAAGCAAACACGTTAAGCCACGTAATCCCTATATAGCAAGTGGCGCTGGGAGAATAGTTATTTGCTGCTGACAGTGATGCATTGTCTGTTGTCTCCCGTGTCGTCTGTGGTTCGATTTATTAACTTAAATATTTGCGGAGTCAGACGATGATTTAGTTCTACTCGTTATTCTTGACTAGGAACATTTTTAGGGTTTTCTGAAAACCATCATCTATAATACTCTTCAGTTATTGTGTTGTTGTTGTTTTTTTTAAAGGTAATAACTTGAAAACACAGAAGCGCCTCTCTCCTCCCCTACCCCTAACTGCACGGTTGACTTTTTTTTTTTAAATGGTTACACTACTCTTAGAACATTCGAGGCTCTTTCAATCTTCTGTTTTTGTTTTGTTTTTTGTTGTTTTTTTTCTGGTTTCGTCCAGTTACCCATTTTATTATTTTTAGTGTTGCTATATGTTATTGTTGTGATTTTTAATGGCAATAATCAGTATTAATTTGTTATCGTTTCATATTATCAGCTACAGATGCTCACGCTTCAAAGTGCACCTATTTTTGGACAATGTCAGACTGTACACATGGGATAATGTCAATAAGTCAGTTACATCTGCACATACACTGTTTTGTCATTGGATTGTGATACATTTTACCTGTACAACAATTATCTTTTTTTTTCTTCTACCTTTTTCTTATCGTTTCAGGTTCCATTAAAATTGCAGGAAGAAGAATACAGATGCAGATTATAGATACCCTTGAAGGCGTACGTATATTTCACAATTTTCTGTAGTGTAGAAGAAAAGAAAGTGAGTTGGAATGAAGAGGGGGGGGGGGGGGGACTGGGAACTGGAATGAATAAACAAGAGGGTTTTGTTACAAAACGCCCTGGAAAGAATGAAGCAACAGACGGAGGAAATGAAGAAACAGAGTGATTGAAACTTCGATAGTTAAGCAAAGAAAGAGTACAAAATGGACGCCCATCCTTCCGAATGAATTCGTGTTTAAGTAAAAATGCGAATAAAAAGGAATGAGGAAAGTATTGTCTTTGGAAATGTCCGGAGAAGAATAAAGAATCAAGATGACAATCTTTGTAGTAAATGAGATGTAAATTGATTTCTTTAATGAAAGTCTTTACTTGTGGATGGTGGATACTTTTACAAATTGAAGATGCTGAAACTTGTGATGAATGAGTGAAGGTGCAAGAAGACGAAGAAAGATGACAGAGCCAGAAATATAAACTTCAACTGCCCTGGAATGTGTGTTGAAGAGTTACCTGTGCAGGAAGTGCGTCACAGGCATGTTCCTTACGTAATCGTTGCAGCAACTGAGGAGGTGGGGAGAATAAAAGGGGCAATCACATTCTTGCCGTAACTATGCAGAGCATCCACATTTCACATATACTGTCATAAATCTCCGCCCCAGCACTTCTGTGTGTTTTATTTTCCACTCTCTTTGCACTGAATAAGCAAACACCTCTGTCCGTTAACGGGCAGCGTCTGTTTTAGATTTGGATTTGGGCCATGGTAGTCATGAGTCTAATCTAGATCGTAAAAATGGTCATGTGTTGGGGGTCAACGCCCGAACCTACACTGTGGGGGGTAAGGACCTCCGCCCTGCACTGGGCGGTCAAAGGTATAAAGCATTCAATCCTGAATCACCTGTCCTGGGGTCAGTTAACTACGCGTAACAAGCGGGAAACTATTTAAACCAAACATATTTTTTTTAAATGCCAGATGTACAGACCTCAAAATAAAATGAAAGAATGCAGGCATTGATAGAAAGAGGTTTTTATAATAAATAACCATAAAAAAAACCACAACACGTTGGCGTAAATAAGTAGCCATGCACATTATTTAAAGTACACTGTGGAGAATTTGAAGTGTTTACTTTTCTCATCTTTTTTTATGAGTACCTTCCCCCCCCCCCCCAACCCCTTCCACCAACAAAGTTTTTCTAAATTTGCATTGACTTGGCAGGAATGAAATGGGGGAGGGGGGAGGAGGAGGGGCATTGGATAAGGTTATTTACGAAACATGTTCTATGCACAGACTTCGCCCATTCCCAGATAATTATTATCCATTAAGATAACGACATGCATTCGGGAACATAATATTAAGCCTGTATAGGAAACTGATTAACGCAAAATGTATTTTCTTTTCTTTCTTTACATGAATAGTCTTTGGTAAATTGATTGTGATTCCTCACAAAAGTGGGTGTGGCCTAATCGTCGTCAGAAAATGAATTTAAAGAAACATCAGGGCGTTGATGTAATTTCTGTGGGTGAAGTTGTAACGAGTTTCGGCAAAGTTGAGATCCTGGCATTCTTGGTCATGGTCCACTCGAGCTTTATCTATGGATATCTTACTATCCCGACCTCACTTCTTGTTTGTTCCAACACTTCTTGCATAACTGAGAAATTATTCATGAAACGTTTGCGGCTTTCCTGTTATGATAAGGTGTCAGGGTAAATCGAAACTGTGAAACAGCTTGATAAATGAAAGCGTGCATATGTTATGCCTCTTCCACGTACTAAAAGATCTCCAATTTTACAGACAATGGAGATAAAACAAACAAGAACCAAGGTCGTGATACGACTGTAGAAAAGCCTGCTACCACCATATTTGTTGAAATGCGAAATGATGCATCGCACGAGCGAGAGATTGCGTAACTAACGTGATGTGAATGAGTCGTGTCAAATGCGCAAATGCGAGCTTGTTCATGCCAACCCGCACGCATTTATATGTCTGCATCAAGCGGCTGTAGGAATTGATCGTCCAAAAAAAAAAAATGGGTGAACGATAGACTCTGTTGAAGACCATACGCCTATTAAATCAACAAACCAGAATTCCAGAATTACCAGAGAAGGCAGATCGTTAATGCACCAACAAAACCTCTCTTTCGCATCTTAACCTTGTGTACTGCTTCATTTTGCACCTGCTTCGACAAACTTTTCACAGTACGTCCACCATTTTTAATACCGAATACCACCACTATTATTGTTGTTACAAGACAGAGCAGTTCCGTTCGATTTGATGAAATGGATAATACACATGTATTACCATTTTGCCAATTACGCTATACATGACCTGCACATTTTTATTTTTTTTTTGTGGGTGTGCTTTAGGCGAGGCAGAGTGGATGCCATAAAGTCAGTGGTTCCATAATACGTGCATTTACAAAAAATTACAGGGAAGAAACGTCGGATACAATTATTTTGATCATTTGATTATCAAGCCAAAATGAGATCGTTGCTTACCACGAACGTCATGCTTCACATTAGAAACAGAGGCCAAATTTAAAATTTAAAAAAAAAGGTTTCTTCAAACTTTCTCATCGCTGTGTGTAATATAAAAGGAACGGGCTGGTGATAGTAATAGAGATCAATCTACCATCATGATAGAAAAGTAGAACTGTTTCATTTAGCCGCAATTTGTTATGCAGTGTGGCACGTATCGCCAATCACCCTGTGCCATTCCACTTCAAAGAAAAAGTGTAACCCACCATCTTGTTCACCTCAAGCAAGCTTTGTTCGCTGGCATTTTGCTGATTTAAGAGAAGGTCGCCACCTGAGACCATGCTAACAATGTCATTGACGAGATCCCTCAATCTCACATAGCACCCTGCAACAACAAACTGCATACCAGAATACATGTAGTAGCAAACCTGCCCCTTCTTCTCTCTTCGTTTCCATGCAGGAAGCCTAGGGGACGGTGCATTAATTGAAAAAGGAAAAAAAATGCGCACTCACACATACACACACACACAAGCGAGCGAGGGAAGGTCAGAGTCACCCCACCGCAAGTACTTGTATACATGTGTAAATGTATTTTCAGTTTTTAAAATATGGGAAAGGGGGGGGGGGGCAGACGTTTGTACCAATTGTTTATTCAGAACTATGTTTAAACCCCATTATGTGACATGAAATCGGTATATCAGTCCTCAGCATACCCGATGTACACGCTGGTCAAATCGCAGATTACATGTAGAAAACTAGAATGTAGAAACTGGGGTTCCTTTCTTCGTTATGAATTTTAATGTCATTCCAGGGTTTTGGTGGGCGTGTTCTTTTTCTTTAAGCATAGATCTAGTGCGTTGACGTTGTGACAAATCAGAATTTTTGAGACTGAAAATGGAAAGATGTATTGGTTAATGTGTGACGGCAGTTTGCTTGTTCGTGTTTTAAATGTCCCGATATAAATTGTAATAAGTAAATTTTGCTTGGAAGGAACACAACAGCCTATCATTACATACGGGCCGAATAAAAATGAAATAGAGGCCATTAAAATTTGGGCCATGTTGCCAAAATACTTGCAATTTGAGACTAGTTCGTGGTCAGTTCCAAAAATGTTACTGCACCTGGTTCGCCCACTAATTGTGGCCAGAGAACCAAACGTAGTCCTGGCCCTAACCCTTGTCTTTTCCCACAAATTCAGCGTTGAAACAAAATCCAATGTGGCGGCCCAAATAATCACTGCGGAAAAAAGTACAAGTAGATCCCATATATTTTTTTGTGTAAATTAGTTACTGTTAACGCTAGTCAATTGTTGGGAATTTAAAACCAATCAATGTACATCGTAAAGAATGAGTGGCATCCTTATAAACGGTCGTTTTATCACCTTTTCACAGGAGGAAAATCCTAAATTTCGCCAAAGTTTCTACCCAGGCACCCATGTGTTCGTTGTCTGCTTTTCTGTGATCCGACCTGAATCTCTGAGACACGTGGAAGAGGTATGGCTGCCAGAGATCCGATCCTGCGCCCCAACTACACCTTTCATTCTTGTTGGTGCACAAGCAGATCTAAGGTGAGTGCTGTAAAAATCTCAAACCAGGTGGAACGACACCACCCATTGAATTTTTTTAAACAATAAGTAAGGTCTATACGTGCAATATGTATAATAACTACTATCAACATAAATACTTGTATTTTTGCATTTATTGGACTGCATCTGTGTTAACTCAGTATTTCCGAGGTTTTGTATAATTATGTCAGTGTGTGTCGGGGCACTGGTATCGAGGATTACCAGATTACAGGCTCATGACAGTCTCCGTATAATTATATCAGTAAAACTGCACTTCCCGGTGTTTTTTTATACAAACTCCCCCCGTAATGTACTTTGTACCACCTTCAAACTTGGCAAGCTGAGTCCGAACCGTCGACTTAGCTTTTTAGCTAATAATATTACTACACAGATGGTCCTTCGATTAAACTCATTCTTTCATTTTCGAAAACCACAGTTTTCAAGGAAGTCATGTTCTGCTTTCATAAACTGGCCCATGCGCGCACCGTTGCAACTTTATCGTTGCATGCAGGCTCGTATTATCTACAAATTTTCAGTATTCCCTCTGTATGTATTGACATTGTTGCCTGCCATTGTTCACAGATCCGTAGATGCCATTTTAGACATGTTGGCCACGAGTGGACAGAAGCCTGTGACTACAGCAGAAGGAGCAGCGGCCGCCAGGAGAGTAGGGGCGGCGTGTTACATCGAAACTTCACCAGAGGTGGAGAAAAATGTCCGGAAACTCATCAACAGTGCCATAGCCTCAATATTGAAAGTTCAGGGAGGAGATTCTAGTGCTTGTACAATCTTATAGTAGTAGAGACTGAAGATATTTTAGTAGCCAAAGTGCATATTTTGGGTGGCTGTGTGTGCAATTAACTTTTCCAAGAGGGATTAAGGAAAGCCTAATTATCTAGTGTGGCGTAGTTTTAAATTTCTTTTATTGTGTTTGATGAAAATCGAGATAGAAAACAGTGAACGTCGTTGCTTGAACCAAATGCAAGAGATCTGTAATTGCACGTAAAATAAAAATTGTCGTGGTGGTTAATGTTATTGTTAGTCAGGATCAGAGAGCATGGTAAAGTAGTCACTTGAAGTGAATACAAGAAAAGATGGTGTACAACCAGTCTGCGTGGTCTCTGAACAAATCACGAGAAAGACTTCAAACACCAGGGACCAACCAACTCGAGTCTTCACCTGTTTGAAGTTAATGATTAAGAAAATTAATGCTCACATCTGTTTTGATAAGACAGAAATGTGATGTTACTTTTCAGTCAAAATTTAAATTTGGTGGATTAGTGTTTTATGACTACCAATAGGTGTGCCTTGCATTTTGATTATCAGATTAGTCGCTGAAGAAGAATTTTAAAGGAATGTGCATTTTGGATTTGAACTTGCACTATCATTCTTGTATTAAAAAAGAAGATAGAACATTGAGGCATCTACTGATTTCAAAAGCAAATTGTGCAGTGTACTAGTAACAAGCCGCTATAGATTATACTGTTGCTGTTTTTCATAGAGAAAGATTATTGGATAATATGTTAAATTCATTTAAAGATAGCATTCCACCGGTTGCTTTCAATGGGCTATTCAAGTGTACAATCTCTTTACTGGATCTGTTGTAATGGAGTCGGATAAACATCGATTTACTTCTAATCTTTGACATACGCTATGACATCAGTTAAAAATTAACTACAAGTAGCCTGAACAAAGGGTCTTGGAATTTATAGAAAGTTCACAATAAAGGAAATCTGTAAAAGTGGCATGCTGTGAAAAATTTGCCATTTCATTTAACATTTATTTTGCCCCCATTCTTCATTTTACCGCAATCTTCCTCCATCGGAGGGTTCAATAATAGATCTTTCTATGCAAATTGATGTTCTTCTTGAAATACACTGGGGTTTTTTTTATCATTATTTTTAAAAATATTTTTCAACATGCTGTAATAAATCAAAGAAAACCACACTGACTGATTGATGCCAAAATCAGTGCGCCCCCCCCCCCTCCATTATAAGCCTTTTGATTTTAACATGAAGAGTTGAAAATCAAAGGCATTAAGTGCAAAACTCATACTTTTGAGAAAAGTGTTCACAAAGGCCAGCTTTTAATCTGCAGTGTAATTTTTATTTTTTTTTGCATTTTTTTATCACATGTGGATCTTTGATCTTCAGTAATTTTGAAGTGGAAAGTGGCTTGACACTGGCTTGTGAAGGACCACAAAAAATAATTGCTAATTAAATCAAAAAATACTGGGTACATTTTGATTCTCAACTTTTTAATTATTGATCTAAATCCAAATGGTGTAGAGACGATGACGTATGGCATTTAATACATGTGCCAACTATGCATTGATCTTTCATTCTGTATCATTTACGCCCATTGACACTATGAGTCATTGCCTAATCAACGTGCCTTGTGTCTTTCACGATTTTCGGAGTGTTCGACTCTGTTATCTGTATTATGTGATATAATGTATTTTTGTCATGACTTGTGGGCATTGCCACTTAATCCCGCCTTAATGTTGTGTTTGACCTGAGCGTGCTAGTAGGGTTGTTTTATTTGTGAGTGAGAGAGTGTCAGGCGCTGGTGATTATTTAAATAGGGCCACACTTTCTCTGCCTCACCCATGGTATAAGATCATGCTTTTTTTTTTTTGGTGCAATACAGGGATAAAAATACATATATATAGAATTGTCATTTGAACCTGAGCGACAGAGGGCATTTATTTTCAGGGCATTTTCTCCTGTAAGCAACAGTGAAATGTTTCTCAGAGACTTCTGTAACTGAGAGGCGGAGCTTACTCTTTGACGGACTTCATGGTTTTGTATTTAGTAACCCACAATGAATGGCTGTACGAAACTGCATTTGCTTTTGTCTTCATTTCATAAGCCTGGGTGAAATGAAGAAATTTTCCCACAAAGTTCTCACTGGTTGACTGAAAAAAGACGTATAATTGTGGAAATATGATCCCCTCCGGACAAAAAATCGCCAATTTCTTCGTTCAGCTCAGAATACAACCATATTTGTTACGTTTGTTTGGTGCCTTACTTTTGGGAGCAGACTTTTGTGCCTTCATGTCTCTTTATTTTTTTTTACTAGGACATTTATTATTAAATAACATGAAACGTGTTTGTATGCAAAGCCAGTGTTTATAATATTTCTTTAGAACTCTATCTTCAGCGTGAAACTGTTTAACATTTTGCTGGCATATTGTAATTTCAAACACTGATGTCGAATATGCAAACATTTGAGTTGTTGTTTTTTTATTAACCTTGATGAAACACACCTTTTAATCCCAGTTTGTGATCCATCTGTTTTATTTAATTTACTCAGCCTTGAATATGACAGATCGGTTTATTAATGTTGTTGTTTTTTTGTTTAATCATTATTTTGTCTTATTGTGCCTTGAAACGACAAATTTATATGGATTGTATTTTTAATTTGATCTGTATATAAACCTCAGTTTCATTGATGGCGCCAGTATGGTGTAAGCCAATTTGTACATAACGTTTTTATTTAAGTTTTTTGATATTTCAGTATTTCTGCAATCAAGTGTTTACAGTGAGCATTTCGATGTTAGGTATTTAAAAAAAAAAAACAACGAAAGTTTCTCCAGAATTGTCACATTTCATTCACATATTATGGGAAAGTGCCCATGAAGAGGAAAAGAAAGATAAGCTGACAAACTTGAGTTGAGTGACCAAAGCATTTTGTGGCATTTTTTAGACAGAAGCCCGTCCCTTGTAGTATGCATGGAAACTACAGTTGTGATCTGAGTGACAGGTGCATTTAAGGCATTGAACTGACGTGGAAACAGTTTGTTTTACCCTGTGCTTAAAATTTTGTTTGCATTTCAACTGTGAGGTTCCTACGGGCCTGGCTTTTTTTATACACATTTTCCACAATGCTTGTTTTGCTAGCATTATTACATATAAATTTGAAGTGATCAACGGTTCTGCTCACAATCAGTGGTCTTTAAACCACATATTAACAGCAATACACAGTGTAGATCCATATGTGATACTTATGGTGGTACAATTAATGATCAGCAGGGCTGGTAATGTATTGTTTTGCTCACTTACTTCATCACTTTTCAGGGTGAGAAAATGGTGACTTTTTGAACATCCCTGAAGAGAAGCCTGTTTGTCATATTTTAGCAGATTTTTTTAGAAGAGGAAAAACAGACACCTCAGGAACGAAGCCGTTTAGTGTGATAGAAAACATGATTTAATGTATCGTGTGATATTTGTAAATAATGGCCACAAATCTAAACACTAGGAGTAGGAGTATTTGTGTGAGGTGTTTGTTCTCTCATTTTCATTCTTAATGAATACTGAATGGATAGGGTGAGGTAAAACTGTAATGTCAGTAAGGCACATATTCCAGAATGTCGCTTGAATTTGAATGGAAGTTGGTTGACGTGCTGGTGTCACTTTCATCGATAAAACATTTTCTTCAGATCTATTATCAGTACATAGTCTGGTCGTCCTCTAGTTTATATGTACATGTATTTTAAAAAGAAAGGCCCCAAGGAATAGTCAACATCGAAAGAAGTATTTTTATTGTTCATGTATTCTAATTATGTGCGCCTTATTTTGTATTTTGTATACTACTTTAATCCCATTTGGGAAGTTTACCTTAGTGTCACTGCAGCCCAGTTACAACTGAAGCAGACACGTCGTCGCCACAGCGCAGCGCCGGTCTGCGGGATTTTTTTGGGGGGGTGGTGGGGGGGGGGGGGGAGTGGTAGGGATAAATTTTATTTAATTTTGCCCGAGCAGCGGTCTGTTCGGTCTGCTCTTTGCGATTTCCAACTGCCAAGGTATCTTTAACTTGCACACGGGCCCTCCGAATTTTTTGTCCTTATCCGGGAAGATTAGGTGCTTAGTCCTACTTCCCATAGGATCAGGGACAGGAAAATATGAGAAAATCCCACAGTTCCAACATGCCTGCACCGACCGGGATTCGAACACGGAACTTTCGGCAAGGGAGGCGAGCACCTTGCCTATAGATCACCGTGTCCCCATGTACTGTAGGGGAGGTGTGAGAAAGGCGAGTACTAAAATTGAGGAATAACTGGTGCATGCACTTCATGGATGACTCTATTTGTCTCTTGCAGTGTGTCTGCATCACTTTCGAGCCATTAAAAAGGCCTACAGTCCACACTATTTCCTTTTCTGGACTATTGTACTGTGAGAAACAGATAGTTAATAGTTCTCGTCAGTATGTTTTGAGTCAGTATTGGTTGAATAGGTTTAAAAACTTTACAAACAACTACATGTACCATGGATGTGAGAACGTGCAGAATGAATCGGTTGTGGCCATCTGCTAGCTATGAACCTACTTTAAAAAATGACCCAAGCAGTTTCTCCCTTGTAAGTTGCGTGTTTGTCATTGACAATGGGTGTGCATTAGTGTAGATGTCCATGAAAGATGTGAGTGGTCAGTCTCAGAAATCATGCGAAAATCTCAAACATTAATGAAAGCAGTATGTGATATAACGATATTTATTACTTCCTTTAATTTGTTTGATATTATGTTTCATTGTCTTCGGTCCGATTTTGCTGCATATGAAAAATTTCACTGGGGCGCATGTTTTGCTCACGTGGATGAGTGGATGATAAAGTACTTTCAAAACGATGGATACAAAGTACCTATTTTAGTGCATTTCAGCTTTAACTTCACATAAAATAAAGACAATTTCCATTCATTAAGAACGCAATGTGTCATATTTTTGCCCAGTACGATCGATGCAGTTGCTGCCTAGCAAATAATAAGCTTATTCACTTAAGAAGCTACATTTTGAAACTCACATTTAAATAGTGCCCAGTGGGAGCTCATGGGATAAAAATTATCTTGTGACTCCGATGTAACGAGTGCGAAACTTTGTTACCTACTGTTACAAATCTGGTACTGGGTGGTAGTGCCCTCTAGCTGTTATGAAGAGGGTCTTCTCAATGATGGAATTATGACTGCATTTTACATCGAGAGGTATTTACTATTTACTCTTTCGTACCATGCCACACACTAAGAACAATCTGAATAAGTTTCATAAACAGACCTGCAGGGCCACAAATTTAATTACATTAAATTTCCTAACAATTTTGTCTAGATCTATTACATACTAAAAGACAACATCAGCAGCATCAAATGAAAATTCAATAATATGTCACTAGAAGTCTTCTCTAGTTTCCTATAAGGTTATGATCATTCTGACTCACTAACAATTTAAGTACTAGTTATATATCTCTCAGATATAGTCTGCCTACTATCTATCAAGCAATATACTAATGTCTCTGGCGACGATGTCCTCTCAGCTATTTGTGCCTACCGCTTATAATGGATCAAGCTCGTCAATATAAACTGACGTAGTTAAGTCTATTGGATCTACTCTAGGATGGGCTGGCAATCCCCAGCCTCATCCAGACAAATCAATCCCAATTCACAGATGTGTATGCCAAACATTCATACTAGTGGCAAGTCAATATAAATCTTTGTCTTGCATTCTTGGGTAGCACTCCTAGCATATGCGGCAATCCTGTCCTACTGGATAAATTATGTTCAGTTCCTCGTTCATTGTTGAATCATCAAAGGACAAACACTTACACTTGGTCCCTGGTATTAGAAAAACCAGGGAACAGTAGACAATAGCAGTGGGCATATCTCATTCAAGCATATGGCTTCATCTCAATGTCTATAGTGGACTAGACATGAATCAACAGTCTTATGATTCTTCAGGCAGAATCGTGCCGACGCCTGCACAGATTGGAATTTTCTGTATGGAGTAATGGACATAGGTATGGCTACGCTTTTATACTGTGCAGCCACCTGCAAATTACCGTCCAAATCCCTAGATTTGATTGGTGCATCCATGCGAGCTCATCTCGCAGTATTAATATATTCTACGTGGGAGTTGGTCACGGCCTTGTACTAAAAACAGACAAGGTCAAATTAAAATGTCAAAACAATTACTGAAATCTTTAAACCCTCGTGCTTTCTACATTTTATGTACGAATTTCTGAACGCGACTAAGCGTCTTAAACTATCTATCCTTATTCACCCCTTCTCTTCCCTTCTAAGTGTTCATCAAAATCACGGGGTCGAGAATTGCACTGTCACTCCTAACTTATCCATTTATTCTATCTCGCCCCACTTTCTTTCCATCTCTAAGAAAAAGTGTTTCAAGGACAAAATTACGCTGGTTATAATCAACGAGACCGTGAAAAATCAACTCCTTACAAGTCGTGACCCAGCACGGCATTTATATTACTTAAACCCTGACACCTACACTTGGTTGTACACAAAACTTAACCAACGCCACTTTGCCTGCTCGCTTTGGCCCAAGGCGAAGTCTCTTTTAGTGTCTTTCCTAGGCGTCATGCGTAGAGCACTTGCACTCAACGACAATTTTTTTGTTGTGGTTGTCGCTGAATTTGTTTGTTTTAATTTTTAATACAGGGCATCTGTGAATTGCAGTGGTACATTTATACCCATATTCATTTCATCAAACAGGATAATTGTCATCTACAGTACACTGCAGTCCAAACTGGCGCTCGGCGGCAGTGTTTTGAATAATAATATACATGTACATGTAGTGTGTTTTATGAAGTTACGGCGCCACGTTTACATCAATTTGTTAAATAATCATTGTCATCGATACTGTCATCTTCATTAATGCCATTTGCACCAATCATCGAATGGAACTTCAAGTCAAATAAAGAAATGTTTTATTGTTTAAAACATTGAAATGAAATTGTTAACTTCATGTTTGAAGTTTTTTTTGTGTGTGTGTGTGTAATTCTATTATTTTGTGTATGTTTGTGTTTGCCATTTTGTTTGTCTTCACATAATAATATTTGTTCGTGTACATTGCGTTTGTTGTTTTTCTTCGTGTAATGAGTGTGCTGGCTTTATAAAGTGTCTTTTCTATCCCTGCTCCATGTTTCCGATGTCATTTTTTCTTTTTGTTTTGTTTCGTGCTGTTTTTGTGTGTGTGTATAGTGTGTATTTTTCTATTGCTCTTGCTGTTTAGGCTGTTCTGCACAGTTCCTGTTGTAAAGGTGGTCTTGCCGTGATGGTGATAGTAGTAAGGCTGTTGCAGCCATAACTACACAGTACGCAGGGTGACAGTTTTCATAGGAACAGTCTATAATTATTATACGCACTAGACATGTGACCATTATGTATCGTTACAGGACATGACTAAAGGCGGTCATGGCAAAAAGGAAAGAAAAAAAATATTCTGAATACAAAATGCCAGTTTATACATAATACACTATACATGTACGTCGTGTTTTGTTTCCACAACAGCTTGTCTGGGGGCGGTTATTATATCATAATTTCACATTCCAAATGCTCCTTTAAAATTGTGTATGACAAAAAAGGTTTTGTTGAAAAAAAAAAAACTGCCTGATGTAGAAAGGGCGTACATGTGCTTCATGAGACTGTATAAGTGAAACTGAAAGTTTAACGTCTTTTCCAATACAGGTAAATATATTCTAGCTGTTCATTTAATTCCCATTACTTCTTTTGTGCTGGGCTCCCGAAAAAATACTGAATACTTGGATACAAGGGACTTATCTTATTATCCAGCCTGCATCACTACATCATTCCGACGTAGATTTCCGTAGGATTGGTAAGAGTACTGACAACAAACTGACGTCGGTGCAACGTCGTAATCAGCGGATCTACGTAGGTACGATGTCATGGCTACGTGAAAACTTGACGTCAGTCGTACGTGTCGGAATTCCGTAGGGTTGCTGGCTGGGTATCAAGACAACAATCTTCCGCACTTCATTCTTCCAAAGAGAGGTGATTTACTGAAAGTTAAATCAGTCTTTGGCTGACCTCCAGCTCTGCGACATTCTCTTCTATGACTCATCCTGAACCACCAGCATTTCGAGGGCCGATACAAGATCGTCTCTAGATGCCGTCAAATGTCCACAGGCCACCAAGTTCAGGTTGTTGATGTCATCCACGTCTCTATGACATTCGCCGATCAAAAGGCTGTCGGATTTACTAGGCGATAAATTGAAGGATTCAGCTGCTAAGGAGATGTGGCTGCTTCCTGTCGTTGACTTGATGCTGGCTGAGGAACTCACCCTGATGGGCATGTGTTTTGTCGTATCCACACCAAGTGCCAGTCCGGAGCTTGAGCAAGCCTGGGGCTCATCGGGCAGATCCATCAAATCGTAAGAAGAACTGCGTCTGCGAAGACATCGTGGCGTCCATACCGTTTCCATGTCTGTCTCGACTTCCACATCCAGAGAGGAGACGCTGCTTTCTCTTTCTTTGTTCTTGATATTCATTTCTTCAAGTTCCCAAACAATGGAAGAGTCGTCGTCTGTACTGTCAGCGCGCAATGCCGACACGACAATGTCAGGCCGATTTGCTTTACCAACATTAGCATCACTGAGTTTCCTGGGACGCCGAAAAAACTTTGACAGGTTGGACGAGAATCGGCCATTCTTTTGCGGGTCTTTTGGTGTAAAGACTTTCGATGCTGTTGTATTTCTCAAACTAGAAGATTGATAGTTGGCGTTGCCTGATTTTTCATCTTTTAATCGCGCTGGTTTTATTGGTGAACTTCGTCTTGGCCTCGTGGTAGACTGTAAAGGGTGGATGGATCGGCTGATGCGTTCTCGTCCACAACGAACGTCCATTCGCTGTTTTAGTGATGTAGACGTCCATCTTTTACGTTTTGGGTTTCCATCATACCCCCTGGGTTTGTGCAGTTTCCTAGAACTTTTACGAGGGTCTATGTCTTTGAATGTGAGCATCATGAACACTGGGGAATCTTCACGGTCCCTTGCGCTCCCTGCTCTGACTTCGCTCGGAGATTGGCTTCCAACCAAGGTTTTGTTGGAGCTGCTTTGGGCTGTTTCTTCTTGGCTGCAGTCAGACAACTGCTCAAATTCAACACTCTGATAGTTGTCCAGTAGCCGCATATTCCTTGCTTCATGGTTACAGATTCGCCTCATCAAGTTCCCAATGGAGGAAATCAAGCGGCCAACGGTAGACTTTCGGTGATGCAACTGGCTGAATTGATTAACAACACCATGAATCGTGGATTTAGCTGCTCGGCTTGTACTGGGCTAAATTAAGAGGGAGAAAGGTGGTGAAAAACTACATAATCTTATGTTGACATTTCAATTCATGTTTTGTTTATGATTTTTTAGCTATGCAATGGTAAAATTAAAGACAAAGAGAACTGTCATAACAATAAAGTTTTCGCATTGTTGACAAATCCTGAGTACTCACGCTTTCCTGTAGAATTATCGAAACGGAAAGTCGTCTTTTATAGTGCTTATATGGAATTAATTGTTATTAGAGATAGAGAGCAAATTACTTTAGTATCGGCTAATTTTAACTAGACATAAACGGTAATTTTTTAGTACTCAAGTTTCCTTTTCAATATGTCTCCGATAAATAATTCTAGAGTTTCATGTGCCACACACCATGATGTACTCGGTCGAGCCTCCCGTCAATCGCCTATGTAGAGCTGCAGTACATAAATTTGGGCCAGTGGACTCACAGCAGTCAGAGACGACGTCTTGTGCATCTTGGCTCATTTCTGGGACATCCCATGTCTAAAGCAGATATCAAGTACATGAATTACTGGCTTTGCAATAAGCAGCACTTCCTATACCATCGGTCTACTCTATTTCAGTGATAGCCATCCACCTTTGTTAATTTGATAGATCCACTGATGCAAAATAACCTAATCTGGAGTGGTGCATTCTTCCAAATTTCTGGCCTTAGATTTTTCTTTTCTTAATGTACTTTGGTCTGCCTCTTTTGATAATTACTTGCATTGTTTTACATGCATCTCCCCTTCTTAAACAATTCTTCGGACTAGCATCATCATTACACAGAAAGTCATAGAATTAGTAGCTTTTGCAAACGCTTTCACCGCGATCCCAGATACGGCCGTTTCCACTTTTTAATTCACTGGACGCCATGTTCAGTTTTTCTTCTTTTCTTTTCTCGGCATTAACAAAGAAGTGTGACGTATGTTCAGGTTGTGTAAATCAGTCCTGGACTTTACACGTTGCCTAGTTTTTGTCTCATTAAGCCTCTGGTGCCCAGACATAAAGAACGTGTAATGTCCAAGAATTTTGAAAGGTACAAAATATTAAAATGGATAGAAAAGAGAAAAGAAAGAAAGATGGAAAGACCAGGTTGTCAAGCAAAATACATGTAATACGTTGATAAATTAAAAACTGTCCAAAATATTAACATTTGGCGCCCAGTGAGGTGTTCCTGATATGGTACACAGGACACTACATAGAGATAGATCTAGATCAGAACGGAGGAGGCAACTTTGACAGTTTTACTGCAATGATTCTTTCCAGAATGCCTGTTCATGAAAGCAAACAGAAAATCACCGTGTCACTGTTCAACCTCCTCAATGCTGGCGGCACCAGCGGCAGGCGATCTGGTGAAGTTGGCATGTCGTTAACACATCGTTCGAAACTTCTGTACACTTCTATGATATCAACAAACGCAACACCAAAGCGTGCCCCGTTCAGCTGTGCTGCGAAAGGCGTCCATTTGAAATTCCCGATTTCTTTCCCAGAAACGAGATCATGCATTTCGCCGCATGCTGGCTCTAACCAGTCTACGATTGCCACTTTTCTAACGTTTGAGGGGTATTTGCCATATTGTTGTATGCAACATATTGCCGATTTTGAGGTTTTGTCATGAAAGTAGTTCTTTCTCTCCTCATTTTATTATTATGTACAAGAGTGTCAAAAGGGTGTATTTTACGTGAGTATTTTTATGCAAGTTTCAATTTTGAAGCCTATTGAACAAAAACCCTGATTTTCCACGACTCTTCAAATTTTCAATCCTCATTTTCTCGAAAACAGAAAAAAATTCATACCGGTATACAACAATATGGAAAAAACCCGACAAGATAATTATATTATATATATTATATATGTAATATTTATACATGTACCGGTACTAGTTTTTGTCACACTATCAGACCCAGGATCCATGTACAGCTGGAAATTTTACTTCAGGCCATTATTTCTCTGTGTATTCAAAGTTTCATAGAGACACTAAAAGGCTTCGATAAGAGCAACGTGTACCAGACCTCTATATTTAATCCAAAGACAACATTAAACGACGATGAGCATGCCTGTGTATGTCAACAGCTGCCTGACATTCAAATTTTAAGCTTTTAAGCCATAGCTGTGAGCCCACATAAAGAAGAGCCACATTTCATTTATATATGACTCTTTTATCTCTAAGTCAATCGTTAGTACCGGTACCATCTCGCACTTGGCTGCCTCTGCACTACATTCTGTAAGATATTATGACAATTGCAATACCATTTTGTGTTCAGTTTCTCCAGCCTAAGAAAGTGCGGTCTAACATTCAGGTCATGCTAAGATGACCTATGTTTATAATAGGAAGATTTTGTGATTTTCCAGGAGATATGATTCTTACTCTTCACAGTACATACATCACAGTCATGTAGATGCACATGGCAGCTTTTAGTTGAGAAAAGAGACCTTACAGTAGATAGTCCAAACTGCCCTGCATTATTTTAGGCAAACATTACAAGACTACTACTGCTGTGTGTTTATGTGAAACGGCATGTATCCTACATCAAAATAAAGTTCAATTCTTCCTATGACAAAATATACATGTACTTCCTTTTTAGCTGTGTTTTTTTAACAGGACTAGTCTTGCCATTTCAGCTGCACGTACCGAATTGTCCCCCCTCGTAACAAAGGGTCGCAGAGAGTCGAACCGATGTAGTGCACGTGTTTGAAAATAACTCACACAGAAAGCCAGATGAATGAGGTTTAATTCAATGTATTTTTCATCGTGTTTTAAGTTGAAATTCTTTTAAAAATCGTTTGTTGAAAAGTTTGTTGACCGAGAAACTGGCGGAAACTTGAATCGATCAGGATCAAAACTGTACGCAAATAAAACTCTGCATTTGTATTATTACAAGGGTATGCCAGGATCAGATATGGGGTATGTTTCGGCACTGTAGATCTTTATTTGGGGAGGATCACTGCCACCTGTTTTTATAGACCCACCCAACGCTTGATTTCGTCACCTCTGTCCGACACTCAGTGCTAAATCAATGGTGACACTGTTGACCTGCTTTTCAATTAAAAATAATATATATATATTTGTCTCCCTTGTATGAGTTCACAAAAAATTGACGTGGGATGAAGTTTGGTGGCTTTAAAAAAAGTAAAATAGATGCATGTACTACATTATTAAAATTTTGTACCCCTCGAAAAAAATTGAGCGTACCGTACACCCCCTTGACTTGGAAACGGGGCATTTTTAATGCCGTGACTCAATAAACCGTCATTTTATGGGCGGTCAAAGTTGGACTATCGTGCAATTTGCAAAAGGTAGCAAATTCGAGGTGTTTTTTTTTCACCTTTGAAAATGCCATATCTTTCAAAGCCTTTAAGCCAAAATAATAAATTTGGTATCAAAAGTCTTGGAAAAGCAAGCTCCATCAGATTTGACAATAACTGGTGAGATATAACAAAAAGTAAAAATCAGTTTGGACTACCTACATGTACTTACAGTCATGCTACACTGTATTGCAACATAAAACAAGACTCACTTCTAAGTAATTCGGTAATATTTTTATTTATTGCATTAATGAATGCGATTCCATACATGACATACAATCAACATCCACATATTTTATTCAGAATTAATATATAATCCAACAGCAGATTCTTAATCACTCTCTTAAAGCAATGTAACTGAAGAAGGAGCCACAGAAGGGGCAGTAAACTGTTTCCTCTTAATGTGCACACTGTTACTTAGATTAAACAAAAAAAAAACAAATCTAACTCAGTGGCATGTCATGATTTACTGTTCCTCAATAAAATTTTATGTTTATCATTTTTTTTAAAAATGATACATGTATGTCTTTTGGTTTGTTTCACTTAAGTCACCCAATTTTTGGGTACCTTTCTGTAGCTTAATTCTCAGAGCTTGGTCTACTACAAAAATATAAAATAAAATCAGAATTGGAAAAGTTCTGTGTATAAAATTGTTTTATCTGTAAAGTTCTCTAAATGTGATTTGTACAGAGAAACTGGTTGTTCTAAATACAAGGATGATATTGACAATCTAGTTGCTCTCAAATGAATGTAGAAAAGCAGGGAAAGAAGCCCTAAATCACATAGATATCAAAATAACATGACAGTGGGATTTCCTTTCAGAACTCTGTCACAACATTGACCTTCAATTTGCAAAATGAATTATGAGAATAATGTTACTTGATGTATGATGATGATGTATAGCATTTATATAGCGCATATCCATTTAAAATTCTCTATGCGCTTTACAGAAACAACATGTCAACCACAGAGCAGAATGGAGTTGCCTGCGAAGCGCTCAACACACTACACTGCTTCTTTCTCTCTCCCTGTCTCGCTCACTCTCTCTCTCTCTATCTCAGAACAAATTGTAACGCAGCCTGTTAGGCACAGTTCACAACTCACAACAGTTCACAACTCACAGCAGTTCACAACTCACATCAGTTCACACAACACACAACTCAAATAATATTTGAATATTTATTAATAACAATATATATTTAATAGTGAATAATAAATTCTGGCGGGGGGGGGGGGGGGGGGGGGGGAATGATATGGATAAATTTTAATCTATTAATTTCAATTTTCAATTTTGCCCGGGCAGCGGCCTTTCGGCCTGCTCTTTACGATTTCCAACTGCCAAGGTATCTTTAACGTGCGCAACGTGCACACGGGCCCTCCGAATTTTTTCATCCTTATCCGAGAAGACTAGGTACTCGATCCTACCCCCCAATAGGACCAGGGACTTGAAAATATGAGAAAAATCCAATTTCCAACATGCCTGTACTGCCCGGGTTTAGAACCCGGGACCCTTGGCATGAGAGGCGAGCACCTTGCCTCTAGACCACCTTGTCCCCACCTTGTTACTTTTGTATAATACAAGATGGCAGGCAAAAATTGAGATCAACATAATACATGTACATGTATTTGCAAACATCATGGCAAATTCCTGATTTATAACATATCAGCCATAAGATGTATCTATCAGTAACTACTTCCATGAAAAGCTCAATGAAATCAATGAAATACATGCAGTACATAAAATATCACCATAAAAAGGACTGGTAAAAGCTTATGGTCATCTTTCAATACCGGAATATGATCTGTTCAAAAATATATAACATTATTTTCAAACAATATTAAAAAATTATATATGTACATTTTAAAAATTCACATGATTCTGAAGAAAGTTATGTCCTATGTACATGTATAATCATGTTACTGCTCAGAGCGTAAGTACAAATATTGTTTATTTGATGGTAAATTTTCTCAATAAACATTAATAACAGTGCTCGGAAAATGATTACATGTAAATGGAACATTTCAATCATTCAACACCATCAAACAGATTGAATGATTTAAATATTTTTACTACATAATAATTGTATCAAATAATTTTCTTCTTATGTTTAGTTCTGTTTTTTTTTATCACTAGTGTAAGGACCCGTTCAAAGAACGGGTAGATCTAGAGCTAGTTACTCAGTCGGCACACAGATTATGTAGATCAAGGTAGAAAATAACACGCACAATCGGCAAACAGATTATGTAGATCTAGGTAGAAAACAACTCACAACTGGCACAGTAACACCCGCATGGCCCGTGCATAAGGCAGACGGCACAGAAACTCATGCCTTCATTCTTTGAAACGCAACCGGAAGTTTAAAGTCGAAACAAAACAAAAGCAGGAGGGAGGCCATCATTGTTGAGGAGAAAGCATTATTCGATATTTTTAGGCCTATTTTCATTTATTACAAAATTACTATACTTCGCTTTCATGTCAAAGGAATAGACATACATGTAGTAGCAAAAAGAACTATCTTTCACATGTAATTTTTTCAGGTCTGGGCATTTCTTCCTCGCAGCAGTGAATTTTTTTTCCTTGCTGTTTTTTTATATAGATATGAAAAGAAGTTCTTTACAAACGTAATTTCCAACGGATGTTTTAAAAGACGGGACGATGCAGCATTTCCTTAACAAAGGCACGAAGGCAGGCTGACTTTACTTACCGGAGTAATGTTTATCTTCAAAACCCACACAACCTGTATTCGCCTTCAAAAACAAAAAAATAATGACCAGTTGCCCAGAAATTAATCACCCATGCCTGCAGTTCATAAATCACAGCTATCATCATTCCTCTGCCAAGACTGGACAGGTGGGAATTTTTAACAACTTTTTGGGGGGGTGAGAATAAGGAATGTGTTTTAACTAATAGTAATAGTCAACTAAATTGTTACTTCAATATCAAAAACTTCCTCATGCTGCTTAGTTTCAGTAAGCATGCTGTAGGTCTCCAGTGTGCTAGCCACTTCATCAGAATTGAGATAAGAATGGCCACTTGAACAGAAAGGCCAATTCCATGTCTTCCTTCGGGAAGCTTTTTCACAAGCTAGCTTGTGATAATACAACCAACAGGCCAGATAAACTTTCAAGATTAAAATTACCATCTCACCACAATAACCATTATTACAAAAAAAAGAAAATTAGTTTAACAAAACACTGGTCACATAGCATTTCAAATTCAATGGAACTTCAACATTAAGATCTAATGCAAAAGTGTCTACCTGAGTGATAGCTTCAAATTTGCAGGTCTGCTGCTGCTGGATTTGATTAGAAATCCAGAAAAATTATGATATCTGCCTTTCATACACAGCTTCCCTTTCCAAAAGGGAGACTACCTTGCAAATCAATACCAAAGAAATTTTATTTCTGTGCTTTTCACCATGTTTTGATGATTGTTTTGGGATTAGGTTGTAACATGAAGACACATAACCCATCTAAAACCAGCAGATAGTATAAACAGACTTGGTCAAGTTTATACATAGATAGAAAACCTAAACCCTCACAGTATTTGGGCAAAGCCGCAAAGATATTGTGGTTTGGTTTTTTTTCAGTCTATGATTAGACCATGATATTGTGATTCTCTCTTCACAGGCCACAGCTGCTAAGCCCACGATATCGTACTCAGGCCTCCCTTGTCCGTCAATGATAAGGCCACGAATTCGTGTTACCACTTCCTTGGGGCTTAGCCGGCAAGTCCACAATATCTTGGTTTGCCACAGTCTTCCATTTTTAGTGTTTACATAGGCTTGTGCACGCCTATCAACCAAGTGACAACCAGAAGCACATTTCCATATCATATCTCCCCCCCCCCCCCCCCCTCCTAATATATAAGTACATGTAGAGAATAAGTAATGACCTTCTAACAAACAACAGCATTGTTATTTTCAGCCGGTAATTGCCAAACCACAGGCACTTATTCCATCTTGTTGTATACAAGTTCACAAGCATAAAGAGATATTTTGTTTGCTTGCCTAGCCAGTAATTATAAGACTTAGATATATATACAAATAAGCAGTCTAAACTGTGACCAAATACCATTTTCTGATTTAGTTTAAATAAAAGACATATCAATAACAGTTTCACCACAAACTAGACAGATCCTCTGGCATGTTAATGTACAATCTATCAGCAGATTTAATACCATGCCATCAACAACTGCATTACGATTACTCTACATTCTCCAATCTGGAGTATTCTGCCCTGTGTTTTAGTTGCAAATTCTTGATGTGAATACTGTTGTTATTTCCGCTTTTGCCATGTCGAGAACAGACTGCCAATGCCGCCACTGCTAACAGCAGTGTAATAGATACCCCCAGAAAAACAAACATGCTCATTGGTGTAATCTGTGAATAGAGAGAAAATACAATAAAGACAATGTGGCTTTCTTGATAGCTACGCCACGGGATCAATAATTTCTGTTCCATTTAACAACATGAATTAACAATCTTCCAGGTGTGAATGTTTCAGGTTAATAAGCCAACGTATAAATCAATAATTCGGCATTTTTGGGTTTTTTTTTCAGTGAGTATTATGATCCTTGAATATATTTCATGTGTGAAGATTTAACTAATAATATCATGCTTTTGACTGGCATATGCTGGTGTGATGCACGAGCAGTAAACTCAAGGAAGAAGGGCAACCCAGGAATCTAAAGTTTATGAATACATGAATTGTAACCTGCATGAGATCAAATCTGTGACAAACTTCCTTGCTGATGATGACATGACGGCTGAAAGAATGGAATGCAGGCATTTGAACCAGGGGGATTAATTCCAATTAAACCAGTTTGGCCATAAAGGGTTTTAAGAGTTATCTAGTATGCACTATTTGCATTACTATTTCAATTTCACATTGGAAAAATTTGAACAATAAATGAGAAAATTATATTGATTGTAACAATTTCTTCAGCACATCGACATTGAATTTTGTGAATGACAGGACACATTAGCCCTTTGATGTGATATCAGAAGACATAAATATTTCCACATAGGTCTAAATATGTAAATTTGTTGCTATGGGCCAAAACAACTGTTGATTCACTTTCAATGGCCAGAACAGTAGAAAATCCAGATCATGACAATCATACCCAAGTAGATTAATTATGAATATATGCTACATGAGTACATGCCAAATGTTTCATTCAAAACTATCTTATTTTTCTGTTCATGTGTGAGACAGGTGGGAGGTTGCATGATCAGTTCCACATGAACAGTTGAAAGATATATAAACTTATGATTTTTTTCTATTAGCTTTTTTATATGTGGGAAACTGAAAACTGAAATAATTATCAAACATGGTGCAATTTCTATTCAAAGCCTCAAAATGAGGTACTGCAGCACAAGACAGACATATTCATTTTTGTCTGTTAAGGGAAAATTATCACTGAAGCTTATAGAAGAATTTCTATTGAAAATGTATTTACCATGTACTCTCTCTTCACTATTTTGGAAACATCAACACTCCACAAGTCATTTAGGTGACCATCGTAGTACATCCCATCATGTCCTAAGCCTCCAAATATATATGCCAGATTGTCTCTCCCTGGCCATGATGTCATCTCTGTTCGGGCACCTGGCAGGTTGGTCTCAGCTGTTTCACCCTGAGGTCCATATCTTCCACCCATCTCCCCTTTATCACTACCTCCCATGAAAGCCCAAGATGCAGTGTACACATGAAATCTCCACACATCAGATAACAATTTACTGGAATGATATACGGAAACTGAGTGGACGTCAGCACCTGCCCCACCAAACAGCCACAAGTCATTCTTAGCATCCGTCCAGGTGGCTGCACCAATGCGACAACCAGGATTGTTTGAATGGTATGAGTATCTGACCTCATTGTACACTGAATGCTGACCAGGCCGAGTTTCACCTGTGACAAATTGCCATGTGTTATTACTCAAGCTATACTGCCAAAGGTCAGAGGTCAAGCCTGTAGCATGCTGCATGGTATACAAGAATTCTGGGTCTATATTGCCCCCAAACATATAAAAGTCATGTCCACTGATCCAAACTGCCGCCCCATTTCTTGCTGGCGGGTATATGGGATTCTTCACTTCATTTGAGTTTGTCAAAGCAGAAACTGAACCTTTCTGCAGCTTGCTCCATTCTAGAGTAGAAAGATTCAATTTCCACATGTCACCAAATACTGTTTTTTCATTATTCACACCCCCAAAAAGATACATGGATCCATTATAGCACCAAACAGCTGAATGGCCTCGAGCAGCAGGACTTTCATCTAAAGACGCATTTCCCACATTTGGGACAGGAAAATTTAACCATTCTCTCTTATTTGTATCGTAGATCCATAAATCACCAAGAGCTTTGCCATCGTTTCCAAAACCTCCAAATACAAACAGCTTATCCTCTTCTCCACAAAGAGCTGCAAATTGGCGACCCGAGGGGATGGCTGACATTTGTGACGATGGAAAGGCATGAAGAGTCCGTGACCCTGGATGTTCAAGTTGAAACTCGTTACTGGTTATGTTGAAACTCCAGACATCATTTAATACTTGAGCTGTACCTGTGTAGCAGAATCATAAAAATACCAGCACGTAAGTGAATGCAGCAGAATGCTTGGAAAGTAGGAAACTCATCTCCAGGTTCATGCGCATGATAAACCAGATAACACACTATAAAATTCTATTTTCTTCTGATGGTAGTGAAAAATGATCCCTGTGAAAGACAGTCAGTGTTCTCTGATTAAGTAGTCTATCCATAGTTCCTACAGACTTTTATGAGATAACAATGATTACCATACGTTCAATCAAGCCATGCAACACATAGTCATATTTATCACAAGATGTCACGCTGTAAAAAAATGATCAGAAGATTTATTTCAATGAAAGCAACATTTAATAATAATGCACCCAAAAATTTTAATACTGTGTTATTGCAAACTGATGGGCTGTTGTAGGCATCAAAATCAATCAGCATTTCTAAATAATTTTGCTCTGTTGCTGTTGTTAGTCCGACAGGCCATTTAACTTTTAAGCACACTGACCACACTTACAGTATCTAATATTTGATCATTGAAATGTTAAGAGACCTATATAACATGTATTCCCCTAATACATTCAGATACATGTATCTGTACACCACTGCTAAACAACAGCCAAACTGTCTAAAAGAAAAAAGAAATCCTGAACCTGCTGAAAGATAAGTAAAGCCTTTGACACCAAACATCCACACTGTGTCATCACTGTGCCATGTACCAGATCCACTCCGTCCACCAGGATGATTGTCGCTGGTCAGCTGATCTGCCATTTTGTCTCCTCCCAGCCATGTCCAGTCTGGAAGTGATATGACAAAAATGGTAAGTCGCTGATACAAAATCTAAACTTCATCAACCAATATTTATTGAAAGAATTGAAGGGGAAACATGTCCCTTGTCTTCATAACCTTCAGTATTTCCTGGCCCATTCTGATTCACTGGATTTACTTTGAACCCACTACTACTCACTTGATCAAACACAAATAAGAGGGCTAATTTGACTTAAGTGACACAAGCCTAACAAATTCTGTGAATTAGGTAAAGGAATGGGATGTGCAGTCTTTCACAGATCAATCAATTTAAAACTCAGACCTAATAAGAACGGGCTGCTTTGGTAAATAGCTGTGAATTATTGTGCTTGAATTTCAAGCATTTCAGTAGGCCTGAGAGAAGACTTCAGCAATATATTTAACACTGACTCATCATACTGAGCAGGATATTTCTAGTTTATGAGAGTAAATGTTGCGTAAATTTAACAAATTTAATATTCTGCAAATGGGATAGATCTAAATAGGCCATACTTATTTGCAGATGTCTGCGATTAAGAATGTAATTTTTTTTTTATATAATACTATATTGTCGCTGCAGGATTCTAAACGGCTAACTCGGTTTTTGTAAATTTTACAGGAGAGTGAACGAACTGAAAAGCAAAAGGCTATTATACACATTTTGGTGCTGGGAATCGGTACTGATACAAAAAATATTTCCGATTACATATCCAGGGCTTCTTGTATTTATAGGATGTGTCATGTGATGTCACTCTTAATTCCAGAAAAAAACCAGCACACTGCATTTTCAGAGTTAAACGTTTAGAATCCTGCAGCGACCATATGTGTAAAAAATATATTTATTTTATTTATAAGTTTAAGATCAAAATCTTATTCGCAGATGTGTAATTCATTGAAGTGGTTTTATTGTAAATGGTATTTTATGTTACCTCACAAATCTGTATACAATAAACAGTAGCAGTTTCCTTTTCTACCGACCAAATCTGCTGTTATGCTACCATGATAGCTCTCTTTTCTTGTTAGTTTCTGACACAGTATAATACACATTCATGTAGTACTGTGGCTATCCAGCACTGCAACAGTTGGGAAGAGATGCTCTGTCTCTGAACAGCTGGGGCCAAAAGTACTGTTATGCTACTATGGTTGTCGGTTTTTTTTTTTACTTTACATAGTACGGAGATTTGTCGATAGTACTGCTTTGAAGGTACCATATAAAATGTGACAAAGTCTTAATATGAAATCCAGCAAGAAGAACTGTTGCGATACATGCATAATGTGCACTATGGCAAGCAGTAGATGAGTGAATGATGAACTATATGTGCTACATTGGCATCAAATGAAATGGATGCAGTGATGGTATCTGCTAGATTGATATCTTTCTTTGATTAAAAATATGTTCCGCACGTCTCTTTGTGGATAATACAGCTGGCAATTCCTTGCCCAGAGAACTGCTGGAGTTTGTTCCAACTGTCAGATCTTGCACTACTTTCAACATCAGTTTTCTTTCTTTTTTTTTTTTATGAATAACATCAATGGAATAGACCTAGTGGGGATAATGTAACTTTAGAAAAAAACTTTAAAATTCCGCTGCTGAATGTAAACAAACACACACAAACAGAAAGAGAGAAAGACAGATAAATCAAATAAAATGAACAAAACTTCCAAACAAACTTTAAAAAATAATAAAACAAATCATACCCATATCTGAAAACTATCCCCAAACTATTTACAAGATCTATATTTCAGAATATTATACAGGGCAGATAAACATTACTGAAAAGAGAGATGAAATTCTCAGTTCACATGAATTTTTAAAAAAAAGTGGTTTACATGTTTGAACTTTACATTATTATCTCAACTATCAATTGTTCTGTTCAATAAACCGAACAGAAATAAATAAACACAGCAATCTGGAGCAAATTAGCAATAACATCGTTTGCAAAATCATGTGCATAAATTGATTCCTGATAATGAAGAGTGCCAGGGAACAAGACTAAACTGAAAAAAAAAAAAAAACTCTCTCCAGTAGGGAATCAAACCCCCTCTCCTGATTGCATGCGTCGATGCTTGTCACTATGCTACCACAGATCCTGTTAAATGGTGAAGGAACTTTTCCAAAATTAACATCACAATACCAAGAAATCCATATAGGCTAGGCCTGCAAATAAGATTGGGATCTTATTCGCAGATGTCTGCCAATTATAAACCTATTGATCTAAATACTAAACCATTCAAAAAAAACAAAACAGGAGGCCTATACTAGTGAAGATTGCCCAGATTCAGATAGGGATCTATCTAGATCTAGCCTCTGAGCTCTAGATCTACATCTATAGTCTAGATCTAAAGATGAAAATTATACGCAGTGTTTATAAGTCGATACTGTCGGATAAAATTTCCCCTAGGATTTTTTTATCCGTAAACATAAATTCTGTATTTGCGAGTCATCTCCCGTGATTCGAACTTTTCTCCGTCTTCCTCCCTTGTTCCGTTCATCCCGACGCGATCAACGGTCGTATTGGGCGACTGTTGAAAACAATATTGAAATTGGAGAGACTTGGAAATTTATTTATTAAATGGATACGAAGGTTCAGATCTAATCTGTTGATATGGGTTTCTTGGTTTGGTCATGCTTATTTAGTAATTTTTTTCTCACAATTACTCAAGTTCCTCAGTAGCGTAGTGGTTAGCATCTCTGCCTGCCAATCAGGGTTGTTTCGTTGTTTTTTTTTCTCATGTCTTTTTAGTAGGCATCAATCTTTTTCTTTTTTTTAACCCAAGAACAATAACGGAAGAAATCCAGTTTTTGGGTTTTTTTTGTATCTAGATCTACACCTGTCAATCGAGGGCCAGTGGTTAGATTCTCAGCAGGGTAGGGTTTTTTTTTTCTTCTTTTCTTATAAAATTCTTTTTATCTGTAATCAATCTGTTTGGTAATTTTTTTAAAATCCAACATCATTAGGAATAGATCCAGTTTGCTTGTGTTTGTTGGTGTTTTTCTTTTGTCATTAGTCAACACTAATGCCTGCGGATAAACCTGAGCTTTATCCGCCGATACTGTTGGCAGCCCAAGATCTGCCGATAGTTTTGCCGGATAAACCCAAGTATCCGCCGATAATGTTGACGGATAAAGCTGGGCAGTATCTGTCAACATTATGGGCGGATAAACCTGGGCAGTATCCGCCGATAATGTGGACGGGTACGGGCAGCCAAATTATATTAGTTATTAATATTACACACAGCAGACATCACATAATCTAGATCTAGATCTAGATCTAGTCTAGATCTAGACTCTAGATCTAGTTACTAGTCTAGATTCTAGATCTACCTTGGCAGCTGATTGACCTAATGGCAAGAGACAAAAGAAACAATAACGATTGAACTTCTGACATTTTAAACGATTCGTTTCTTGTCAACTGTCTTCGTGCCACATGTTCAATAGCTTGCTTGTCCCAGAGCCAAGCATCTATGTTTTGAAACTCCTCACTCGCCTCGACAAATGTCGACAAGCCCTAGTTCGGCCTTCACCTAAAAACAATTTGAAGGCGTGAACTTCCTGTTTCAAGATGGCGACGATTGAAAAGAAACTTGTGAAGTCGAAAAGTGGCTATCGAATGGTGACTGTGGACGAACGAATAAGCAGTCCATTCACAATCGAGGAACCACAATGGATACCTGACAACTCCGTAAATTCATTCATTATATTCTATTGTGGCATGCTTTACGGAAACTGTTGCTAAAAGTAAAACTTCCCTAGACTCCTAGCTAGAGAACTCAAATTTCACATAATTTTGGGCCCATAATATGGGCCATAGATCTAGATCTAGATCTAGATCTAGAATATCTACATAGAAAATATTTTTTACTAGTTTTCACACGGATGTAGAATATGGATGTTGATCTTAGGCCCTAGATCTATGACACATCAAATGAAAGTTGAAGATATCAGGGAAAGAGTTCCGTATTTCCTGATCAACCAATCAAGATATTCTAGATCTAGTCCTAATCTAGATCTAGATTTATCCCTAACCCTGCCCTTCCTTATCCCTAATCCTGTCTTCTGGCTGAAAGTGAAAGGGTAGGCCTATGGGATAAGATAGCGGTAAGAGGAGGATTAGGGATAATGCTTGGCTAGGATATAAGGAACTATTTCCGGGAGGAATTCCGTACGAGATCCGCACTTTGGTTTCCCCACTAATTTACTTCTGGGCACAAGTTTGGTTTTTCAGACTTATATTCAATTATTATTCATTGGAAACAGCATCAAATGTAAGAAAAAACTTTGATATCGAGTTTAACAACACATTTCAACATCGCAATCGATACATTTTTTCCATAAGGCAGCCATTTTGATTAATTTTCCTAAAATGTCCAAATTTCAGCCAGATGGCAAGCCAAAAATTATATTACAAGTAGCCAAAAATGGATGTTTTTGGATGTTTAAAATTTTTTCTTTTATTGGGGGGGGGGTGGTGGTTTAGGGGGCTTTTTATTTTGGAATTATTGGGGGGGGGGGGGGGTTCAGGGGGGTCTCCCCCCTGTATTGTTTTTTACCCCATATTTTTTTTTATTTTGGAATTATTGGGGGGGGGGGGGGTTGAGGGGGGGTCTCCCCCCTGTATTTCTTGCATTAATGACTTTTTTTTTTATTTTGGAATTATGGGGGGGGGGGGGGGTTCAGGGGGGTCTCCCCCCTGTATTGTTTTTGACCCCATATTTTTTTTTTTGAATTATTGGGGGGGAGGGGGGGGTTGAATGGGGGGTCTCCCCCCTGTATTTCTTGCATTAATGACTTTTTTTTTCTTTTTACTTTTTAAGTACATGTCTTTTTGGGGGGGGGGGGGGTGTTATTACATTCCTTACCTACAACCCAGGGTACAGTGACCGGATCTCCTTAATGAACTGCGTAAAGATATAAGGAACTATTTCCAATGACAGGAATTCCAGAGAGGAGCATGATTTGAGGTACACAGCAAGGAGGTTTCAAGAAATTTGGGAGCCCATCTGGCTAGTTACTCTAGATGGACATTTTTATAGTTGACATATTAGTTGTACAGTTTGGCGATTAATGCTCAGAACATGATAAAGATCGAGGTGCCTGACTGAAGCAGTGCACCTGATATGGTACTCTTTCCCCCAAAAAGGGAGGACTTCCAAAAAGGACCAAATGCATGTCATGGCCAGATGTTCTGACAAAAAGGAAATATATATTCCAAACTGCGGGTCTATACAGATCCCTATAAAACGCGACTGTAGGAATTGCCATGTCCGAGGGATGATGAGTTAGTCCACCGTAAATATGTTTTTTATGATTTAGACACGGCCCAGCAATTAACTGCTGAGCATGTTGAAAGGTTCATTCTGGCTGTACTGGCATGAGACATATTCACAAGTCTATTCCCCAAAAATTAGCTTTATAGCAAATGCATAGGAAATCTGAAGCAAAAAAAAAAAATGATGCTGATCATAAGTACTATTGGCGCTTCAAGCAAGAGGGACAAATAAATTTATTCAATCAATTTATACATTACAATAATCTATTTTGCAGTTGAAAATCTATAACACACTGGGTTTTTGTTAAATAAATTTCAAAGAGTTAATTTCACAGTGATATCAAATTACTAATGTTCATTCATTGGCCTTCCATTATGATAACATCAGGATAACATTTGGTTTAAAATGATGTGGAAAATGTAGCACTCATTGTAAATTAACAGCAAATGATTACAACACATCTTAATATAATTTAACACTGTGCAATATTGAGTCTGTGATCGTCATTACTGGGTGAAATATCAAGTCAGGATTTGGTTAGAATGAGAAAATAAACCTACGGAAAAGTAGGTGATAATTTTCTTTTCTCCTGTTCTGCATTCCAGTGCACCCATTGCCAAAATATGGAATGTCAGGCCAAGTTTGATGTGTTTAAAAGGAAGGTGAGTATGTAAAATCTCTTTCTGAAGTAATTCACTTTGTCACATTCTCTCTTTTTTTTTTTAATCTTTAGGGCAGGATTCGTTGAAGCTGATGCGTACATGGTTTTTTTTTATGGAAATTAAATATGGCTTAGATCAGTACCTAAAGACTTCTCACTCACTGTGTCTACCTTATATCTGCCAACTTCGTTCTGTATTTCAAAGGCCAATATTTTTATTTTTTTTTCAATTTTAAGTAGACCAGTAAATGACATGATTTGTTGAAAGTCTTCGGAAAAACAAACCTAGCTCTCTGGCTTAGCAGCTTGGATAGTAACAAAAGTCGAGTGCCTCATAAATTTTCTTACTTTACCAAAGTATTTAAAAACACCTACACTTTATAATGCACCGTCTGTTTCGTGCCGTTACAAGATTTCATTGCATTAATACTTTATAACAGGCACGCAACAAATTCCTTTTTTTTTTTTCTTGGTAGTGGATTATACCATTTCTGGAAAGATTTCCTCATTTGTTATGTTGTAATCCAGTATGGTTGTAAGAGTTTCCTTTTCTCTTTTGCTAGCTTAAAGGGATGTGCAGCAGTTAAAATCGTGTTTCAGCACAAAATACCGACGTTATGGTTTTGGTATTTCTCAGTCAATTACCCATTTATCTCTTTGAAAGTTTCAGTCTAAAGAGATGAGGATAAGTTAATTGCAGTTATGTCAACAATAAACCATGGCAGTTGATACCGTGTTCTGATAAAAGTGTCTGTTTTCTCAATTGTTCAAAATAATTCATGGGAAAAAAAAACTGTCACAAAAAGTTCCTGACTGACTAATGATGGTTCCTGATGCAATTTGCCAGGCTTATTCTTTGTTTATTTTTGGTTATTTTGTCAAGAGGTTTTCGAAAAATGGTATTCTCTTTTTTTTTTTTTCCTTTTTTTTTAGCCAGAGATGTATCATAATCTGGCCTTTGTAATATATGTAAATTTTGAAAATTCATATGAAATATAGTTTTTAATGTATGGAGAAAGCCACTGGACAAAATTTTTAAAATAGATCTAAGAATATGTGCAGTTTCATGATATTTGAACAGTAAGGAAGTATAGACATGTATGTTTAAAAATTTGTGTAAAATTCAATATGGTGGATGATAATAACATTTTATTTGTTGCTAGCCAACTTGAAGGCCTGGGCTGTTTTTATCACCTTTATTCAGCAATGTCGTGGCATAAAATGAATTAGAAAAGGGATGCTCATTTAAGTTCTTACTGAAGCATAAATCCTTTAGTCAACGCATTTATCTTCATCAAATCTTCTGGAGATTCAAGCTTATTTTGTTTAGCAGCATATATGTCATTTAGGCAGCAGATAATAAATATTTACATTTATTTATCATGTTGTTATTTGCATTTTTCAGCATCACTGTCGTCGTTGTGGAAAATGCTTTTGTGACAGTTGCAGTAACTTCCTGGTAGCTCTACCACGCATGTGCTTCATTGACCCAGTACGGCACTGCAAGAACTGTTGTAACACGACCAAAAAGGAGAATGAATTTTTCGAAAAAGACCTAAAAACACTTTTAAAAAGTGAGTATTATCATTGCTTGGCTAGGTATCATCGGTAGCCCTCTAAAAAACGTACATTTTTGCATGAGAACTCTTGGCTGCCATGTCCGGTTTTGTTTGTGATCATTGCTTCAGGTGTTAACATAGAGTCTGCAGCTATTTTTCTCTTTTTAAGGTTCATTGTTTTGGGTGATGCTGTAATACCTCGAATAGTGTGACCCATTTAATTCTTAACCCACAACCAACGCGCTACGTCTTAAAGCCCGCTGACCGATCAATGACCCTACTAACGGGGAATCTTATCTTGGTTGCACTGACCCTTGCCGATGTGTAATAACCACACTACCGCTGTCCTCTTGGTTTGGTTTGTATTTGATCGGTATGAAAACATTTGCTGCTATGCCTTATCATGCTTGATAATTACTTAACCAGTGAAATTTTTGTCTCCAAGTCTCTAACCAATGATCTGACTTAGGATACTAAACTGACAGCTGTAATTTTCGTGAGAATGAAGCGAGATACCTAGCCACGCCCCCAAAGCCCCAAACAAATGGTTTCATCCAGATTGACACATGCTAATGAACCAACGTGGGCATTTGGGGCAAAGGTCATTTCAGAGCTTGTTTCTCATTGGTTCTTAGATACAGACAACTCTAGATGATGGTCAGCTTGTGAGAAAATGAGATAATATTGCAAATTTGTTGAGCAACAGTTCTCATGTCAATATTTCACCTTCTGATAGTGTGGGGAGAGCCTTTGAAAGCTTAGTCCTTGTGAGTCCGACCAGTGGTTCACTGGTTAACATCTTCTAGTCACAATGCCATTTATTTAGAAGAGATACAATGAGCAATAAGGCGGCCTGTAGTTACGTCTCAAAGAGGACAGCGACCTGATGCGTGAAAATACAGCTTGCGCACTGCACGGTCAGTTTGACCGTGTCGTATTTACATGTCCGTGCAGAGTGAATGCATGGGAAGTCGATGCCGTATTTCAACGCCTTGTGCAGCATGACAGTTAATAATAGTTAAATGTAGACATGGAAAACCTGATTGTTCCCAAAACTAAAGGCCAGAGACCTTGGCAAGACACGATGGCCTCTCTATTGTCTGCAATTTTGTCCACAGTTGCTATCACTCAAATTATGCTTTATTACCTACATGTGTGATGGAAAGTTTCTTGGTTATGAGACAAATGGGTATAAGCAAAATTAAAATTAACGTTTCCCAAGACACATTTTCAGATAGAGGCATTCACAAGAAGATGTAAAATATTTTTTTGCAAGCTTAACACCATGCTTTGCATGGGATCCCCCCCAGCCACTGCCCTGCCTGTCATTTTCTACCCTTTCTACATCTGTCTCGGCAGACCAAAATAATTAGTAAACAATAAAAGCTATAAAATTTAGCTATCACAATCAATTTCAGATCATTGTAAGGCAGCAGGGTAGGCCTATTCATGTGTTCTAAGTTTAGCCAGAGCATGTCAAGTAGTATAAATCAGCCAGTAGGAAGTGTTGACATCACGGGTCATATGCTCATGAAAAAAAGAGGGATCGGAGGTGAGCAGTCAGCAATACAAAGCAAACTCAAAAAAAATTGAAAAACAAAACCATAAAAAAATCCTAACTTCGGTGCACCCTCCACGATATTTGAAACTTATGCAAAATTTGGTTACACAAGGTGGCCCAATAAAAAGCCTTTTGCATTCAAAGATGGAAAATTAGTGAATTATATATGTATGCAGCACATGGTAACATCATGTCATCATTGACTTACATGAAGAAACACTTAAGGGGAGGAGCGGCTAAAAATTCTATTTTCCCTAGTTGTTAATAAATTTCCATAAAATTTGTGGTAATGAATCAGAATGAAAATGTGATTTGAAAAATGTATTCAAATTTTTTTTTTAACTTTGCGGTTGTTATGGTAACGGCGGCCATATTGAATTTTCATTACATTTTTAAATTAATAATTCTGTGAAAACCATCAGCTGCAATGAGCTCAAATTTTGCATACAAGTTAAGAATAGGTATGCAAAGAGAGTTACAACGCCATATTTCCAATAAATTTATCCAATTGGTCATATTCCAACGTTGAAGTAGTAGGTTTCATTTTTATCTGACAACACAGTTTTCAAATTACTCTGTCTGAAAAAATATAACATATGACCCAAATCGGCCGTTGTAACATCAAAGTGTATATATTCAATGACCCATGTGCAAATTTTGAGGGCAATCTGTTCGCTAGTTATGGAGAAATTAAGAACTGAAATTGTGAAAATGCGTTAAAACCAAAGGGCCCTAAGGGCTTTCTAATTGCTCTAGCTCGCAAAAAATATCACAAATAACCCAAATTGGCCATTGTAATATCAAAGAACATACATCCAAGTACATATGTGCAAAATTTGGGGGCAATCTGTCAGCTAGTTATGGAGAAATTGAGAATTGAAATTGTTTCCCAATTTTGTCTAGATCTAGTCCCAGTGGTCAATATTTTGAGCCGCTCCTCCCCTTAAATACTGCATTCCTTTGTTCTTTCAAATAGTGTAATGACAGGGTATTCCATCCTGAAGATGTCAATGAGTAATTCCCTAAAATTATTGCTGTTTTAAATTTCAAGTTAATTAAACTGTTAATGCCTTCTGGTGAATATATTTTGTTTTGGGGGAAATTTGTTTGCAATATATATTCACAAATGTCAAACAATATACCTCAGCTACTGCTATAATCTAATTCTTTGTGAAGTCACTCTGATGAACACAGTTCCAGAAGTTCAGAACTATTTAATATTGCTTGGTATCAGACTGATGTAGGTTTGTGTTCTGTATTTTAATATCAGGAAGAAAAGTAAAATATCTTTAAATGGAAATTTTCCAGGCGGACAGTTTCGGATTTTTACTGATGAAGACAATGGCAATGAAAACTCAGATATACTTCCTGCCAGAACTTTTACATGTACCCTCTCCACAGATCACAGGTAAGTTGAAGTTTGAGCAGAGCTTGATGCTTAAGGTCTTCTGTCAGAGCTTGGTTTTTATGGTCTCTGTCAGATAGTGACGGTGTTTAGGTCTTTTTTTAGGAGGTTCGCTACCCTTGGCATTTACACCTCACTTTTCTTGTTGTTTTTTTTATATTTCTTATTCTTGTTTCTGGGCGTTTTTTTTGTGGTAAGGATTAGTTTGTTAGGGTTTCGCCTGGGCAGCGACCTTGTTAGGCCTGCTCTTCTCAACTTTCAACTGCCAAGGTATCTTTAAGGAGTTTTTTTGTCCTTTTCCGAGAAGGTGCTGGATCCTGCATATCATAGGATCAGGCACAGGAATTTATCTCCCAACAAAATTCCAACATGCCTGCACCAATTGGGAATCGAACCCGGTACTTTCGGCATGAGAGGCGAGCACCTTGCCTCTAGACCATCGTGTCCCCCATCGGGCCAGATAGTGACACATTTAAAGAGCTTCTTTAAATAACCTTTATTCAATCATTTGTTGAACATAATAGTTGATAATAAATTTGTTCATAGTTTGCAGTTGTGTTTGCTCATTCTTGACAACTGGGCTGAAGTTGGGATTCTTATATTTCATATTTCCTTGCAATATCAAGCTTTAAAACAAAATTGCTAATGAAATGGGTTTTTTGGGCCAATATCAGGCTACAAAGTGTTCTAACATTGTCTTTCTTTTATAGATTTCTCTTTAGATGCACCGGTTTAATGTTATGATTTGAAAAGGGACTTCTTACACGCGACAACATTACAATTTGCTCCCTCTATTAAATCACTTGTGCTTTTGTTCCTGGATGTCAGATTTCTTCAGTTTGAAGGCGATACAGAAAGTCAGGAGAACATTATGATAGACAAGATTGAATCTGTACAAGTGGCTGGGGCAGAGCTGGACCAGCAAGGTGAGTGCCAAGTGTGGTTTAACATAGTGTAGACCACACTGACATCAACAACAAATGTATCTCATCTGTCATTAGGGTGAAGAAATGTCTTGAATTGCTGTTCAATGAAATTCCTGACACATCATAATAGAGATGAATAGGTTTTGAGTTTTGGGTTTTTAAGCGCGTGGGCACGATAACGGCGACTTTGCGTCCTTCACGGTTTATTTGGATGCGCACATTCTTTATTTATGTTTCATATTCAGAGGTTTTAAGTTTAACCCTTTCAGTGTCACAGACCGCCACAGCGGTCGCCAGTATTTTCCTAAATATGTGCGCTGAGATCGCAATAGTGGTGGATCGGGATAGCTTGGATCTATGATAAAGTATTAATGCAAATACGAACGAGGGCGTTATAATTTCTTTTCCATGAGTTTCAGGAGTGATTTTCCTGAGATTTATTTTTTACTGCTGGCACATACAAAACGTGTAAGTTGCAAAAAATAGAAGTTTGTGCTTGTTTATGTACGAACTGAGTGAGCCAGACGTCAAAATGGCAGACAGTGAGGCCTCAAGCATTGACAGTTGGGAGCCTTATAATCACGATTCAAGTAATTCTAGTGAAGAATCTGAATCACAAATTGAAGCTTCTACTCAAGCAAACTCTGACAGTTATGTAGATGAAGGTTTTACATCTCCTGAGCTACTGAAATTGGTTAAGGAATTACACAGAAAAGGTTATGCAATTCCAAAATTTAAAGGTGCTATACCTAAGACTCAAATTTTCTCAAAATTCATACTATTTCACCCGAAATTCACAACCTATATGAACATGAAAAAATTTCATTCATTTTCCTTTTAAAAAAATGTAGTTTTGTAAGCTTTGCTTGAATGAGGAATTTTTACTGATGTTAAAAAAGTATACACGAATTTCTAGTGCATTCCTCGGGGGAAAGGTAATATAATTTGCCACCATGTCCCAGGGCTGTGATACCAGGAGGGTTAACAACAGATTTAAGTACATTCATATTATTTTATTACATTGATAAAGTTGCTTTGTATGGATCTGAAAAAAGTTTTGTGGGAGATCAGGTGACAACTACAGCTGTATTATGAAACAAAGTTTAAATTTGAGACAAAAAAGTGTGATTGTGATAAAAAGTAATATGTTGACTCTTGGCCCTGTTGAAACACTCCTAACTCACTTGATAAGGGACTTTTTCCTTAGCGCTACCTCTTATTATATTAGGTTATTTCAGGGGAGGTTTGAGAGTTTTTTTAAAAATTGCAAATTTTAATGACTTTTCTTGGATATCAATGTTGATGAAATGTTCACACAAATGGGCAAAAAGAATGTTGAACTGAGTGAAAGAAACACAACATGTCTTATCTGGAGTAGTTACTTTTTCACCAATAATAGAAAACAAGACAAATTTTACCCTTAGTTGCAAAATTTTTTTGCTTGAATGGCTGTGTAAGTGCAAACTAAATTGACTGCTGCAGGACAGCTCACTTCCTGTGCTGTAAATCAAAAACTATCTGCCTCATCCTGACAACTATGCAGCATGATAATTGGCTAAACAGACATATGGTACAGTTCATATGGCTTTCACATGATATGTCTGGGGTGAACTGATAATGTGCATCCCACAGGAGTTGTTGGATCAGGAGACAGTCCCAGGACTGGTGCTGGGTTTTATAACATACAACCATTTGTCTCTACTTTCATTTTAAGTCAGAGATAAAGTTTAGGCTTGGAAATTTTTAGCAGTTCTGGCACTTGTACATTTTTTATTTTTTATATAATTTGCATAATTCATTTTTCTCGCAATGTGTTTGGGGCACAGGTAATCTGGTGGGCAAAGGGATTGCTATACGCTATATGAATGCTGCAGGAAACAGGGTCATGCTTAAAATGGAAGTGGAGAACAATTCACCTCGCAAACAAGACAGCATGAATTGGGTTGTGTCAATGTTGAAGGTAAGCTTTACTCTTTCCTCACTGGGTCTTACTGCAGATTTTGATAATAAAGTAAAACATAGGACTGAATAGTTGTCCATTGCATATTTCAGCTGTGCTCAAACTGTGTCAGCAATAAAGTAAAAGTAATAAAGCTGAAAGATAAAATTTAACTTACCGCATCTTGTGATGTTGAAGATTGTTCAATTTAGGTTTACCAGCAGATGCTTATAGTTCTTAACTCACTCAGTGCCAGGGATTTGGCCGGTGGTCGTCACCCACAGCCAGCGTTTTGAGGGTGTTTTTGAAAAATCACTGTGACAAAACTATTATAGATAAAGATAAAGCTTTGAAATTTTCTATGCTATTGCTTGACATAATAACAAATGTAATACAACAAACAGCTTCTTGTTGCCTCTAATTTTTTTTTTATGTGTGAATTTTCACATTTGACCCAAATTTTGATGACTGAAAAATGGTAAGTCACTGAAGATTACCCACCCAGAATCATCAGTTGGGCCTGGGAGCCTTGCTTGTCGTCTTTCCCTGCCCCCCCCCCCCTTGCCCTTACTTGCTTTTTTGGGAGGCTCAAAGTCTGAGTCAGAATAATTTGGGCTGTCTGAGTTATGATCATCAAAAATTAGTAAAAACATTGTCTTGTTTGCGAACACGACTAGATCCGCTGGAAGATGCCATTCTGCTGACTGAAGAGTAATCACGGAAAAAAATTCACCTGGAATTGACTTTCAGCACTAGAGAGTTCAAATTATCACCCAGTCAAAGACAAATAACCAGAGAAAGGAATTCCGTAGCTGTTGAAACTGCTGTTGCATCCTTTTCATGGTAAAAAAAATTCCAAGGTTTGGAAAGCCAGGGGTGTGACATTGGCGGTGAGCCGTTCCCAAATATAGATGGCCACTTTGGCGACATTTGCGGTCAGTGAGTTAAGGTAACATAGACTGTTATTTTTCAGTGTTTGATTAAATTCAGAATTGATGGCTATTAGTCAAGTTTAGCAATTGCATATTTTAGATTTTATAAAGTTAATGTATGTTATTTAATGTGATTTTTTTTTTTTCAGGCCTTTAAGTTGGTGCATGAATCTCGAAGTACAAGCACAACACCTTAATGATTGCAGACGTTTTTGTAATGATTGGAGACAACAGAATCTTCTTGCCTTTTTTATCATTAATCATTATGACCAAATGAAGTTAATTTTGTACTGAATCATTCTGTGGGACTGGTATAATGACTAGTGTGTTTTATAGGGCATGCAAAAATCATGAAACTGCAAATTTACGTTTCCTAGAAAATAATCAAATAGTAAAGAATAATCCATGCAAGGACCACTTTTGTTCACAGTGTAGAGAATGTGCTGTTTAATGTTTATAGGTAAAAATCTGTGTTGCTGGATGTTAAAAAATAATGATCAGAGTAGTAGTGGAAAGAAGTGGAACCGTGAAAAAGGAGTGTGGCTCAACAATTTCTGAGTCTTGCAATACGGTGAAAGTGGATTGGGATGCTCGGGCTTTTCTGAGACACCTGCATTGAATTGGGAAGGTTTTATGTGATATTATTTGGAAGGTGCTGCTTACATCTATGTTGTTAATCTTTCTGCTCATACCCCTGCAATTTTATGGTTGTTTTATTTTATTTTATTTTTCAAAGAATCCTGTATTATACATGTCGGAAAATAAAAATGGTTTATGAGTTCTGGAATTTGAACTTCCCACTACACATTTCAGTTTATAAGTTCCCCATTTGTCAATAGATAATAATTATGCTAATTTATATTTTATTCAATTTACTGCCAAAGTTTTCATTGAGATGAGTAATTGCTCTCTCCCAGAATTGCCATGTTCTGAAAATAAAAGTGTTCTTACATCTTCTATAGATTTAATTTGACATTTTATTTTGGTTAGCATGATAGTTGCTCTAAGACAAGTATTCAGATTATATGTATGTGAAGTAGTACCCAAAATGCTAAATTTGTGAAAGTTTCAGAGTTTTTTAAGATATCAGCTTGTTCGTAGGATGAAACATTTTTTGGCAATTGTAAACAATATGTGAATTTTAGTTTTGGTCATTGTAAGATGCGAAGGATCTGAAATTTTTGTATTGCCCATTCCCACTGAAATTTTTACATGTACTTATTGTGGGTTGTATTTGATGTGGTTTGGTGTGGACCATCATTAGGTTTGAGACACCGTTTTGTGAGAAGAGTAATGCTGTATGGAAAGACAAAATGGCTGTCAAGCTATAAACAAAATAATTTTTCTGCGCTAATTTGATTTGCTCATCATTGTCATATATCATCAGTGCCACAAATTTATATAGTGCTCCCAATGTAGCACACAACAGAATATCCCCTGGCATTTTTAACTGGCATTTTAAGGACTTTATTTATTTATTTTTTTTAAAAATCAGTTCATAGTGTCATGTAGTTTAAATTTAAAGCAATCACTAAATCTACCCACACCAGTGGCTTAATTTAAGTTACCAGAACCAGTCAGATAACATATTGTTTGGAGGGATCGTGGTCTTGGAAATACTCTGAAAATGCAATAACATTGTTCACTATTGTGTTGGTGCTATAGCAGTTCTTTATGTCTGTTGTTTGTTTTCATTGCAATATCTTTGGTAGTTCTTTGGGTACAGAAATCTGTTTCACTGGGTTTTAGCTAAGGCTTTATTTGTAATTGAAGAATTCCTTTTTTTTTATGTGAGCCGAAGATAAAGATGGCATATTGTTCAACTAGAATATCACTTACCTCATGGTTGAAGAAATCTAGCTAAAGTAGAGGCAACAGGAACTGAGATGTTTTTACAAAGAATGAAAAAAGTCTGTCTGGAAAATGAAATTTTGTTATAAAATACATGTTGAGTCTTTTCTTTTCTTAATTTATTTAGTCCATATTTGCCTTCATAAATTTGGCTTCCTTTTGTGTTGTTGTTTTTTTTTACTAGTTAGACATTTTCTGGAGATCTGTTCATGCAAGCTTCCAATCTATCACACTGCTTTGTTGTTTTTTTATTGAATGGTATACCAATATAAAACAGCTGGTGAAAATACTTATGGGGAATATTTCTCATTATTCAGATAATCCTAAAGTGGTTTGGAATCCTCAAAATACACATTACATGTGTGTGCATATTTGTTAGGCCTACACTAATGAGCTGCTTGATTCAGATGGTCCCTGCTTTTTGGAGGATTTCATTGTCCACCCAAAGGAATCTAATGGTTATGAACTAACTTGCCTCACAACCCCCAAATGGAAAAAGAAAAATGGAACTCCACAGTTGGCAGGCAATATCTTGCAGCGTTTGAGTTTGGGGAAATAGTGACGAAGTGGGACATTAAGAAAGAATGGAGTTTTGTCATTTCTGCTCCTACAATCCCATTATTTAATATTTGGTTGTAGAGCTGGAGATTGGAGAAAGTGAGCTTGGATGAAACACTTTCAGTATCGGTATTGCAGTACATACCTAAGTCTATATACATAAGTCTATTTTCTGTGAAAAGAAAAGGGAAGGGACCAAGTTAGTATTAACTATTATGCACATGATAATAAAAAATAAATCAGGAAGCTGATGTTGATGAAATTAAACTCAGAATTATGCAGGCTGTCCCTGTTTCTGAGGCAACCCATTTTTTTTTCATGTTTTTGTAAAGAAATGTACCCTGTGTATACATATAAGATTCATACCATCATTGTGTTCACACCATCATTGTGTTCACCAGTAAATGTTTTTTTTTTTACCATTGTTACATGTATTATAATTTTTCTCCATTTTTCCCTTTTTTTTTTGCTTTAATTCACTTTGAGATTAATATTTTGCTCTTGCTTTTGTTTTCCCTCTGCAATAAATATATTCAGTTTTTATGAAAAGATAGGTGGAGCTAGAAACACAGTATGCAGTTTTTACCCTAAGAAATTACACGTTTTACTGTATCAGAATAAATGTGAAAGTTCAAGTGGATAGTGATTACAATTTAGTCTTGCTTTTCTGTTCATTTTCTGTTGTTCATTGCAGTCATCATTCACCATTTAGATTTTTTAAAAATGAAAAAAACATAGCACACAAGAAGCGAGCTTAATGATTTTTCAGGAAAAAATTTTTAGATCTGTCATGAAAGAGAGAGGGAGAGAGAAAAAAAAAAGAATGCCATGTTCTCTGATTTCATTTGTTTTAAAGTTGAAAACAGTAAATATTGCAATGATTGTGGAGTTTTGATCATGTTGGTGTAATATGCAAACCTGCTGTGCACAAAATTATCAAAACTGTTGCAATGTGAAAAACTCAATCATTGCACACCAATAAATCACCTCAACTAAAATAAGAGAAGGTAAGATAAGGATAACTTCATTATCCCATGAGGGAAATTGTTAAGAGCACATACATCATACGCATCATTACAACAATATATTGTAACTTGATAAACGACATAACACGTGAAGTAACATGGCATGGAACCTTATTATAATATGGCATTGCTCTTGTTATAATAGTTGTCAATTGTGGGTAGTATTTTTCTCTGTTTGATGAAATCTTGAGAAAGACATGTAGTCAAAATCTGTATTGGAAATGTTATTTTTTTTATATTTCTCTCATGTTAACTTTTTGAAACTGGAGACAGCGGGTTTTCATAATAAAAATAGTTCCCAATATGCTTGTTTATTTTATTTGTTACGTCATTATTTAATATGTAATTACGTACATCGTGTAAATATATGATGGTTTGTTGAAGAATGTTAGCATGGCCAGAGGCCACACATCCTCTCAAGGGTGTCATGGAGTCCAATGTCCCATATGAATTCATACAATGATTGGCTTTGACAGTGCCTTTCTGAGTTGGGACCCCCTAATGTATTTGACAGGAGGACTACGCTGCCAGGCCACTGTATGGATGTATATTTCAATAAATCAATGTGAATGTGATATTCCATGTGATAACTGTTGAGCACCGAAAAACTTGAGCAGCTATGAAAGATCTGTCGTGGGCATTCACAGCAATCAGGGTTCGATTGGAAGGGGAAACAGCATGTCTATACTGAATTGGACACTCTAATGATTTCAGGGTAAGAATTGAACTTACTGCTGCATTTGTTCTAGACAACATTTTATGGACATTTGTTGTTTGTTATCAAAGTTTTAGGGCAGTTTACATGCTCAGGAAATGAGAGGACCAAATTTAAATTAGATGCCTAGTAAGAAAAACTATGGAAAAATCACTATCAAAGCTGTTTTGTTAACAGTCAGGTACAATGTTCAGTCCATCTTGCACTAACTGCTTTTCATTATTCGCTATTTCGGCAATTGTGGTATAGGGCATTTAGAAAACTGGAAAAGTCTTGTTTATCCACAGCTGTATTGTCAGTCTTGGTGATCTGGTTAGCCCTTGCCCATACATTTTGAGAAACTAATTCATTTACGACTGGACCATTCATGTAATTTGTTGTCATTTGTGCCTTGCATTGTTACTCTTTAAATGAATAACTACACATCCTGTAAGCTGCTTATCCTCTGATTAAACTTGTTATTCATAGACAGAACGAACATCTTCTGCTCATATTACCTGCACATTCATTCTTTCTGCCAGAACCCAAATCCCCAGATTGGATGTCTGTGTAAGATGTACAGGTTTCCTTTTTTTTTCTTTTTTTTGTTTTATACTGTTACTGGTAAAAATGCCTATCTACTGATGTATCTGATGATATTGAAACATGATATATAAGAGGAGGGTAAAATTTGTGTGATTGTGTGTGTGCTTGCATTTTTTTCATCCCTCTCCACATGCATTGAGCTTTTAAAAAAGAACAATAAACAAACAATAAAAACTGTCTTCTGAAGAACTTGGGTTTTAAATATTAGCTTTGTTTTATTTGGCATGGTAATGCTGCTTTATTTGCAGAGAAGCCTTATTATAGTTTAAGAAATTCCTTTTTTTTTTAGCTGCTTTGTTTCATAATATAATACATGTACATGTATCTATTTAACATATTTTACCAGTACTGTATTATTATCATTCTTTAGTTATCAAGAGATTGGGTGAGCAGGCACCTTCAAACTATCACTTCCTTTGCTTCAGACGTTCAAAGGGAGCCAGTGAAATAAAAAAAAATGTAGTTGTTATTCTTTGGTTGTCTCCAGTCACCTATGAGCCTTGCCGAGAAGAAAGACCGTGAAATTTGGACTTACGGCCCAAGCCACTGACAAAGGCTCATGCCACTGGCAAAAAATGAGTGCCATTGTAGCCCCCAGAATTTTCTCTTGGACATGCAGTCTGAGAAATTGATGTTGGTGTTATTGCTTTCAGAATGAATGTTTGAGTCCAGGCACGAAAACTTAGTCTGTTAAAGGATGGCCTAACAAGTCATAGTTGTCCTGATGAAACTAAACTCAGCACAATAAGTCAAGGAACAAAATTTCAAAGAATGACAACTCCAAAATGGTTGAACACAATTTATTCATTTTTTCCACAATCTCTCTTTGAAACCATAGATTACATCTGTGTAATTTGAATTCTAAACGAGGTCGCAATTTTGTTTTAAAAGAGTTCATTACAGTTTGGTTGATTAGACATAATGGGGTTGCGAGATACTGAAGTTTTATTTTGACATGTGAAAATGTAAGTTGTTCCTTGACTTATTGTGCTGAGTTTATTTTTTGCCATATTACTGTATGTTACATGTAGTTTGTCTGTCATTTTCAATGTTTTTACAATTCAAAAAGGTTAAATTATCTCTACCTACATAGATTTGTTGACAGAGTTTGACTCATAATGTTATTGGCATACACAGGGTTTGTAACAAGCATTACAGGGCATATTAAAAACCTGATATTCACAGATTTCTTTCATCTTGTATGCATGTCATATGTCAGTAGAATTGGTTGATAGGCAGTGAGCCTGAAGAATAGTCTAAGAGTACATCCATGGTCTTCTTTAGACCCAAAGAAAAACCTTTGAAAATGTGCACAATTTTGTCATGTTTAGGTGATGCGGGTTTTTTCAATGTCTACTTCATGTTGCTTTTGGCCAAATGTTTAACAGTTTTCAAAGAAATAACAAGAGATTATCTTTCCTTGCGTAATAGATTTCAATTTTCGTGTAATATTAAAAAGGCAACCCTTTCAATATTAATTGCCTATAATGAATTTACTGATCGTGCATTCTGGAAAGGACCATATCACAATTTGTTGAAAAATTTTATTGAATATGGAGGTCCTAGGTTTTTTTGTTGTTTTTGTTACTTAGTGCAGAGATATCACCTCTAGATGATTTGCCCTAGACATTATAAGTAATATAAGTTGTTACACTTCATTGCTGAAAATGATGAACACATACAGACCTTTCCCCAGTTATTGATGCTTTGAACTTGAAGCAGTGCTGTCTCTTTTTTTTTTTTTAGTTAGTTTTTGTAACACTTTACCGGAGTGAACCCATCATATCAGTCATAGTTTCACAGTTCAAGTCAGCCTCAGTTTGTAGCTCTGTAAGGTGAGATGCATTATAAAATATTACTTCCATGTTGTATGTTCATTTTATTTCACATTTTTCCAACTTTGGGAGAACAGTCCATTGTTTTCACACCTGGGATGAATCAGCTGTAAGAAGTCATGGAAGAGCTTCCAACATGTTATTTGAATCTTGTATTTGTATCATAGTTACATTTCATGAAACTCACAATGACAGTTTGGATGCCTTGGCATTGAACATCATAATCATTCACCAGTAGACATTCTGTATACTGTATAGTAAATGAAAATAAACTATATATTGACATAGATTTAAAAAGTTTTTCATGTTTATTTTGAGGATGTATCTGTTTGTCTGTGTTTCAAAAGTCTATCTTGTTTTCAGATTGTCAGTCTATCTTTAATTGGTCACTCCCACCTCTCGTTTCCTTTCCTTTACCATCTATGTACAAACAAATAATGTTACATTTTTTATGAAGAGCCATGTATGTACAGAAGAGATAGAGGGAAGTGGAAGAAGGAACATTAATTTTTGAATGAATAAATGGAATATGTCTTAGTATTAAGCTGATGAGGAAACAGAAAGAACAATCTTGTATTGTACTCAGACCCCAGGCGGCACTTGTGTGTAAAGGAAAATAAATGAGATAATATTTTCATTGACACTCAACCCTGTTAGGCCTTATTTTTTTCATAAAATCACAAAACCTCTTGTGGATGAAAAAAAGACCATGAAAAAAAAAAAAAAGAGTGATAGAGAAATAAATAAAGAGAAACGCGGGCAAATAATTCTTTTTTCTTTTTTTTAAATCCTTGCCGGTGGGGAATGGAACCCCGGTCTCGTAGGCAACAGGCATCGATACTTACCACTATTCTTCCGAGGACAGTGAAAGTACCGTCAATCAATAATATTGAAGGTTTCTAATAGATGTGGTAGTTTTAGATCTGTTCTTTGATGATAATAGCGATTTCAAATCTGTTCTTTGGCGAGTTAATTGATTGGTGCTATTTTACTCAGATCTCATTAGGCTTGATGATTTCCACTTCTGTATAAAATCACAGATGTAGGAGAAAATTAAATTGTACTTCGAGATACGTCCAGATCTTGAATCTCCATGAAATTTTCATGGACAGACAGACCTGTTTAGCCTGTAATTTTGTCAATCTTAAAACACCCCCCCCCCCCCAAAAAAAAAAGCGCCTTGGGGGGGAAAGAGAAATGAAGAAAAAAAAAAACCTGACAGATGATTTTAAAAAAAAAAAAATCCTCCCCGGCGGGGAATCGAACCCCGGTCTCCCGCGTGACAGGCGGGGATACTTACCACTATACTACCGAGGACATTGGAAATAATTTCCCCGGTTTGAAGAATAATAATGAATCCATTCTTTGAGTAGTTATTTCAGGTCTGTTATGTGGTAAATGAAATCCATACAGTTTAATACTTTTCTCCCCTCCTTATAATAATATACACAATACGGTGGCGATTAAAATGAATAGTAAATCATGAGCCAACTACCGAAAGTGCAGCTGCTTCCGGTGTTTGTTCCTTTCACTTTCGGTTTCTCAATTTCAAAATAAAAAATCAATAGCAACATAAAAGTGATTTCTAGATCACAGCAACAACAACTTAAAATAATATGAGTATAGGCACTCATGATCTCCACATGTGTATGAATTCTTCATATTCCCATTTCGTTCAGGTATCTTTCATAATTATCAGTGCACTGAAAAAATGGCTCATTGTGCCAAGTCATGATTCAAAAGTCATCATAATCTAGAATCTAGCTCTGGGACAGATCTACATCATAATTTTATGGACTTATCAGCCCTAGATTCAATAAATGATTTATACAAATAGAGATCGGGGGAATTTGTTTATCGTTTGCTTGTGGAAATATAAAAAAGATACTAGAGTCTAGATCTAGATCTAGAAATCTAGATATAGATTCTAGATCTAGAGTCTAGATCTAGATCTAGATCATCTAGATCTAGAATCTAGATTATATTTATCCTAAGACACACTAAGATACAAGTTGTAGATCTAATTTATTCTCAGAGAGTTAGCATTCTTCACCCGAATAGATGTCAAAATGTAAGCTGAACAGAATAATTTGGCCTTGTTGTTCTCATCTACAGACAGGAAGGATGAGGCTGGTGCAGGTGGACTTGCTGCCATTTCTGACACAGTCACAAGTAAATGGAGGTTTTGATAAATGCTGGTTTTCCAACGATCATTTTCAGGTAACATGACACAAATTTTTGAAAATTTGGTCATACCATCTGACCTTCATCATCTTACTTCCGAGTTTCTTCAGGGGAGTCTAGTTTGTCGGTGTTTTACATCACCCACACCAAGGTGAAGCTGCACTTGAGCACCTTGGGGATTAGCTTCTCATTAGCCTATTATAAATTAAAAATGCCACATAGCAATTAATTACTGTAAAGAAAAGAAAAAAAAACAATGCCTGGTAAATCTGAATTTGAAGAGTCAATGAAATTGCTCAGATTCTCCTGGTGGTAGTGTTACAATTGCATGTCTGCAATCATATACAAATTTGAAAAACTGCTGAAGAGACCAATATTTCTGTTGCTTTTGACAGCTGTTTGCAAAGGGACGAACGTGTACATTGTTCATGCAAAACCATGACAATTTTTACCAGCAACCTGTCATGTGACTCAATGGGCAGAAATTCTTAGACACTCCATTGTTCCTTCTACATAAATCGCCGTCACCCCAATTTTATACAAATTATAATACAAGCCTACTATTTGAACTGATATCCAAAGATTATTTACAATTACTGTATGTAGCTTTAGACCTGGTATATACCCAGCAAGACACCCGTTTTGCCATGCTAACCGCAGCATCAATCCAGTTAATTCTTGGCTAGCAGTCAAGCCCAGTCTTCATTTCAAAACCCCTTGCTTTGTTTTTATGGATTTCCTTTACATCATGTGATCATGTAAAAATTGTGGTTTTGAATTTTAAAGTGTGTTTCAGAAACTGATACAGGAGATAAAAGACCTCCAATCTAAGAGATGAATTGCTCTAGAATTTGGGGAAAATATAGCATGATTTGAGTTTGGATGGAACGATCTGGTTATGGTTAGGGCTAACAGTATCAATTTTCACAGGATTGCATTCAAGAAGCAATATTTGTCGAATACGTGTAAACCAGTCTCTCTGAATAAATAATCCTGGGGTTTGTTTGGAACACTTATTGTGCAAGATCCAAGTGAAGTGCTTGAAATTTGTTGTATTTCATGTGTGGATCCACAAAATATGCTGAAGGAATAGAACTGAACAAGGAGTGATTCTTACTACAGTATTTTTTTTTTTTTTGGTACAGTTGTATTTATATTTATGAAAAGTTCATCATTATGTTTGAGATGAAACTACACATGTAAATCTTTGTTCATTTCATTGTTTTGCACATCTGTTATCTTTGATTTGCAATCATCAGGAAACATTGATGTTGCTGAAACCATTACTTGAGGCATGTGTGGAGCCCAAGGACTCTGCGATTGAGAAACCAGGAAAATCCAAGGATTGCATTTTCACAGGTCTAGTGAATTACATGTATTTGTTTATATAGTATTATAGTATTAGTATTATATCTATTTCACATGTCTAGTGAAGTAAAACTTTCCTTTTTAAAGCATACAAGATTAATTGTAATAACCCATAAATTGATATTTTATAACTTCACTGAGATTTGTTTGATGGAGAAAATGGCATGAGTGAATCTACCAGTTTGAGAGCAGATGATTTTTTATTTTCAGGTGAATCAGTGCGAGTGGCCTGCACTTTGAAACCTTTGCCACAACACAGTCTTTGTTTGATCACGCAGTTTGGCTCTCATAGGAAGTTGAGCAGTACAGGTAGAAACTGATTAAAAGAAATCTTACCACTGGATATGAGGAATAAATATAATATACATGAGAGTGAAACTGTTTTATAATGTTATAAGATGATGCAAACTTACAGTAGATATTTTGCAAAGATAAGTTTCATGTTGGATAGGAGAGTCCTTAAGCTACTGACTGAGTTTTCATTGGTAATGGTTAGTGAATGTGGGACAGGAAAAAGAAGCACATGCATGCACAGAAGACAAAAGAATGAAAAATGCCCATTGTTTGTGAAATGAATTCACGTATTTACCATTTAATTCCAGCAGGTCAGTGAACAGTAATGGATTCAGAGAAATTTTGAAACACCTGCTTACTCTTTTCTTCAGCAACAGCAAAAAAGAATCCAACTCTGTTCCAAGAAATGACACTGCACAGAGAAAAGGTGGTGGCATATGTTTGTCCACGTGCAAGTTCATCTCACCTTCAACTTAGTCAGGTACAGTTGATAGGAAAAATAATCCCATTATTTTCATTATTTCAGAACTCTTAAAAAAACAGCAGTCATTGTACATGTATTCTAGGACATCAATTATTTAGAACTGATATATGAATGGTGAGACTTCTTCTGGAACTTAGTTTCAAAGAAAAATCAATCATTCATCCAACCCATCCTGAAAGTGTGATTTCTTAATTTTCAAAGGGGGAATGTCTTTGCATGAAAAGGCTTTTCAGTTCTGCTTTGCAGTGAACATGATAGAATGTGATATTTTTCCCCCCAGCTTGTATGTAATGAGGCAGAGAAGGGCAGAAATGTTGATGATATCAGTAAATATTTCATCTCTTCAGAGGCAGCATCTACATCATCATCAACACATCAGTTGCAGAGTACTTCAGGTAGATGACATTTAGTATGCATGAAAGTCTTCATATTTGTGAATGAATTTTGTAATATGAAAAAATTTTTGAAAATGATGAAATCATGCAGTATATTTTTTCTCCAAGATACAGTGCAATCCTAATATCTCGACATCAATGGGACCGTCGGACTTGTGTCGATTAAAGAGATAGTCGAAATACCAGATTAGTGGTGGAAGAGAAAAAAAAAGGTGGGGGGGGGGGGGATCAAACATCACCGTAATGGGAAGTGTCCAATAAATAATGCAGTTATGTACCTTTTTCTTTTAATTATCGGCATATTGTCACCAGTTCCTCCAATATCACTGTTGTGCGGAGCAGTTGCGTGGCAAAGATTTGCCGATATCGAAGAAATGCTGTAGCTATCAAATGCGCAGTGCTTTCCTTTTTTTTTTTTTTTAACCTCAACCTGACTGTTTCTTTAGAAGAAGTGATGATACCGATATTATATACACACAGTACGGCAGTTAACCGAGAGATCTAGGTCAAGGCCTAGTATCAACGGCGCACGAATTTTTTGTGGGGGGAAACAAATTTACTCAGTCTGTAGTACTCTGTACTTTTACTGCCGTACGCTTATGCAAGGCACTCCACACTCCCGTTACTGAAGCCAAGGGTCATCCTCTGTGTCCGCACACCCCCTCTCTTACCTCTCCCCGCCAGCACCGCAAAAAGAAATAAAGAGGCCTTATTTATGGGGAGTTGCGTGGGCATTTTTGGTAGCACAATAGTAGATCTAGTGCACTTGTTTTACCGCGGTTGGGGATAAATGTGTCGATATAAGAGGAAAGAATGGAATAACACGTCGAGTTATGGGGAAATATTTAGTAGCATTAAAGAAGGAACAGGTTGGGACTTAAAAATTGTGTCGAGTTACCCACAATGTCGAGAAAAGCCGTGTCGAGATAAGTGGATTGGACTGTATGTATAGTGCATTATGTTAATCGTAGTGTTCACCAAGATAGCACAAAGTAATTGCAGAGAATGTGATATTCAGAGACCAGTTTAAAAAGGTGGATGATAATAAAGATACTAGAAACAATAAAATGAGACAGCTAGCACTTTTAGCGTGCACAGATTTCACACAGCCAATTAGCGGCGAATGCGCGGAAGTCATGAACAATGCAGTATTTTACAAAGCGAAATAGGGAAAATACATGTATCGAATTTTCTCCACTGTTCAGCTATTGCTGTAGCCTTGATTGACATCACTTAGTTTGTAATTTTAACTTCAAATGCTGTGGGAAAACTGGCTATTTTTTCTTTCTTTTTTTTTTTTTAGTCACAGTAGCACTGTTACAAAGCAGCATCATTAATTTATCATTATATCAAGTATTCTTTTCATGCTGTGCACCATGGGCCTTGCCCCCGATCAGCTTGCAAACTGTGTGCATGATTTTCTCAGAGGTGCGAAGAAAGGAGTGTCTCTTCTTACCATATCTAGTATCCTTGATGGTAATACATCACTATTTTTTGTTTGTTAATTTATCTACCCTGCCATCAGCTGCTCCATAGTAATGAGAACCACATTGGTTCCTGTCATGGACCCTTCATGGAGTTACTCAGTATTGGTGGAAACGTTTGTCTGCTCTTTATTTGCTATTTTTACTGACATTGTTATCGTGAATTTTCTCACAAAACTTTTAGTAATAATGACTTTGGGTTGTATTCTGTTTCAATATAACAAATTTTTTAGTCTACAGTGATCATCAGTAGCCTTGCCGTCAAAATATCTAGCGTCTTAGCTTAGATTACTTGCTTTCTGGGTATTTATGAATTTTATGTGAGCTGTGGGTTTTCAAACTTATTATCATTAGAAGCACCAGTCTGCGATATATATCTGTCATTAGACATTACACATGTGGAATTCTACTGTTAAATTCATGGATGGACTGCAAGGGTCATCAAACTTATGAACATTGGTGATAAAACTAAAACTGTGTTGGCCCTAAATGCATGAATTCATCATTGCTATCATAGTTGTGTCAATGTAAAAATGCATTACATGTCTCTTGTAGATTTGTGTTGCTGTATTCGCATTTTTGAGGCCACAGCTGTGAGAAAATTCACCTTTGATGTGTGTACAGATGAATTTTAGTTGTTTTTTTTCTTATAGAGATGAAATAGGAGCTGTACTGATGTCCATAATGAAATTTTATTTAGTGAAATTTGTTGTCCAGAATAGGGTAAATGAAACTGAAGGGCACCTTGCATAAAGTAGATTTGCAAGAAAAGGGGTACACAAATTTTGGTCCCATTTGGAAAGGGCTTCCTTCTTATTTATTCTTTTATTAAATGGACACTTCTCCTTTCATATGAAAGTGTTAAAGTGGTATTGAAGCCCTGCAAGAGTGTAAATGAAATGTGGATATTTTAATAAGTGAAGTGGGTTTTTTTTTTATGTATATACATGCCAACTATGGAATAAACTGGGACATTTGACACCCTGGTCTTCTCAGTCTATACTGACATTCACAGTCTTAATGTCATAAGTGAACAACAAAATACGTGGTTTATCAAATGAATTTATTTGAGATTGAGATAATAAGACACATGCCATATACTTGACTCATCCTGACTTCCAGTGTTACTACATATAATATGGAAAAGAGATTCTGTAATCTGGGCATGTTTCATTAATTTTGAAAATTTAGTACATACATGTACATGTATTATTTCTGTCATTTCATTTTCAAGATATACATGTGCATAGATAAATTCTGCATACGCTGCATATGGTAGTTTTATTTCCTATTTCCAGATCTGCTGTAGGCTGAACATGTACATGTGTACCACGTTCTGAAAATTCATTTCAAGAATCCTGGGCGAGCATAATCTGATAAAACCATAAAAGTACTTTTAATGTAAATGGCTTAGTAGATCTGCATAACTTTTCTAAGGTGCATTTGATGGCTGAATGTCTAATGTGATCCGATTCATCAAGACAAATCTACATCCACTGAGACTCTTGATAAGCGTCCACTTGTCACCTTGCAAATTGTCAGTGATAATAATTTATACCTCCTGATCTTTTACTATTTGAAAATGTAGAACAGATTTTAATTTGAGTGTTGAAAATACTCAGTACTAAACAGCAGACTGAACTGGAATAATAGTCTGGGTAGTCCAAACTGATTTTTACTTTTTATCATAATGCACCAGTTATTGTCTAATCTGATGGAGCTTGCTTTTCTAAGAATTTTGATACCAAATTTATTATTCTAGCTTAAAGGCTTTGAAAGTTATAGCATTTTCAAAAGTGAGAAAAACACCTCAAATTTGCTATCTTTTGCAAATTGCACGTCGGTCCAACTTTGGCTGCCCATAAAATGAGCCATGGCATTGAAAATTGTCAGTTTCCATGTCAAGGGGGTTTACATTATGCTCAATTTTTTTCGAGGGGTACAAAATAATACAAGCATCTCATTTTACTTTTTTTTCGTCAGATTTCATCCGTTGTAAATTCTGTGTGAACTCTTACAAGGGAGACAAAAATAATGTTTTTGTTATTGTTTTTTTTTTTTAACTGAAAAGGAGGTCAACTGTGTCACCATTGACTTAGCACCGAGTGTCGGACAAGAAAGGTGACAAAATTAAGCACTGGGTCAGTCTTTAAAAACAATCGGGGTGAAACATGCCCCATGTCTGATTTTGGCATACCGTTATAATACAAAGGCTGAGGTTCGTTTGCGTATAATTTGATCCTGATCTATTAAAGTTTCCGCCAGTTTCTCAGTCAACAAACTTTTCAACAAATGATTTTTAAAGGAATTTCATCTTAAAACAGGATGAAAAATGTACAGAATTAAACATCATTTATCTGGCTTTCTCTGTGTTATTTTCAAATACGTGCGCTACATCGGCGCGACGCTCTGCGACCGTTTGTTATGAGGGGGTCAGATAGGTACGCATGGCTCAGGGCAAAAAGGGCAAGCCATTAGAATGTCCACGATAAACCTTTGCTTTTCTGAAACTATAAATAAAGTAGCATTTTGCATGGACAGACTGTTCCATTAGAAACACATTTTTGTTTATATTGTTATATTAGGCATGCATTATCCAACAACTTAATTTGCTGAAGAAATTGGAAATAAAACCTAACTTTTTACTTTATAACCATAATTGAAAAGTATATGACTCATTGCAAAATAAGAACAGCCCAAATCTACCCGCCAAAGTACAGTTTTTAAACTGCGTATAGCTATTTAAATGTGCAAAACTGAATACTACTCAATGAAGGAAAAATTGTTCGTCACATCAAAGTTGTGTGATATGTCATGTGTACACATTTCTTTCTTTTGTTTCAGTTTATTAGAATTAGTGCCCTTGATTTAACAATGGCCATTGTTTTGGTCAGTGTGCACACGAAAAGTCGGACGCAAACTCATTAATATCGACCATAATGCGCCTTAGCCCACGCCAAAACCGATTTTCAGCCTAATTTCTTTATTATTGGTGAAGATGCGACTGTTGGAACAGCCACATGCACTTTTACAGCATGTAATTATCTAAATAGATCCACGAAATAACAGTGTGCACACACGGACAACAAAAACCCTCGAAAAGAAAATAAACTGATTTAAAGTGAAAAAAAAATGATCTTCGCATTTTTATTGCCCAAAATCGAATAGTAAATTCTTTATCTTTATGAAATCGAGGGCCGCCAAGTAAACTATGGTAACTCGTGTTTTTTTCAAAATTGACATTTTTAGCATGAAGAATGCATTTCCCACTATACACATTCCAGAAAAATTTCACACCTATATTCTTAAAATTAAGAGAGATATCCCATAATTTTAAAATATTGTATCTGAAAGTAGTGGTTATTTGCCGCGTATACTATTGTAAGTCAAGATACCATAGTATACGCGACAGAATTGGAGGAATGAAGTGTTGTAAGTCGGACTTACAATAGTTTACATGTGTAAAAACCACCAGCTTCTTTCGTGGCCCACCCAGATACAATATTTTTTCAAGTACATGTGAATGTCTTGAGTATGAAACTGCTCACGTTGTAATTCTGTAAGACCTACTTAAAACTAGGCTTTGTAAGGTACCGAGTCCAGGCGTAAAGGGCACCATACACAATGGCCTGACACTGACAAGGACCGTGCTTTGGAATAGTGATTACTGCGAGAAGATCCCGACCAGTTAATGAAGCTGCCCGGGACCACCCAGCATCAATCTGGCTAGCTTTCACCATCAGATTTGCCTAAAATCTGTGTGCCGAACACATCTTTGTTTGTGCGGGCTTTTGTTTTGTTTCCACCAGTGTCCAGTTCTTCAAAATCATTCTCTTACATCTGGTAAGTAGTTTCCTTTCTTTTTCTTTTGAATAAAATTTCACCTTTAAAAATGTTTAATGAATGCCTTTAAGTGAGTGGGCCACACAAATCACACCTTTTTCCAAAAAGGGTGAGATCAGTCACAGTAGCTCATACAGATATTACAAAAACATGTCTTCTTAGTGAAAATGCCACTCCTGTCCACCTCCACAATACCTAAATATCTATGCTGTATATAGAATAGAAATGAAACAGCTATTGATGATTAGTTGAGAATTCGTTTCGTTTACCACAAGGTGTCACAAAGATTAGTATTGCATACAAATACAGTAGTTTATGACCCTAACTAACATCTTCCCTCTATCTCTTTCTCCTCAACCTATTTCCTTTTCTTTCTTTCTCCTCCTCCTCCTCTCTCTCTCTCTTTCTCTTTGTCTCTTCTCTAATTTCCACGTACCCCCTCCACCTCTTATCTCCACAAATTCACCGTGTGTTCTCCTTTACCTTACAGAGGATTGAGTTGCTGTGTAAAGATGTCCATTCTTGGTACACTCCACCAAGCCTCCAGCATATTTAAAAACAGTGGACGTCAGTGTATCAGCAACTCTGTTGCAGCTCTTGTTTATCATGAAAACAAACTCACCACAACATGGACTACGCATGACATAGACCAGATACTATTCCATGGTGATAACCTACACTCATCACTGTTTGGACATTTCAGCGATCAGTATCCACTCATCAGCTCTATTCCTAATCAGTGTGAAGCATGTGGTTGTCAGGTTGATCTTCAGATCATGGATTCATACACTGGGCTTTTGGAAACCATGGATGATACTCCACCATACTTCAGTCTCCAAAGTGCAATTTCAAACATGGACAAGCACGCAATCCTGATTATTGGTTCGGACACACCTGCATTTTCATCTGCAGTCATCAAGGATGACAATGTCTACCACATCTTTGACCCCCATAGCAGAAACCTGGCCGGTATGGCGTGCCCAGATGGAGCTGCAGTTAGGACATCTCACATTTCAGTAGCGGAAGTGAAGGAGTATCTCCTCTCTCTGGCAACATCATTGGGACTTTCATCAATCCCCTTTGAGCTTACACCGGTGCATGTTCTAGTCCAAGCCACAGAACCAGTGTACCACAATCTCCAGCCAACTGTGCCTTCTAGGTCTGATGAATCATCAGACTCGGATTTACCGCTGGCTTCAATCAGGAAGCTGAGCAAAGGCCGGAAACAGAGGGCTTCGTCGCAGTCAGATTCTGATGACTTACCTCTCGTGGAGATCCAAAGGAAGACCTCTGTGAGGAGGAGAAAACGAAAGGTGTTTGTCGAAGCCAGTATCGGTGACAGTAGCTCAGATCTGGGCAATTGGGACTCTGACAAAGACCCAGACTATGTTCCACAAGATGAGCAGCCCTCTGATGAAGAGTGGACGCCGAAAGGTAGAGAGAGCACACCAGAGAGAGAGGTACAGCCTGAATCCACCTCACCCTTAAAGTACATGCAAGTGTCTGTTGATGCCATGCGGCTTATTGCTGGTGGATCTGATTGTGACCCACAGTACGATCATCGATCGTTTGCATCACCTTCCAACATGGAAGAGCGCTCAGCGGGAAATCAAGATTCCCTTGAGCAGCTCATCCATACGTCTACAGCTTCAGAGGCCGGAATGCTGGACTGCAGCAACACGACAACAGAAGATAATATCAGCATTGTGGCTTCTTCTGAGTCTCTCCTGGAAATGAGAGGTAGGAAGAGGAGACGAAACGAAAACAACTGGAAGGACAGTAAGAGAAGAAAAGGCCTAAACTTAGGCGAAGGGTATACAACCAGAAAAGACAAAGTCGTTTGTAGGAAAACAATGAAGGAGGGGTGTGGAACAACTTGCAGAATGCATTGCCATCAGAGAATTAGTACTGCACAAAGAGAGTCTGTATTTCATTTATTCTGGCGGACAGGGAGCATAGACAAGAGGAGAAATTACGTTTGCCACAATGTAGATGCCAAGGACAAGGCAACAGGCATTGACACATCTAAGAGAAAGAGAAGCCTGAAGTATTACTTAAGCATTGACGGAGTAAAAGTTCCTGTGTGTAAAACCTTTTTTTTACACACCCTTGGATTAAGTGACCAGTTTGTTTTTACAGCACTTTCAAAAATAGATGAGGGCGGGCATGTGGCCCCCGACATGCGAGGAAAGCATAACAAACTTACAGAGCCAATGAAGAAGGAGAAGGAAATAATTAGAGAACACATCAAGTCCTTTCCAACAGTGGAAAGTCACTACTGCCGAAAGGACAGTGAGCGGCGGTACCTTGGTGCCTCCCTAAACTTGGCCACCATGTATAGACTTTACCGAGAGAAAAGGAACCAAGAAATGGCAACTAACATCGTCTCTTCCACAGTCTATTGTGAGTTGTTTCGAACAGAGTTTAATCTTGGCTTTCACAACCCTAGCAAGGACAGATGCGACTTCTGTGTATCCTTTGAAAATCTCTCTCCCGAAGAAAAGGAAAAGCAAAGGCAAAAGTACGACGACCACCACCGCAACAAGGTTAGAGTGCAGGAGAAAAAGGCAAAAGACAAAGAAGACAGTCGTACGAACAAAAAGAGAAGTTCAATCTGTTTTGACTTACAAGAAGTCTTGATGACCCCTCATTCAAATGCTTCAGTATTGTTCTACAAAAGAAAATTGAACACTTTCAATTTATCATTGTATGACCTTGGAAGAGGTCAAGCTGTCTGTAATGTCTGGCATGAAGGTATAGCTGCAAGGGGCTCCAATGAGATAGGATCCTGTGTATTTGATTACCTTAGGTCTGCACATGAAAGGGGCGTTGAGTTTATAACATTGTATTCAGACTCGTGTGGCGGTCAGAATCGCAACAAATATTTCCTCACCATGTTGTGGTATGCTTTGAATAAATTTGGCTTTTCAGAAATAGAGCACAATTTTTTCATCAAAGGTCACAGCAAAAATGAAAACGACAGTGTCCATGCCACTATAGAACGTGTCAGTAAACACTTAGATATCTACACTACTGCACAGTGGGCAAGCATTATCAGTGCAGCTAAACACACTAACCCGAGATATATTGTTAGGGAACTTGATGAGCAGTGCTTCTTTGATTTTAAGCAAATTGCTGGGCAGTTGAAAAATTTTGACTTAGACATGGATAGACAAAAAGTACATTGGTTAAATATAAAATCTATGAAAATGACAAAAGACAATCCCAACCTTGTTCACATTTTATATGATTATGATGGACAATACCACCAGCTCAATTTAATTCAGAGAATAAGAAAAATACAACAGAGTTTTTCTTTCCATGAAATCAAACTCAATGTCCTCAATCATGGGGGAGGCCCAGGAATTGATAAAGACAAATACGCTGACTTGCAGTCCCTTTGTAAAGCCCAAATTATTCCCACAATACATCACCAATTCTTCAATCTACTGAAGATTAAGATGCAATAATTGCCAGACATTACAAGCAGCTTGATCGTTCAACTGTAACACTCAAGTGTCGCATATTTGTGTCAGTTTTTTCCTCTGAAAAGATGTCACATCACATACTTCCATATTTACTTGAAAACGCCGTATTTTCATCTCATGTACATTTAATGCATATCTTTTACTGTGTGCGTGAATGCGTTTGTGTGAAGAAAATCAATAATTTCATCATTATACAATGTCATAGTTTAAAGGTTGTACTTGGAGCTTGGAGTCAAATACTCATTCTCAGGAGAGTCCACTGGCATTTTTCAAAGTCCAACACTGCCATTTGCTGCTTCTGTTATTGATGAAATGGTATAATCAGCCGTTTTACCGCATGCAAACCCTTTAAACATGAAAATGGAACATTTCTATGTGTTCATAGCAACGTTGTATGCCACAGTTCCTCCATCTAAGTCTGCAAATATTCATGAATTATTTATTTCAATATTTTACTTTTTTTTGTGCCTGCCTAATGTTTGCTTTGCAACATGTTCCTTTGTTTGTCAAAATGTATAGCGCGTGCAAGACAGCCCGATGAACGAAAATATCAAGTTGTGTTACTGCAAAATTAAGCTGACTTCTTCATGATTTATAGACAATGTATTTGTATGTCATGTTTTAAGTTCACCAATAAATTTTTCTCTAAATGTAGTCGCTGCTTTGTACTATTTTCTCAGCCTCGAAGATCCAATCCATACAGAAATATATAGATAACAACTAATGAATTTTAGTATACAATGTGAGCCTGTTACTTGAGGTGGGGCAAACTATTGTAAGTTCCCAAATTTCAGTCCTGTGCCGCGCGTAAACTATTGTAACTCAGACATACCATAGTTTTCTTGTGCTGCCAGCACCCATAAAATTGTTGTAACTCGAGATACAATACTTTACGTGTGTAATTTTCACTGGCAAAATATGGCAACTCCAATAACTAAAATATTATCAAATAATCATGTAAAATAAAGACATATATCAACATCCCATGACATTTATATGTTTACTTGTGAATATCAAGCATATACATATAAAAATGAACGAGCTATGCAGTTTTTTGTGTCTCCTGTAAAATTTGCAAAACACGAGTTACCATAGTTTACGTGGCGGCCCTCGAAATGATGTGTTTTAAACCTCTAAGATACCATTATTGGTCATAATTTGACAGTTCATAACAGGGTACAAACACAGGTAGATTTGGGCTGTTCTTATTTTGCACTGACTCATATATATATATACTCCTGACCCTCCAAGCACATGGATAACCCCTAATTGGAAGTAATCCAGCTTCCAGGGGAACACATCCATCCTTCAATTTATGGAACTAATGAAACTACGTTCTCCTAATCATACCCCAGAAAACGTTTACTGATAAGTGTTTTGCCCTCCTGTGATGGATTTTGATCCACAAGACTTTACATCCACCCCTTCCGAAAAGCAAGATCTGCTACTGGTATTTTATGTATTATCACCGACCATCTTTTTGTTTTTGATGTACTGACATGATTTCGGAACGGTGAAAAAGCATTGAAGACATTATATTATATGGTTCCTGCATATCTCCGAGAATTATATTTTTTTCCATGATTTTTCAAGGACTTTTCCAGGGCTACTTATTGCAAGAAAATGTGACAAGAAGTTCAGATTTTTCCTGCTTTTTAAATGTTTTCTTAAACCCCAGGATAGTTCCAGGGCTGCTCAGGAGCTCTGTATATTAATTAGTACACGTCATAAAAGTGATTCTCTCACTCCTACTTTTATTATGTACAAGTGTCATTCCAATTGTTAAAAACTTTTCATGGTATATGTTTGTGATGTTATGTTTTATATGTGTTTCAGCACATTTGCCAACCAAACTTCAATCCTTATTTTCTCGAAATGGCAAAAATGCACTACAGCAATATGGCAAATGCCTGGCGATATTTACAATATTACATGTAGTGTTGCATACACATCACTTTTCATTTTTTTTAATGCATTTGATAGATTCAATTTTGAATATGTGTAGAAGTAGTGAATATTCAAATGCTGATTCTGGCAATGTATGATTTGTTTTTTTCATTATTATCTATCAAACTATTCTGGAACACAAAGCACACACCTCTTAGCACACAAACACTTTATTGAATAACAAAATCTCAAGGTAGTGCATTACAATGTATTAGCAAGTTTCATTCACATAACAGGAGTTAAAGAAACAAATTCTCAGCCTTACAATATCTTTCCTGCAATAAATGTTGAAACACTCATTTTCTGTGTGTTGCTAATACTACTTTCACATTTCGATGAATAAAGAACATAATGTTCTGACTGTACATGAAACTCCAGTACTGGTACTACAAGTGAATGGAATTATGGATCGTGATAACACCCACTAAATTTTTACATGACAAACAGATGATGTAAAATTGTAACTGACCTCACTGATTAGAAAACATGAAGGTTAAGAATATTGAAATAATATTTTGCATTAAAATTTTAAATATTTTGTATACAGTATTTGACAAACACAACAGTTAGTGTGGTTAATTCTAAAATTCACCCTTTCCATTATTACTTTGTAACACTGGAAATACATTGCAAAATTAATGCACAAATATTAAGTCCACAATTAAAGTACAAAAATACATACCACACCTAAAACATAATTATGATACATTATGAACATGACAGGATGCAAAGCTTGCAATGCAAATGTTCAGCAGCCTCAGTGTCATGAGTGAGGAATGAAAAACGAATGAATGATTGTGGGAATGAAATGATAATTGCAGGGGACGCAGGAATTAAAAATTCTCAGAAAACTAAATCAGTCAATGATGAATCAGTACTATGTAGCCTTTATTACCAGTACAAATATAAAGCAGTTGCACAAATTGTGCACCATTGGTGGGGTACGCAAAACAGTGCTTCATATAAATGTGGAACAAATACAGTACAAAACCCTTCAGATTAAATTCAAAGATTGAGTTTTACGCCATCCGGTTATTTCAGAAATTATCCAGGTTTTTAATACAGTAGACAACAGTTAAACTGAAATTGGCGGCACCAAAGGTTTGTTTTTGGTTTAGACGACGTTTTGGTTTAGCGATAGAAGGCTTGAAAAATGCTACTTTCAAGAGAGGCAGCCCAAATCACTGCCGTAGAGGACAAATAATGTAAGTGCACAGGCTAAACAGATTCAATACGTCATCACAGTTTTCTTTTCAGTTTAACCATGAGATTATTTTGGTTTAGCCCTAGTTTGTTAACAAAGACAAAGAGGAAAAAAATTGGGGATTCTTATTTTCCTTCGGTTTAGCACTAGTTTTGTTTTAGCCATTTTCAGTTTAACCATTCTCCAAACTTAAACTACAATACCTTATGTAGAGGAATGATTGTATTTTCTTGTACCACGTTTATGCTGATACTGCAACTTAACAATGATATTAAATCCAATTTCCATGCTACTCCAAAAAAGGGGATTAAAACAAATCATGCCTTAAATTGTAACATTTTGTGCTGTCTTAGAGATGAAAACAAATCTCATGCTCAAATTTTCTTACTGTCAAAATGACCTCATTTATCGGTTGCATTACTGATACTATCCAGCCATTTGTTCCTAAATATCAGCAACATGCCATGCTCTTCCCCATTGCTTTATCTTGGTCCCAATTCCAATCTCATGATGTTACTGTAGAAAATAAATGTGGTGGCTGCTTGCTGAATGACAAAATAATGATATCTATCTCTGAGTAATGTTATACAATGATGTGAGGTGTCTTAAGCATGCAGTGCAAATTGTGAAATTTGAGCTTTTCATCTACAGGGCAAGTACATGTTCCATGCATTACTGAATACTGGCAAAGATACTTGATACGATAAAATGGGACAGCCGCGGCATTTTGTGTCCACAGGTTTCAGGCACACCACCAGGCAGAAACTATGTATAGGAAGTACAAAGCTGAAAAAAGCTTGATACTTGTTGACTGTTTAGCCATCACTTTGGCCTCGATTAAAGAAGCTTACTTTGTAATTAACTTCAGTTGTTGGAGAAAACCTGTGGCCTTTTTTAAAATTAGCTGTAGTACTGTAACAAAATTGTATATTAACCTGTCACTGTACATGCATCAAGCATCCATTCAGGCAATGTGTCATTGGTCCCGCCCATGATCGGTGCTCCAGCTGCGTGCACACTCTTTTTAGCCGTGCAAAGAAGACACTGTCCCGACTTATCTAACGATTGTCTGTGATACTAGTGCACTTAAGATCTCACATAAAACCTTGTACAATATACAGCAAAGAGGTGAAGCAAGTTTCACTGTCTTTTCAACGCATGTTTCAGGTTAAGTCAAAGCTGTTTCAAAATTCAAAATTCTCTGTAATTCTGATGCACTACAATGACTTTAAAAAAATTTTCATGTTGACAGGATCAGTACCTGCTCCTCAGCCCATTCTATCCCCAATCACAACTATCATGAGAGATGCATGATTCAATGTTACTAAATGCTTTTTTTAATCATGTTCAAGTATCTTTAAAAACAATTTTCCATGATCATTTCAGTATACCATCTTATACTTATATTAACTTGGTCCACTGGTTACTTACAGAAAAAGATAACATGCAACAATGACAAAATGCAAGACTGTATCACTTCTTTATGAATACGAGGGGGTTAATATACAATATTTCAACACCAGTGAACTGTAGCTTGTTTAATGCTTTTTACAAAGCATCCTTTCTCCTCCCCCCCCCCCCCCTTTTTTTTTTCTGTCTTTGTTTTATTGTGCAAAGGATATAATAGAGTATCCTTGGTGAGTTGTGTAAAGTGTGCAACTTTTTCAATTATTTCTGTGGACAATACAGTAGAGTGGCTTGTTTTGTTATTTTCATTCATGTATCCAAGGGACTGCATACTGACTGCATCACTGAAATTTGCTATCCCACTAGCTGCCTTGTGGAGAGCTGTACCTCTACCATCTTCACTGTTGTCAGTGTGTAGCACACATACGCGCGCACCACCCTCTTAACCAGCCTTTCTGCTAATCAGAGCAATCGCAACAAAAAATAAAATTTCATTCGCTGACCTTACAAGGGGACATTAATACATGCAGTAATATGATGGAAAAATCATTTTTCATCTTCTAATTGACTCTAAAAAATTACTGTGAAAAAAATGTAATGGCTTCCCCATGTCTCATATGGTGAAATTACAAGTGCCTTTATGAAAGCAGAAATCTGAAATGAGCAAATAATGCAAAACTAAATGTGCCAAGAGATATAAAAATCTCTTGGAACAAATTTTTGGCTGCAGAAATCAAATGCTGTGTTATATAATAACATCTCAGGTCAAAAACTTCACATTTTATTTCAAGTCCAACAGAACAACAATCTATTTGGTACATAAAAATATTTATACACTGGCAAATTTCAGGGATGAGTAAATTTACCTTCCAATATTAAGCATCAAGATATAGATTACAATAAGGAATAACATCAAAATTACAGTGCAACAAAGTGAAACTGACAAGGAATTGGACACTTTCATCGAAAAATAAAGCAAGACACAAATAATGGAACTTTTTGCTTGAACCGAAAATTGTCTTATTTTACCCGACGTAAATTCTGCTAAACTGTAAAGTTCCATTAATTGCTTTACTTAGTTTTACTGTTTGAATGATTTCTGATTAACCTACTAAGTTCTGTCAAGGGTGATAAATGTACATCACAAAAATAATAAAAAGAATATTAATGAAATTATATCATTTGCAGATCTCTCAAATGCTGTGTGCTTTCATCACATCAATCAACTTTGGTGCCAATATTCAATAGGATTAGGAATGCCTCTTCAATTTTATTCAAGCAAAATAAATTTTTATATTGTACAATAGATTGTATATAATACTAAATCATTATCAATGTGTCAGAAAGATTGCACCCTGTGAGAATAATTCCTGTCCTCATAATTCTATTGTTTCAGGACATTACCAACAGATATCCTGAGTTTTTCAACATCAATCTGCCAGTGACAGAGAAATCCATTAATTGGAAAGTTGCACTACTAATGGTTTCTAATGAATATATTACAACAAATTACTTTCCTGAACAGTAAAAACCAAACATAACTTTGATTACTACCAATTTTAGATTAACCGTAAAGTAAGCAACAGTTTACGTCAAAGGATTAGGCTGGATGCAGATTTCAAGCAATGCGTAGGAACAGAAAAGAAACTATGGTGCAAAATATTGAAAGCAAATGTGAAGATTTAAATGCAAACAGGAAAAACAAACTGCTGAAGCTAACTCTGTAAAAACCGCTTTTCACCAAATATTACATGGTGAGAATATACAAACCTAAAACAAAATGTACACGTCTCACACTCACAGCAACACAAAATGGTGCAAAAAAAAAAAATCTGGATCACTCGTCAAACATGCAGCAAAAAAGAAGAATAGTTCAAGATATTCGGCTGTCTGTTTGTGCTGATGGTTTATAAGGCCAATAAATTGCATATATCTCAGAACCCCACCCATTGGGAATGTTTACCATAAGTTTTAATTTCAAGACTGAGTACACAATGGAGTGATATTGTATGGTGAGATAGTGTACAACAGAAATACATGTTTAAATTAGTTGCTACATACACTTTTTTTTTTTTTACATAATAGCATACAAATTATCAGGAACTTTCCAAATGTATGGACATTGTGCTTCTATGGAGAAAAGTATATGAAAACCTAAAAAAAATACTGAATGGCTTTCAAAAAAATGCATAATAAATGGCCAAGAGTTGGGGAATCGTCTTCTAGACGTACCAACTATAAAAGAAGAAGAAGAAGAATTTACAGACCTGCTTATTCAAGTTGTTTGATTTTGAATTTAATCATCCACAGGTCAAATAGGACAAGTGTAAAAATTATGAAAACAATAATAATATTTATTATGGCAATTATATTTTGGACCACAGTTTGATTGTTTCAATAGTTTCATGGCATGTGTATGTGTAAACTGATAATATAATACGGGCAAATAAAAAGCAAAAAGCCACTTTCTGAAAAAAAGATTTCTGCCAGAATGCCAAAATTAAAAGGTGCAGAGGAGCAGACTAATAATATCAAGTTTACTTTATCAAATTAATCATTTCTCAGCAGTAAATTTACTGGACATAGCTGGACATTTACGAAAACTTGCAACAAAGTTTTTAGACATCTTTTTTGTTTTTCCTTCAATTGTCTGCAGGAGGCCTACAGAATGTCAACAATTCTACGCTGACCTAACACAGTCAAAAGGTTGATTCCTTTAGTATGGAAGACCGATGGTCACAGTGCTCAGTAGATGGATTGGTTTTTGGCTTCAATGAAGGTTATTTTACACAACTTTTGTTTGCAGTAAGCCAACATTTCCAATGCTGTGTGAAAGTTCAACATTAAAAAATTCTCACACTTCAGATAAATTTAAACTGTTTGCCAACTGATTTATTCCTTTTGGACACCAGTATTTTAAGGGTACAAATAAGTAGCCTACCACCACCAAGCAAAACTGACAAAAATTTCATAGTGTTGGTTGACCTGAAAAAATTTCACCCTCAATAGGAAATCTTAAACGGACAGATATCACCTTTAAAATCAGTTCAGGTGCTCAAAACCCAGAATATTATTCCCACCTCACAATTTTGGCATTAAAATTAAAACTGAGGTATGGGGCCATAATTGGTAGGGAGAAAATGACAATGATAACATTTAGTGCAAAATGGATGGTGAGTTGAGCAATAGCTCTTCTGAGCTGTTCTTGTGAGCGCTTGCACAAACCAAATCACCCAAAATTATTTAACGAAGTCTAAAAATTCACACAGCAATCAATGCCACAATAAAACTATCCTAAAGGTAAAAGATTGTCCCTCTAAATCTTTTGAGAAAACTTCCATAATTTTTTCCATAATTTCCTTTCATTTTGAACATATACATTCAGCTGGCAAGATAATTTGCAGTTGTTGATGGTCAGAGTGAGAATGATATGTTCCAAATATGATTCTGATGGTAAAACAGGTGTGAAACATTTGTTTGCTGCCTCAATTTTAATAAATGTATGGGAATATCCTGTATTTCACCCTCTCACAGTAGCGATCCCAACTGGCACCATACTTTTCTCGGCACTGCTCATTATCTCGACGCTCTCTATGTATCAGCAAGACCAAGAAGTACAGTGGGTAGAAGTAGGTCAAAATGTGGCCAAAACCTGTAATTTAAGACAAAGAACAAAAACATAAATTAACATTGCAACGCCCAACACTACCGGATAAATTTTTTTTTTTAACCACAAACCAAACAAAGTCAATGAAAACGGATTCACCACAACACAACAGTTACTTTGAAAAACAAAATCTGAAAATTAATTATGAATGCAAAAACTTAAACTTGATGACAAATTAGCTATTTTCCAGTGACAGAATCAAGAAAGAATATATTTTAACAGTCTACAAATAGGTTTACAAGCTGTTATTTAACTCACTGGAGACTGGGCTTTTGGAGATTTTACATATGCTGGAGACTAGCATTTTCAGGGCTTTCTTTAAAAACATCACCACGCATCTCAGAATCACCCAATTGCAAATTGCCACGATCTTTTAACATAGAAAACTTAAGACGATGCACAATGATATAAAACAAACAGAAATACCCTAGGTTGATAACTTTTTTTTTTTTTTTGTGACTTATTGAAAATGACCCTGATTTTGACTTCCCGGGAAATTTTCAGAAACAAAGTTGACCTGAAACAAAATTGTGTAAAAAAAAAATATACTTTTTGCAGCTTTTTTGTGTTGTTTCAAGTAGTAAATGGTGTGTGAATGTTATGGAAATAGATTCAAACCATTAACATAAAACAGAGTCACTGTGGGGGCACATCAACATCAAATTTGGGAGCTCGGGGCGCTGGATCTAATTCATCTGAATCAGTCTCAAATGAATACTTAATGTCACTGCCAGTTATGTGAATTATAGATTCACCACATGTATTAGGACAAGAAGTAGAAGTAGAGGCTGGCTGATCGATGGGCGTAGATCTAGCCACACATGCTTTCCCCTTCCCCTTTCCTGCACCTCGAGACTGGCCCTTGCCTTTACCTCTACTACTACCAGTTGGGGCAAATTCATGATCTGAATCACTTTCGTCAGGCCCAGGCAGAAACTCTGGGTCCTGATCATGACTAACATCACTCAAATCACTGTTTTCATCAAAAAGTTCAAACACATTTGGTTGTGGACATCCTTTACTGGATGCTATCCTTCTGCAGTGGTCTGGTAATTGTTCACACTGATCAGTTGTTATGGTCAATGACAGTGACTTCACATTATCAGCTGTAACTTAGAAAGTTACCACTCGATCTTGCTGAAACTTAGCAGGAAGCGAGATAAATGGCTCTAGTTCCCTATAAGATGAATCTGCCAGCTGTTGGTGGGTTAGCGAGAGCAGGAAAAAAATAAAAAGTCCGGTCGCCAAGGGGTGGCAGATCCGTCCCAGCAAGCAACAGACAAGGCCACCAAAAGGTGGCGGATCCGTCGCGAGTGACTTAACGAACATCAAAACTCGAATACAATATTTACCTGCGTCGAAAGAGTTCTACAGTATATGCCCACAAACACACAAAATATAACACACTAAATGCAAATGAACACTGAGTCCATAAATTCATTACCTGTTGTAAGTGACCAAGACAGAGCCATGATGAGATCACCCAGATAATTAGGTTTACGACAGATACCCCACCAGCCAGACACTAACAGCTTCTTATTTGTTTGGGTTGGTATTGTCTCCAGACCTGTCAGGTAAGAACATGACAAAATGAATTTGTGCTAAAGAAGGTCTGCGTTCATCAGTGCAAAGCATGGGACACAGAGATGGTCATCCAGAATGGAATATGGTGACAGAAGTAAAGTGGGACAGAAAAAAATGTTCATACCACTACCCCAAATTCAAGATTTTCTCACATTCAGGTACCAAAAAAAAAAAAAAAATTTCCATAGCTAAACTTTAAGCCCAAAACTTTTTTATTGTATACACATAGGAACTGCATGAAATCTGACTGCAAATGAAGACAAATATACATCAGAATATCACTAAAAAATGAAAAACATGTCAAATCAAGAGAGTTTACCTGAGACAGCTGGGTCTTTCGGATCATTCCTAAATTGATTCTTCTGTAGATTAGCCAGCCGGAAAATACTGAAGCCCACAACTGGAAGAAAATATATCAGGGATATTATTTTTAAAAGAAAAATCTCATGCATTCTATTGATGGAAAAAGATACATTTTGAAAAGACACCATCAACAACAATAAAAAAAAAACTCAGTCAGAATAATGAAAGTTGACAATTTTTTATTTCTTTTTTTAAATATGTGCTGAGCAAGAAGTTTCCACATGCACTTTTACAACAGGTACAATTCCACCCTTCATTAATGAGATTTGACATCATTCAATCTTTTTCCATTAACTCACTTGCGACGGATCACCCAACAGTTGCGTGACGGTCCGTTTCCGCTGTGGACGGATCACGCACCCCTTGATATCGCCTATGCTATGCATGCAAATCCTGCATGACACGTCTCTAACGCATGTAGAGCCATTTGTTTCGTTTCGTACCGAGTTTGGCGGAAGTAGGAGTTATAGTTTTGGATCTATGAATTAACCAAGGTAAGTAACTGCAATAACTAAAAATATTGAGTTGGCTCTTGTAAACAGAATATCGTCCCCTAAACGCAAGAGAAAAGAGACCAATATTTTTGAAGTTTTTGATAATTTTTCAGATTTAATCTGAGCGATGATCTAGACCCTGAGTACATGCCTCAGGTGCAGTCAATTTCCGAAATTTCCCAGAAAACAAAAATTGACATGATTTTCAAAAATTTATAAAATCAAAACCATAATAGATAAAACATTGAAATTTTTACAGTGTATTGTACTACAGTTACTTATTTGTGTTCAAATTTCATTAAAATATCTTAATTAGGTGAGTTTTTATGAATTTTTAAAATACCCAAAAAAAACCCAGTCTCCAGCGCATGTTGGCCAAGAAAAAACCCAGTCTCAAGTGAGTTAAAAGGTATATGGGTTAAAAAAAAAAAAAAACATGCAGCTGACTTGTGAAAATTTTAAAAAGTAAAAAAAACAAGACAAGGAAAAATTGATGAAATAAGCTTTTACTTGCCTGAAACTTTCTTGTAGAAGTCCATGAAAATAGCACGGTCTATTTTAATATCTTAAAAAAATAAATGAACGAATAACTGGAGCTTGCACCCACAATATGTATACTTACAATTCAGCAAAGCAATAGGGGCCAAACAGTACCAGGGCAGAACGTATTTGTTTTCCAAAAGAAAACGAGGCTGAAGACAGTATAGGAACGGCACCCATGCTAAGTCACCAAAGGCCAGCATATATCCAAAGCCATCATGAATGATATCCATAGTTGTAAGGATTGCATCCTGCATCAAACAGAATATCAACAGGTCAAAATTTACAATCACAATTTCATCTTTGAGTTTACATTTCAGATCCCAGTCACACTAGTCTTTGTTTCTACTTTGGTCAAATTGAACATCAGAAGCTAACTGAATTCATGTAGCAGTGAATGAGAAAAAGAAAAGCAAGTCTACAGTCGCTCGAATGCCCAGGTAGCCTCTCCCTTCCTACATTAAATGTTAGTTTACTAGCTTTAGTTCTTCCACTACAAATGACTTCAACTTTAGCTGAAACTAAACAGTCCACCCATCATACAATATGACAGTACATAATAAACCAACAAAACTTGCACAACAGAATACCACACTTCTTCATGAAGGCTGCAGTCTATCTTTCCTTGATCAAAGATACACTGTGAGTACTATACCGTTTTCATGATTTTTACAAGCTGCCTTACCTCAAACCAAAGAGCATCAGCCACATAAAGTGTCTGAAACAAGGTGACCATGACCAAGTTAGGAGGAAATGTGCCGGTGTCTTGGTGAGCTTTCACCACCATGATCCAATCTAAGACCACCCATCCAATCAGGCCTGGCCTCAGTTCACAGAAAAATTTCAGATCTAGAGGACCAATTCTTGGGTTCAGTTCACGCCCAATAAAAAAATCATAAATGACGTTGCCTGTAGAAAGAGACAATAAAGATGAATTTATTCACAGCCATAAGGTGCAATACTGTCTTAAAATGTTGATTTATATAGTGTCATAGGTTACAATATTTGACTAAATCTATACTATTATAGATTGTAATTTTACATTCCACACTGAAGAAATATTGGCATCTTAATACTCTTCTTCAAACAGTAACTAAGGAATCTCAACAGACTGAACCACAAGGTCATGAATATTTACATGAAATTGTCAACAACTTCAACACCTACAAGAAAACAGTCAAACAATGTCATTCTGCTCACTGCTCCTGGGTTTGTTTTAGTAAATACTATGTATTACCTGTATTTCCTCCAGGCGCCAGTTTCTTGGGGTTGACAAATCTAGAGCTCACATACAAAGCAGCACTTAATGCAAAACTGAACAAAACAGCTGCAGTCATGAGCTTTGGGAATTTATCTACCACTTTCGTCACTGGACATTTGAAGTACACAGCAACTCCCAACACCAACAGACTCACTACTAAGGCAAAGAACCCTGTGTATATAGAAAATGACACCTGATTCAGGAAAACGAGAATACAAGAGCATTGCTGCAATGGCACTGGATACATCAGATAAGGAAGGTCTTCCGCCCGTCCGCGCCAGTCAAGAAAACACAACTACCCCAGCCCTTTTCGCCTGATTAGTCAATCTGACTACCGCCCATTGATACAAACTGACTAGACCCTCACGCCCCCAGGTCCATCTGACCATTCCAATGCAGGTTGTTTAGGCTTATATCTTAATCATACTATGTTTGTTAACTTTTTGGTAAGTGGCGCGGACGGGGGGAAGACCTCCCTCAGATAAGGGTGAAGGGTAACGGGTGAAATATGTTGCAGCATTGTGTGGTTGGTATTTAGTTCATGCCAAGTGAACACACGCTGGATTCATTCAGGAAATAAAGCGTTTTGTTCACAAATGGTGTTCATTCATTTCATGAAGGCTGTGTGTGAACTTTAATTATAACAGTATGATATGATTTGCACAGTATTCCATCATTATTTCTATAAACCAATGTGGGCATTTGGGGCAAAGATTATTTCAGAGCTTGTTTCTGATTGGTTCTTAGATACAGACAACTCCAGATGGTGGTCAGCTTGTGAGAAAATGAGATAATATTGCAAATTTGTTGAGCAACAGTTCGCATGTCGATGTTACATCTTTTGAAAGTGTGGGGAGAGCCTTTGAAAGCTTAGCCTTTGTGATTCACTGGCTAACATGTCCATGTCACAATGCGTTTGATTTAGAAGAGATACAGTGAACAATAACACGGTGGTTACGTCTCAAAAAGGTCAGTGACCTGATGCGTGAAAATACAGCTTCCTTGTGGCGCGGTCAGCTTGACCTTCCCGACTTTTGCCGCCCGTGCGGCGTGAGCACTTGCAAGTAAATACCGACAATTGCCGCCCCTCACAGGGTGAGGGTTAAAAAAACACACAAAAAAAACTGAATACCGCTTGTTAAAGTTAGCGGAGCAGTGCATGCATAACCTTTCTTGTGTGCTTTTTAACCTTTGAACCTTCCCCTTGTCCTTAAATTAAAGTTGGGGATGTCTGCATATCCCGCACATTACGTTACATGCTGCACATTACATATTGAATGTAAAAGAGCTCTACAATCTTAACTCGCTGAGGGTGGAATCCCTCTTGACGTATTTGCGTTAACAGCGCAGTGTTTATGAATACCAACTTTAATGTGAAAACATCATTGCGTAAATGTTTTAAGTTAGTGCATTATTTTAGCGAATTGTTTATGAATACGGGCACCTGACTATTCTGCTTGCAATGAATAAATCTAACATAAGGCAGGTTTCAGAAAATTGGGTCACAAAGACAGTTCAGATTTCTGTGCCTTAGAGTTTCATAAATATTGTGTTTTTCTTGAATATTTTTATTTCAGCTCATAAATGATAATCAGAAGAAATAAAAATTATAAATTTGTTAATTTATCATGTGTCTGTGTGTTTTTCTTCTACTTTTTTGTGTTGCGAACATCACATATTTGACATGCAAAACTTCCCTGAATTTACCTTGACAACAAAGAATCAATGTATCTACCAATTTGGCACAGGTAAAATTGTTTTTGAGTATGGAATGGTAGCAGAAATGGTGGCCGGTGTGTATAAACCCTAGAAAGAGTCCCCAGAAGCAAAAGAAAATAAAATAAAAAGGTTTACATTTTGCCAAATGTTGAGCAACGTGTCAGTCAAAAAATTGACCTACTTCAGACAGTAACTAAACTGCTTTAAAAATAATCTTTAGTCCCAATTTTCACAGTCAAAAATAAAACAAACCTTTAAAATGGTATGAAAGAAAAAAAAAATTAGTTTTTGTTAATTAAAAAAAAAGTGTGAAATCCAACAGAAAATCTCGCGGGGCACGTGTCAGTCAAAATTACGCGACCATCGCATGCAATCTTTCCGGTTCCATTCTTTTGTTGTTGAACACCAACCAGGTTCACTTCCGGGAGATACAAAATCTGTATGCATCCACGAAACAAAACAGATAAGTGCTATGTTTTATACTCCTTTCTATTTGTTGTAGTTTTTGTATTAAAAATGTCTGTCAAAACAATTCGCAACGGTGCTTTTGCAACAGCTGACGAAAACTCGGGAATTGAAGACCTATTACCGATAGATTTTACAGCATTTACCGTATCCGTGTAATCGGCAGCCTTTCCCAGTATGATTAAGGGTTCAACAAAGTCAAACCATGCAGTTTTAATACTTTTGGGAGACGTTTTCTAATGCCCTACCCAGGCTTATGTGCAATGGTCACATATTTTGACTGACGGAAGTGCGTTTCTAGGGAAGTCTGTAACTCCCAATTTTCTGAAACCTGCCATAATAAAGTAGAACAATTAGAATAAGAATTTATATTGTAAATTCAAATTTGAAAATTTCCTACCAGTAAATCATAAATGTTTTACTATTTCTGAAGAAGACAACTGCCTACCATTGCATCTGTACTTGAGACGGCCGCCAGATTTTAAAGGTTGGCCTGGCACTACACGACCAACAGGCAGTAAGGCCAAGACAACTTGCAGGAAAAACCATCCCAAATATATAGTTGTCGCCTCCACTTCAAAGAAGGTTGCCACAATATTCTTGGGTAAGGTGGGAATTTCTCGAATAGAACATTTGCCCTGTTAATCAAATCAAGATTAAGTCAGACATCAGTGCAGGAAACAATGTGAGTCTGTGATTTTATGGATTTTGCATTTACTAAATATTCAAAATAATTTGGAAAAACATTTATGTGGGTTTTTTGGGGTTTTTTTTGGGAAGGATGAGTTGCAGATAATATATGGTATTTGGACTGAATTTCCACATTTACAATTATTATGCACAACGCAAAATCATGCAGACAACAATGGTAAGAGATTTCTCACCTTCTTGCACGCCATGTTTACATAGTATACTGTAGCTGGCAACAGGAAGATGAGCAAGAATGCTCCAACTGGTCCCATGAATTCATATGGAGGTCTTTTTTCCTTTGTTTTCGTTGCACTTGACTTCGGTGGTGGAGTCTTGAGGGCTGACAGCATTTCAGACTTCATTTCATCCCTCATGCGTGATGACTGTTCCCTCTGTAGAGAAAGATGGGATAAGCAAGAATCATTCCAAAGGCTACCTGAGTGATTGAAAAACAAAACAATAAAAAAAACAGGTTCTTTTTTTTATTGATTTGTTTATGCCCGTTGACCATCATATTGAGCAATTAAATTTGTTGGTCACAAAATGCCTTAACATATGCAGTAAACTGGTAATTGTTAGGTTTCAAAAAATTGGACGTCATGTGCAAAAGGCATCTTCCAGCTTCATTCTAAATCACTGGTAAAATTGAATGCTATAGCATGCTTACTTACAGTACTGCACAGAATACTTTCAAAATGTTTCCTTTACTAAGTAGGAATAATGTTTCTGTGATTTGTTCTGAAATATTCAATTTGTACACACTAATTTTTTACCCAGAAATCTCCCCAACTAATCCTAGCCCATTTTAATCCATTTGTACATATGGTACAATTTTCCCATATTATATTCATCTATTATGCCACACTCTGCCATTCATAATATAATTGCTTGTTCCCATAAAATGCAAATTTTAACTGATCATTGAACAGGGTCATTATAACAGAACAGCCATACAATATACTTGTTACATTATGCCTTTGAATGCCTCTGTTATGACAGTAAAACTGAATATAGCATGCTAATTCAACTGATTGAAGTTAATAAATAATGTGTTACGCAAAACCCACTTCTTTTTCTATTAGTGACGCTATCCTTGAGGATGTCCGCACTGGGGTGACAGATGCCTGCTCTTGTGATGAGGAAGAACCAGATGAATAGGCGGCAGAGATGACTGTGCGCTTTGTCACCGAGGCTGCCTTATTGCTGGCTCGGGATGGAGATTTTGATGTGCTGCGACGTGCAGGTGATCTCCTTGTTGTCTAAAAAAATTGGGGAAAAAATTATACAATAAAATTATGAACGTGCAACATATTACTCCAAAGTGCTAATGAGTTAATTCAACATAAAATGTAAGTGCAGATCTACTAAGTCCACATCTTGCAAACACAAAAAACAAACCATAAAAGACGCACTATTTGACATTTAAAAACATTTAATTATCAGCCACGTTATTCGCACAAAGTTTGCAGCAGGAAATCGATTTCTTATTTTCTAACAGAAATAATAGGCAGTCGAATGAAAGCCCTCATTCAGGTAACATTTTTGATTCGTGAAAAACGTTACACTTCCTCAATGCTGTGGCTCTATAACTTTGAAGGAAAATAGGCAAATCTGTCTTTACTTAGTACTGAGCATTCAAAAAATAAAAATCTATTACCATTTGGAAGATTGAACGCTCAGTACTAAGTATAAAATAGAGACAGACTGATCTCAAAATCAAATAATACATACAATAATAAATTTAAACCATTGATAGAACCATCCATCTATGTCTCCATGTTATGAAAAATGGCTATGATATGATTGCTTGATTCCATACTAGACAATAAAAACTTTCATAATTAAAAGAGTATGCAAAACCATGGCTGCCCAATATGAACTGTCCTATCATCATCATGTACCATGTTTGTAACAGTAGTCACAGTGACAATATCAATCAACCTACACTTTCTTCTCCGGCTTTTTCGAAGCCAAAAGCAAAAAATCATTAACATTTTTAGCTTCAAGCCACTTCACTTTATGTTTAAAAATAAAATTTCCAGAAAAGAAGTTTCATATCTAAATTCTAAAAAAGAAGTAAAGTTTCGCATCTATTCTACAGGTTTGCACAGCTTGTCTTTGCTTAAGTTTATATGGCAAAATTGCTAAACTTTTTGGCCTCAATAGGAATGTAAATCAATTGCAATTGGAAGCCAATCAGAACCATGGATTTGGTAATAACTAGTAACAAGTCCATATCTCTGCCACATCCAGAAGTAACTGTTGGCACAAACTTTTGATGATGAAATTTACAGTGGAGTCCGCCAAAATCGAACTTTGGCAATCCAAATTTCTTTCAATAGTTTTAAATAGAAGTAATTTCAAAGTCTGCTTTTTCTTCTTCTTTATAAATATTTTTCCTACTCATAAGAATTCGAACTGACCAATTTCTGATAATTTGAAATCATCAAGCTCGCTAACTCCAAAGTAACAGCGAATTTCCTGCCCCCTGAAAACCTTAGTACCCACAGAAGCCCGATTCAAACACTTTTAGTAGTTTTAGCACCAGTGACCCAGAAGAAGGAATGGTTTGGGGAATGAAATGCAGCAGGCAGGGCTGCGACAGGGCTTGAAACAGGAAGGAGAGGGGTTACGAGAAGGGGATTGTTACACTGCCCAACGGTCATTCCACGCCACTGACAGTAAGGTCAGCCAATGGTGAAATAACGTAGTTGGCTTACAGTCTTGTATCTGAACATCATTCACGAGAGAATGTCTTTATCGATTGATGACATCACCAAACCACATGCTTTGCAAGGAGGCCTCCTACTATTGTAAGTATGTACCCTGCTTACACTTACACACAGACAAGACAAAGACAAGCAACAGTTTGCTGGTCAGATCTGCTAGACCTAAACCATTCAATGCTGTTTTCTTGTTTCGCCACCACAGTATGGTCACTTCTAAAGAAAACATTATTGATCAAAAGATCTCATACAGGGGCCTGTGTGGTTTGGGGGAGGGAGGTGTTATGCAAGAAAGGATGTAATTACATGTATGGTATGGGGCAACCTGCACAACAATGGTTCTTTCTGTGCTCAGAGGTAAATTGTCCTATGGTAAATCGAAGTCCCGGCCGACCACTTTCAATTATGCAGGACTCTACTCTATATCACCTGACAACTGTTCTACAACATTATCAAGATTTTATGTTTGCACATTCATTACTTTAGTGTTGCATAAATTTATGTAGAGGAAATACAGTGGGAAACGGTTAAAACGAAAATAGTGGTAAAGTGCAGGAAAATAGGACTTACTGTTTTCTTTCCTCTTTATCTTTATTAACAAACTAGAGCTAAACCGAAATAGCCCTATTGTTAAAAAAAATATTTTAAATTGCTGGATTCGGTGGCCAATCCATTGAAATTTGCCTTAGGCTAAGTTTAGGTACTGTATTGTCCCCCCACCCCAAAAAATCCCATTCCCAAGCACAGCATGCATCGTTCTGCCCTGCAGGATAGGCCTACATGGGAGCGGTAGCAATACAGGGGTAGGGGGAGAGGGAGGCCTATAATCTCGCTGGTCCGAAATCAGACAGCAGCAGACAAGACCTTGGGCACATTGCTGCTGACCTTTTGTGTGAAATGTATGACATCAGAAAGAAATCAATGTGAAATGTATGACATCAGAAAGACAATACAGTGCACTAATGACAGCAGACAGCATAATTCATGGCCTCATGTATGGTAATGAGATCAGCAGGAAGGTTGTTCCGTACTGGCCGTCCACACTCATGTTTCCATTCTGAGATTAGTACATATTTGCCCGCAAATATACATATGCTTCTGTAGCCCGTCCTCATTCTCAATCAAAAATACAGGGCAATGGAGGACGTGTTGAGGAGAGTATCTATTGCTTACACAATTCCATTTGCCTTCTTCGATTATAGCGATTTACACCTCTCTTGAAACACATTTTTCAAGCCTCCTATCGCTAAACCCAAAACTCTTTTTAAACCGAAAACAAACCCGTGGTTCTGCCAATTTTGGTTTAATTGTTGTCTACTGTACCTTCATCTTGGATTTCAGATACAGAGCAGGATGTGATCTATACAGCTGGTACTATTACACTGGGAGTTAGCTGTAGAAGAGTGTACTCAGATAAAAGATAAGAAAAGCAGCCTGCACATAGCCTACCTTCACTTCCTTCACCTCAGTCACTTCAGATACAGCTGCCTTGGCTTTTCTTCCTGAGCTTCGACTTCGACTACGAGTAGTTGTCTTTCTAGAACCAGACTTGCTCCGGCCGCGGGATCTTGACCGCGCAGGAGACTTCGGCTGAAAGTAATGAAAGCAGGAAATACATGTAATACAGATTCAGGTGTAGTGCCTTATCACAAAAATATTTTACCTCTCAATATCTGACAGGCACCAAAAAACAAAACAAAAATTCCACTGAAAAGCAGATTTCAAATGTTAAATGTGCTGAGACTTCACATCTACAATGGTTCAGATAGCCCTTAAAACATACACATTTCTCCACAACAACAGGAAATTTAATATGGAAAAAAAAAACAACAACATTATTATGCCGCTTCGGTGGTGTATGGCGAAAGTTAACTTCGATATAAATAAGGAATGGCATCCTATATTATGTGTGTGAACATCGAAGTTGCATTAAAATTCAGTTACCTAATCGTGTTATAACTTCTGATGACATACAAATCATTCATGTGCAAAAATCTGAACCCTCTAATGTGGCCAAATATATGACAAATCTGAGATATGCTGAAAAAACACCACTATCGTGTGATAAAATCTTATCGAATATCAGTTCATTTCCCTGGTCAAAGGGTAAAATTGAGAGGTCACAAGTCATATAAACATGTATGACCTTGACATTCTAAGGCCATTTCAAGTTCACTTCTACTATGGTCAGTTTCTGCTGTTGTGTTATCCCAACTCATTTAATTCATTCATTCGCTGTGACAGGAACATGAATGTTATGAGTAATAACACTGTGAAAATTGACATAATGCAATATGCCTGAGTTCTCCCGCCTTGATAGTTTAATTAAATACCCTTTAGAGCAGAGAGCAATTTACGGCTTACCTTCTTAGGGCTTGGCATGGTGCTTCAGTGACACTAGCTGAAAACTGGAGAACACAATGAAAAAGGAGGATTAAACATGATGAAGAAAAGAAGTCCGACATGTGCCTGTGTAGAAAGAAGTCCGCTTTTTAGCATATTTCTGTCCCTTAACCGCTATGGTTGACCACCAATACCATTCACTTGTGTAATAGAACAAACAAACAAATTATGATAATGCAGAAAAACAAGATACAATCCCCAAAATTATTACAACTATCAATTAGTGAATTATGCATTTTTAATCACTTGCTGTGCCAGGCAGTCAATACAATAAAATATATTGTATGCTGACCAGTGTCAGGTAAGCAAATGTGAATAAAATTAAACGTCACATAATCAAATTTCAGGAGGGCATTAAAAAGAAACAAGAATGTATAAAATTTGCAGAAACAAGTCACTCCTAGTCTTCATGATCTCCATTTAACTTTAGGTTTACTTTTCTCAAGTGCAAGTTTGCTCTTTTAGCCCACTAAATATTTTTTTTTACGTTTTGGTTCCACTGACATATATATTAATGTACCTCCCTACAGCAAACCACTGCTATTGGCAAACAAAAAAATTACACATGCATTATTAGCTCTATAATACAAAACAATGTGTTTGAAATTGTCCAGAAACAGGTCATTGGTCAATTCCAATGTTTTAATTTTCTAAATTACAGTCTGACATGTTTGGACTGCCAATTTTAGATTTAAAAGAGCACCCAACCAGTTGAGATTTTGAAGCAGAGGTAGCTTTCATTCCACCAATAAGCCCACTTGTCTGCACACTTTGTTCTGTTAAGTGTTAAATCTATTTTCAGAAGAGCTGATAAATTCTGTATAAAAACTAGTGAAACATTACTCAAAGTAATACCAATTCGTAAAAATTGTAGAAAATCTAGGACAATACTGAACAATAAAACTGTAAACGACCCATTTGCTATGGCAAACATAAAGATCTTTGGTAGGATTGGAATTTGACAGTATTTCAAAAAGCCAAATTTGTCAAGGGAAAACAGAGGTTGGACAAAAAAAAACAAGGAATACATTTGCACATCAAATATATCCATTTTATTGCTTTTCATCATAAAGACTACAAGACATGATGAAAGAATGTTAATTCTCTCATAAATCCATAACATTCCACAATGGTGTAAAAATGTATACAAACATTAAATGCTGCAATGACTCTTCATGCAAAACAAAACCACCTTCATAATGTTGTTAGGTGAGCTTTCAATCCAATAACCCCAAGCCTCTTATTAGAAAACAAATACCCCACTAGTTGTGATCCCTCTGAGAAAATGTCAAACCACCTGTCAAATGGAATCAGACCTAGTTTTTCTTATCTTGTATTCACTGCATGATGTTTATACCCCCAAGAGACTATTTCACATTATCAGAAATCATTTTGCTTCTGATAATCAACACACATGAAAACACTACACAAGCAGTTTATGAGAAAACGGCCTCACTGATGACACTCTCATGAAGTTTCATTTCTTTATCATGAACATTCTGTTGTTCAAGTGTTGCTGGTATCATTCTCCACAGTTTCTCCTGCATACTGATACACTATCAGCATACTTCTCAGCTGATTTTTGTCACTTTTCCCCCCTCCCAATCCAATTTCTCAGCCAATTTTTGACAAGTTTCTTTTTCTCTCTCAATCCAAAAGAGCAGCCTTTGATTCTTCAGAAAACCAGAGGGATGACTTGCTTGGGAACTTGACTGGTGTATCTGGACCAGGCATTACCATAAGTGGCTTGTTTGAAGTGAGCCGTCTGCTTCAGCCACAAGAAGAGAGTACCATAAATGACAAACAGTACCACCATGGCCAGCCCGCTGAAACCTTCAGGAGTAAGACAACGAAATAAAACTGTATGAGTGATTTCTTCATTTACAGGATGAACTATGATTATAACAACACTTAATGGTTGAACAGAACCTATTGGCATTTCTGCCCCATGAAAAAAATTTGTTGACAAACTTAACACACTATCTTTGAAAATTGTACAAACAATTAGTTGTAGCAGGACTTTTCATTGATTGTATTTAGCTTTCAAATGTTACATGCGTCACAACAACAATCACCTTGAATTTTTCATTGATTCTCTTTTCAAAATAACAGTACGGTAACTATTTCTCTATCCTTAAAGTACATTTCATACAAAAATTGTTTAGGAAATTCCTATCTGACAAACACTTTATATCATGAATCAAGCATGAGCAACAACATCTAGCATTAACCAATGGCTTCAGATATTCATTTCCTTTCCTCCTTACCACTTCTAAACTATATGATTTCACATAATAATGTTCTGTCTGAGTTTCTCATAGCCTGTTTTATTTCCAACTGAAAATATGTTCCTTGCCTACAGTATCACAGGAAACAAATATTCCATTACATAAAAAAGCATTTCAATCAACCTACAATGCACACTGTGTTATTCAGAATGATGAAGAAGATTGTATGTTTCTGCCAGTTATTATGAGGTCCAGCGGCAAGAACGACAAAATGAAAAAAAAAACCTTCATGTACCTCTGGTTCATGTTGATTCTCTCTGATTCTTCATGTATCTGATTCTAAAATATAGATCCAAATTTTTTTTGCTTGAACTTATTCCATGATCCGACTTCTGAATTATTCATAAGAATTTAGGAATTTAAATAAATGAATGTAAATTTTAATCTACCTGTCAGATTTGACAGAACCAATAAAACATTACTTACCACAAGCAATGGTCCAGGACAGCCATATAATCATATAGCCCAGATAATCTGGTTTCTGCACAATACCCCAATAGCCACTTATCAATAAGCGCTTGCCTTGTGGAGAGGTGACTGATTTCAAATCTGCAAATTGGATGAATACTATAAATGCAACGTGAAACAGATTTTGATTCTTATTATTTACCACTGATCCCTTTCTTTTAAGAGAACTGAGACTTGAGTTCAGGTTTCCAACACATCTGTGTCATCACAGCTTTGAGTATACCTAGTACAATTAACTTACGGAGATTATCTCAATTTACAGATGATATACAATCCTGAGTGTAATAATGTTTGAATGCAATGTTGGAATTTGCGCTCAATGGCCTCTGTTGTTCTGGATGATTTAACTCAGTAAATGCCTGTAAAAGTAACAAAACTAAATAAAACTTCACTTACTCTTAAAGGCTGAGGGGTCAGCGATAAAGTTCTCTCTTTGATGGATGGAGCTAATGTAGATGACAAAGCCAAATACTGTGGAGAAATATGATAATAATAATATAGCTAACACATGAGGCTCTGTGTGCAGTCACATATTTTCAATTTGCAGTTTGTTTCAATAATTGGTTTGGTTTTTTTAAGTTAAATTTGTCACGAATATAAGTGAACTGAAAGTGAAAGAAATGTTTTTAAATTTATGCATGTGTGTGAAACTGAGAGAGAACATTCTGAATCATAAATGACAAAATGCACTTTTGTACATCACTGACTATGTTAATGTACATAATGTTTAGCAAAATGGAAATGAGATGCAAATTTGTCACACTATTGCCATTATCTACTTACAGAAAAAAACACAATCTGCAAGGATTGCTGGCTTTGGAAGGGTGAACTCTGTTGCAGCAGCATAATATACTGGCAGTGAATGGAAGAAGGGCAAAAACAAAAGGACTCTCATAAACCAAAAAAAGCCTAAGCCTTCTGTTACTACGAATGGACGATGGTGAAGGAAGTTCTGAAAAAAAAAAAAAAATTTGAAGTGAAGAAACTTACTTGTAAGCATAACCTGTAATCAAAGGCAAATAAACCTAATGGCCCCATAGAAAACAAAATAAGCAACACAAAGGATGATTACAACGCCCAATTTCTGTAACAAGAACTGAGTAACTAGAATCATATAGTAAAAACCAATGGATATTTTTTTCTTAAATTGCATTCTTTTGATTCAAAGTATTTTACAACTTCAAATAGTTGCCTCTTGTGCATTCAATTCTTTGTGGTGGTCTGAGGGATGAATTCCTTGATTCATACTGATTACTGAACTGTGACTGAAATATAAATCTTGCACTGATTACATTGCTGAAAATCAACTTGTGGACGGTTTACTTCAGGCTGATGTTCATCGGTCCTACTTAACTACTGCAAACTGATGAACTGCCTGATATTACTCAGGTAAAGCTGTAACTGTAGGTCCCAATTCTTTTAGAACAGATAGATAGAGTATAGAGGAGTTCCCTCAGCTGCTGAACTCAGCTTTCCATGTGTAAACTGCACTGCATTCTGTCAGGTGGACCAACAATCAGTTCAGCAAATTGAAATGAAATGGAAATACTGTGGAAAATTTACACAGTGACCTGGATTTGTTTGTCCAAGAAAAACATGGGACTCATTAATTCCAGTGTGTATTTCAAATTCCATACTGTTGTTTTCCCATGCTGCAAATTCTGCTGGTGCCTAGTTTAGGAATATTAGCTTTGCAAAACTGCTGTCTCACCCTCATTTTTTTTATTTCATTGACTACAGGTACTGTAGTTGCAGAAACTGCTGAAACCTAACCATATAATTTACCTAACACTAACAGCTACCTGTAAAAAATGAATTTCTTGCAACTTTTACAACTACCTCACAGAACCTGTGGGTGAGAACTGAGATAAGATAAACAGTACAATACCTCATAAAGCAAAGTATGCCCGATCACCATATATTGAGACACTGTCAAAAAGGCCAAGGGGGCTGTCACTGTGCGTACCACAGCAACATTGAGCAAAATAAGCAGATCCAAAAGGGCCCAAGCCACCAAGCCCACATGAACGTAGAAGAAATACTTCAGCTCAACATGACCAAGATGGAGTTCGGAAGTGTTTCCATAGAAGAATGCCATAGGGTAGCACAGATCTATCACAAATGATCAAATTATTACATCAGGAAATAGCTTTCAAAAATTTCACATAAAGCTCAAAAATTTTTCGTGAACATGAACAGGTGGTATTTATGCACAGGAAAAAAATTCATAACACAAAAAAAGGAGATTAACCTTCAGGCCCACAGACATTTGATCTAAGGCTGAAAATTTAAAAAAAAAAAAAACACCATCTCAGTACTATACGTAACACCAAACCAGTACACAAATTTGTGATCTATAACTGTAAGTACTGTGAATCCAGTGTATATATATAATATATATCCAATGTAAATGTTGGGCATTTATTCAAATCCAAGTACCTGATTTTATCTCATCCATAGAAATGGAATTCATTCTGTGAATGAAGAAATCTTAAAAGTTCATTTCTTAAACTTAGTGTTGGGGATTCCTAATTGAAAGGAAATCCATGAATCAAATTTAAATGTCCCATTTTTCCTCAAAGAAGCTTGTATCTGCACAAAGAAGAGAACCAAAAAAAAAAAATACTTTTCATTCTATTACTAATATTACTACTATTTCCTGTTGCACCCACTGGTGCTTAGGGCAGCAACAAAGGATCTCCAGCCCTGTCTGTCCTGGGCCATCTTTGCGAGAGTTCCCCATGAGTGATTGAAGGATTTCATCTCTGCCTCGATTGTTCTCCGCCAGGTTGCCTTGGGTCTGCCTCGCTTGCGCCGTCCCTCCGGTGTCCACTGAAGTGCTGTTTTGGTTATAGAATTTGCTTCCTTTCGCAGCACGTGTCCAAGCCATCTCCATCGTCTCTTCGTGATGATGTTGGCTATTTCTTCTTGCTTGCATCGCCTTAGTAGTTCCTGATTAGAAATCTTGTTTGGCCAAAAGATGCGGAGAATCCTACGAAGACATGTGGTGTGGAAGGAAGACAACTTGGCGAGGTCACCTTCTGTCATACGCCAACACTCTGATCCATACAGGAGTGTGGATAGGACAGAGCTTTGGTACAGTCTGATCTTGGTGTTGATGCCGTATTGTGTCGATTTCCAGATGTTGCTCATACTTTGAAAGACAGCCCTTGCATTTCCCAGCCTACTTTGGATGTCCTCCTTTGTGCCACCCTCTGGTCTGATAATGCTACCAAGGTATTTAAATTTGTCCGTCATGGTGAGGTTCTTGTCATCTACTTGCACTGGTGCTGGAGTGTCTACATTTAGGGTCATAATCTCTGTCTTCTTCTGGCTAATCCGAAGGCCTACTTTGCATCCAAAATTATGTAGTCTCTGCGTCTTATCTTGCATGTGTTGGTGACTATGTGACAATAGCGCAAGGTCATCTGCAAAGTCCAAATCCTCTAGGTTGTCGAAGAGTGTCCATCTGATGCCTCTTGGTGCATCCTCTGTAGTTTTCCGCATAATCCAGTCGATTACGAGGTTAAACAAAATTGTTGACATCACACATCCTTGCCGTACACCAGTTTTCACTTCAAAGGATGCATCACTGATTACTAATATTAGTGACTTGCTTTCCCTTTCCAAATTCCATAGTCCAAAAACAATTCTTAAAGTTACATCAAATAATCTTTCTCAAGTGCGTGATAAAAAGAATGAAACTTCAAATACAGAATACTTTAAAGCAAAACCAGAATTCCAAGCACTGCCGAACAAAAATGGCATGTTTTTGAGCTTGATTCTGAACCATATGAAAAGTTTACAAAAAAAACAAAGGCACACACACTGAGAATCTGAATTCAAATGGACCAAAAATCTGCTAAATAAATACTGACAATCAGAGCACAATAAAAATGTGCAACTGCAAATTCACCTCGTTCTTTTGCAATAACATTCGTGTGTGCAAGCACAAAGATTAAACCACTGAGCAAGATGCAGAAAACTGTCATAGTGGTGAGCATTCTCAAATATTCTCCATGCACAGTCTGAATATAGTCCGGTTTCAGATAGGCCAAGGTTATCAAGAGTAAACTAGTACAAATCAGGGATGAGAAACCAGTAGACAGGGCTGGTGCATCTAAGATGGGGGAAAAATAATTTCAAAGACAGCACTGTAATAACCAGCATCTGTATTACACACACTCTTTATCAAATGACCCGCAATTTTAAAACTTTGACTCAGCATCAATCAATCCTCCAGTATTCTAACAACCCAAAACCATACAGGTGTGAAAAAACTCTGAAAGCAGAAAAGATTCTGGGGAAAGGCTCAAAAGCTCACAAAGGATGAACACACAGATGCTCCAGATACATTTAGTGCTCGTGATGAAGTAACATAATACTTGTAACCAACCAGACAACTTGAGAATTATCAGGGATGGAGAAACAAGAAACTTCAAACTGGCATGCTAATTTAGGCATCTATTCAAACATCCATTTAAAAATAAGTTCAGTTATCAAACTACCTTGAACATGTGCTTTTAAAGGCCATTTCGTCCTGTCATGTGATGAAGATATGGGAACAAAAAGCAACACAAATAATACCTTTCTGTGCCCTGGAGAGTACTGGCCTTGAAGTAAAGCTGAGCAGAAACATTAGTGCAATGAAGCCAAGCACTATCAGAGTGGCAGATGTTGAGAAAAATGCACTTAAGTGTGTGGGAAGAACAAGGGGAAACTGAAACAGCACACACTGATTCTGTGGAAAAAACAAAACACAAGGTAACACTGCTTCTGCTCTTGGTACAATGCTAAAATGTATCTAATTTCTAAAATCTAAAGTATTTCACTAACAGGGTGAAAAAATGATGATTCTCTTTCAGCAACAAGGCAATGGCAGGAATTTTTGAACAACCAATTTCAGTGTCATTTCCCACTGGAATCGTTTGATCAGGGTGGAGGAGTTCCATTTAAATTTAAAGTACATGGCAAGGATATTACAAGGGGTAAAGAAGCGTCTTTGTGCGTGGATCGCAGATTGCCCAATTAGTCCTCTAGATGCATTTTTCATATTATAGTTAATGCGCGGCTCGATAATTAACATAGGTGCCTACCTAAAGCTGTGTACCTCATATGGTACTCCTTCCGGTCAGTGTGGTCTATTACAGTCAATAAACATAGGTCACAGGATAGTATCCTTTAAAAATTAAATGGTAACTTCTTCAATATTGCATAAATTCATCTCAAATTCAGAACGAAAATTATGAAACTATAATTCAATCGTCAGAAAACCATTAATATTTTTATCCTTAAATGGATACAATACGTGATTAACATTATATGGACTGAAACTAGTTCAGCTAGAGGATTGTATGACAGGAATAAAATTTTCATGCACAATAAACAATAAGAACCTACCTTTTCACAGCGAAGAGCCAGATACAATAGGAGCAGTGGGCCAAATATCATGATGAACAATGATATTAACCTCAGCCTGGCACTCATGCAAGGATTCCCAATGCCAGACTTCAGGCCGCGCTCAAAACGCTGCCTCTGTGATAAAATAAAATCAAATTATATCAATGCTTTATCGAAGTGGAAATAACAAGACTTCTGGAACAAATCTCTGAGAGAAATATGCCTCAGCACCACAAGATTATGATCATATATTAAATATTGTTCATTATGACATTATCAAGTTAAATGTTATTATTATCTTTAAAAGTACTAAATGGCTCTTGCTAAAGAATTCCATCCCTCAAGAGATAAGCTCTTTAATTTATAATGTGCCAGATAGTCGGCAAAATTTTCAGACTGTCACCAGCAGATACAGATACTAAAAAGCACTATGCTCATGGACTACATCAACTTTTGAAATCTGATCCATTTCTGACTGTAACTGCAGTTACAGTCACACAACATTTAGATTATACACTGCCTAAATCAAATAATTTAATACATGGTCTTGAGTGAATTTACTCAAGAATTACAATCCAACAAAATATGATAGAGCAAAAAGGAAAACAAAAACTGTCACTCATTCACATGGATATTATACATAGTGGTAAGGACTGAATTTGTGAAGTTATATACTGACCAGATGGAATCATGGCTACAGAAAATTGCAAGACAATTCCTACCACCTCTCCTAGTTGTTTAGCATGCGCCTTAGAAATTTTCTTTAAAATTCCATGTCGGTACTACTACTAGTTATATTTTCTTAATTTAATTAAAGTGTTCGTAAGAAAGCCATCTTAAAAATGTTTACCCTCAGTGCCATGCCTTGAGGAGATCAGCAATCAAACAAATGTCAGCAGTTTATTGTTTACGCCACAAAAATCATGTATCTGTTGTAAGATAAAAACATTTACTTTATTCATGCATTCACAAATTCTGGAGAACAAAGAAACATGGAGATTAAATGTGTGGACTGGAAAATGATGATCACTCTGCAATGTTGTTTCCATAGTTTCAATATTTCAAATTTGAAATGAGGCTGACTGAGTTACAATCATCAATAAGTGTGGTCCTGCCACTCAATACTGGTGTTTACAGATATTTTAAGTTGCCTTCTACCTCCATACAATCCCTTAACATAGCATTACTAAATAATAAGCAATGGTTTCAATTCGAATGGAATGCACTTGAAATAAATTGTCTTGAATCAACTGAAATGCTACATACATCTGGACCACACTTGTTTAATGTACCAATTTTCCTTATATTATATTGTCATTTTCTCACCAAACAATTCACAGTATTGCAAATCCAAAGGAAATGAACTGTAAAGTATGTTGGAAAAGTGATATTCTTTATTGGTGTGTCATTACTGTTTCACTGTTTTAAACTGTGACATCAAACATAAAATATCAACATTATATCATTGAAATGGCATTGAATTCATTGTATTATGAAGTCTGTTAGCCTACAAAATACTCCAAATGTTTTTTAATTTAAACAAAAAATTTTTTTGTAAACTTACCCTTGCAGGCCATCTTCCACAATTTCGAATGCAGGAAACAAAGCGAAACAAAAACAAAATGGAACTGCAAAAATGATTTTTTTTTTCGGTATAAGGAACACAAACAATGCAAAAGCAATTCTGTATCTGAAGACAATGTTTCCCAGTTTATCATGCTCTTTTATATCTGCTCACTGACATAGGCCTATTGGTAGGCCTACATTGTTATTATTGTAATTTAAACAAAAGGAACGAGTACCATATGAGTTACACAACTTAAGTCAGGTGTATATTTCATGTTCTGAGTTTTAATCGCCGAGCCAAGCATTCACTACAAAAACATCCACCTAGCGGGCCAACTTGATGCCCACTTGAATCCCCCTCCCCACGCCCACAGGTGCTCCTAAAGTCATGTCCTTGTAATATCCTTATAGTTATAGATATCTAGTGTAATTCATATGGAACTCCTCCCAAACAAAATATTTCATCTCATTTTTCTCTTCTCATATTGAGATCCAAAACCACAACATCAAACATGCAGGTCCCTACTTAGATCTATAGTATAAGATCTAGAATATTTTTCTTGATCTAGAGTCTAGATCTAGAATCTAGATCTAGATCTAGAGATCTATTAATTACAATAGGTGAGAGGCTAGATTTTCTTGAGGGAAACCGCAACCCATTCAAATTCTCACAATCAGCAACACATTTTGTAATAGTGTTAAATATTTCATATCACCCACTAGCGTGCCAAAGATAGAAAATAAAGGACCGCTTACATTAATTGGATTTATAATTGCAAAACGTCAGGAGAAATCGAAAGTGGACGATTCGGTGTCGGCGAAGCAGTCTTTCGAATCCGGAAGTGACCTTTGGGTCTAGATAAGACCTAATTGTGGAGAAATATTTGGTTGCTCAAAACGATAACAATGCGTACTTTAAGCACATGAAAAATATCACGAAATCAAGCGTCACAGGCAATGCAATCTATATAAACTTAATTATCTCTTAGTGAAGGCACACTACAACGTATTGCACCGACATTTCCTTCCGAAATAAGAATGGAACAAAAACCACTGACTCTGAAATGGCGTTGATGAGTGAAATTGGAGCAACCGACAACCAACAAAATACATTATTTAAAAACCGGAAGTGAATAAACATATGTAGTGGATGATAACAGTGTTTGCTGGTATCAAAGTAATAGGTGTCAAATTTAATTTATCAGACAACTTTGACTGGTTTCCCATAAATTTCATAAATATTTACCATAGACTCGATCCTCGATGCTGTTTTTCGGCGACGCTCAGTGACGCTTGGCGGGCTGCAATTTCATTGGTTGAATGCGGTTACTGAAGGAGGTCAACAGTTTTCATTGGATCAAATAATTTCCCATTCTATAGTCTATTTCTAACATTGTAAGTTTCAGACCTGACAGTGCGCGCTCCAGGGGATGTGAAGTGGCGTCCCGAAGTTCCGCGGGGAAAAGCGAGCTATGTAACCTCCCAACTATTAAAATACATCCTAACAAAGTGGGTTTTCACATACATATATATTTTCTCAGTCTTTTGTGTGTGCAGCAATTTTTCAAGATTAGCTTTACAGAAATCCACAAAATAAATGAGACGTACACCACAGTGGACTGGGTCAATATTTGACTACAGTAAGCCTGTCTTAAGATCTTTATCTCAAGTCCAACACAGCTTACTTTCAACTTTGCTTCTTACATTATTCCACCAGGTTCAAGTAAAAAAGTCATAGGTTAAATAGAGAGTCGTGTTCTGTTCGCAGTGCTGCTTCATTGAGAATAGTCACATTAAAATAGGAAGGCCACTTTTTTTTTTAATACGTAAACTAAAGCATTGCTGCGTGATTTTTTTTTTTTTCAGGTGTTTGTAACCTACATGTTAAAAATAGTCTTGCTGTCGTTCATCCCCGCAACTTCAACACCACAGAGAAACTGAATCAGATTCATTCCACAGTAAATGGTACTTTTCTGTGCCGTGGATTCGTTTTGATTTGCTTTTTTTTCTGTTTACATTTATTCAAAACGAATGGGCAAACCCCCGACAATTGTTCATTTATCTGTATTTTACATGTTTCCAATACAAATAAGTGTGTGTGTGTAATTGGGCAATTTGTTTTTCCTGGTGTTGGCATTAACGTAATTATTCTTCATACTATTCTTTGTGCTTATCGTTAAACGAGTCATATCACTTTTATTGTTCTCGTTGCAACATTTCTTCTATTATACTTGGACTCAGTCTGCCGTGGAACCCACAGGTTTCCCCCTTTTTAATATTTTAGCTATTTTATGATTGCTTTTATTGTTGAAAGCTTACTGTCACAACTGCTACTCATATAATATGAAATATCATAAGAACCACAGAAAAACTGTGGGGTCGCAGCAGTTTTATTTCTCACGCGGGGCTTTGCAACATACAACCTTTTCTTTTTGCCCAATTTTGACTTTTCATATAATATGAGTATATAGATAATACATACATATCATGAGTAGACTATGCTTGTAAACCGGTAAAAAACGACGCTGCTATCCTGAATTGAAGCAGAGCTAAAGGCACACTCGATTGTCTAATAGTTCAGTTGCCTATGGTGGATAAAAGCAGAGCAGCAGAAGAACAAAATAGGATCTATGGCTTGACATAGCATCCTCCGCTCACAAAATGCTTTATTTATATACACCTCACCATGTTGTCATTTTTATTGTTTACAGTAACGTATTACTTAATTGTCAAATGACTTGTTTGGCACGCTGACGAAAACTGAACAAAATTAGTAATGCATATTAATAAGCAAGACCAGTCACAAGTGGAACTGGCCGGTGAAAATCCACACATGTACACAAAAGGAGATATTTATAAGATGTTTGCACCGGGATTATGCTGGAGTCAAACTGCAGTCAGCAGGTGAAAACTGGTTGGTAAAGGTGATAAGTAGGCCTAAGTGTAATGTATCATGTTGTTAGCCTACTGATGTGTGCGATGAAGAAACTAAAGAGAAAGCTACAATGTGAGTAGAACGAAAGAAACGAAAAGTATGAAAGGACGAAGAAATAAAAAAAAAAGGAAGATTGTTAGGCTAAATAGAAATAAGTTTTGACCATAAAATTAGGCCTAATTATAAGAAAACTAACACCTGTAAAAGAAAAAAATGCATTCAACTAAGATAAGTGATTAAAGACAGCCACTTAAGGTCGTCCCACTGATGCTCTGATTTTCAGCAAAAATTCTATTTCTTACATGCAGTCTTTATACATTTGTATTTCTTATTTAGAGATAGGCCTATGTTTATGAAATAATAATAACAATAATAATAAATAAATAAATAATTAAATAGATAAATAACAAAACAAAAACACAAAAAAACATAAGAATCTTGGGAGGATCTAAGAATTTAAAGAAAAAAAATATGTAAAGGCATGTGGCTTGAGAATGGTTATAGCCTACAAAATACCTTCTGCCTTGACATGGTTGTGAGGGGACAACATTGGCACATTTCGAACACAAAGTTTGGGGGGATCTGGGAGATCAGTGACTTATTCATTTATGATAACTTATAAAGCCCTGTGTGTTTTGTACACAGGGCCAGATTACGATTTTGTAGGCCCCTGGGCTACAGATACTATGGGATACTAAATGTAATAATTTGAAGAAAGCATGAATGTTTATGATAATTTGTAAACAGATTACGATTTTGTAGGCCCCTGGGCTACAGATACTATGGGATACTAAGTGTAATAATTTAAAGAAAGCATGAATGTTGGAGTCTTGAAATCAGTTTATTCAACTTCATTCTTCAAAAACATAAATGTCAATATTAAGCCGGCATAGATGGGTGCTAGGGTAACACAACAAAAAGAAAAGTGATATTGTGATATTTTCAAAATTAAAAATAAGTTTCTGAAAAATTCAATTTATTTGTCAAGGTTAAACAAAATTAAAATTCAAACATTTGCTTTGTGTCATTTCTTGGTAGCAAATTTCTCCAAAACATCTGTGCCGGTAAATTTTTAACAAAAATTGTTGGAAACATCATTTTCAGTTGCTATGACAGCTAGTCCGTTAAATCGTGCTTGTGTCATTAATATGGTTGATTTAAAACGGTGAAAAATTGGCTATCATACCATTCACTAAAAATGATAACATGAAAATCCTCTAAAAAGGAAATTGATAATTAAGTAATCTGAAAACCTATTTATATGTAGGGTAGTTATTGATATAGTAAACGGTGAATAAAATATACAGTTTGTTTTATAAATATCAAAACCCATGTTTTTAATTACATAATTATAATAGGCCTACTTACCGGTAACAGCATTTTCATAAAAATGATACTGTCTGTTTTAGGGAGAATGACCTCAAATAAAATTAAAATAAGGTTTCAAGATTTATAATTTCATTCATCTGTGAAGGCCCCTGGGGGCTGCAGCCCATAAAGCCCATGCCTTAATCCGGTATTGTTTGTACAGCATGGGAGTGTATAAAGTAGGCTACGTAAAAGAGAGAGAGAGAGAGAGAGAGAGAGAGAGAGAGATTACTACCGTTTCAATGTAAAGCGCTTCGGGTCCACTTTGGAGACAGGTGCCATATAAGTATAGCCTACCCGTTGTTGTTACTATGTATGACACCTTCTTCTAACATAATTCCACACTCCGTTCTAGACCTACACAGAACATATTTTGAGAACTTTAGGGCCTACAGATAAAACACCTTTATTCGGACGTTTTCCTGATAAATGTTTTTTTTTTTTAATTTGTGCTATTAAAATTTATCAAGATCTGATAACTGAGAATCGAGCACAGTGAAAAGGTCCCCCCCCCCCGCCAAAAAAACCCCCACCAAAATCGTGAAAGGCGCAAAGTTGCCGATTACGTCGGCCCCCGACCCCCCGTGCCGTTAAACCCAAACTCCAACTCAAACACCTTCTGAACATGACTATCCTGCCTGGGCATAGGCCTACAACAAGAAATATTTAAACTTTAAATTAAAGGTGGATGCTGTATCGGCACCATAGATATAGTATGTTGTATTATATCTATGATCGGCCCCGACCAATTGACAAATTAGAGATACAATGAGGTATTTTCTCACATGGAATCAGCAGATGGCACCACTATTTCTTACTTTTGATTTTTAACCATCAGATCTGTTGGGTTATGAGGCCAATGCAATCAATGGATGATAAACATTTCACGAGAACATGATAAATTCCTTTTCCCCGTGTCTCCGAAAAAGTTGGACAGGGCATTAGTGAAATAATTTTTATCTGTTCACCCTGCTGCTTTTAGACCTTAAAATGTTGGGGCTCAGTGGCTGTGAGTTCCTCACAAACGCTCTTGGTCAACTTGCCTGGGGTCGAAGGCAAAGGTCATTCATGGCAACTTTTGTCTTTAGTACTGGATCTAGATTCTAGATCTAGCCCAGCTAGCATAGTGAAAGGTGTGTAAGTAATTAGAGTTATTCTCGATCGGTATGCACTAGCTATCATAACCCATAATTTCATTTATTACCTTCATATAAAGACTACATCTAGACCTATGTAGATGGCAAGCATAAGTTAATGCATATCGATGCAAATTATGACGAGGTAGAATCTAGATTTAGCCTGATGCGTATCTAGACTCTAGGTACTATAGAGTCTAGGCCATATTTCGTAACCACCCAGTTTTCGATAGAATTTGATTCCAGAATCTATATTCGCCGGTTCGTCATTAGCATCTAGATCTAGATCTAGATCTATCACAGTTCACAATCAGAATAAACACAATCGAAGAAAGTAGGCCCTATTTAAGGGAACTGAATATAGATCTCGAGATCTGGATAGATCTGTCTTATAATGTAAATCTAGAGATGTCTACAATCTAGACTCTAGATCTAACCCCTCCCCATACGTCATGATCATGACTTAGATATTAGGGCGCTTTTTCGGTTGTTACCACCCCAACTTACCTAGGCTATATTAGTCGATTGTCAGATTGATATGTAACGACGTGAGAGTCTAGTCAGTTTGTATCATCGAGCCCGTAGGCCAATGTTCGTCTGGGCAGTAGTCAGATAGACATATCAGGGAAAGCAGCCGGGGTAGCTATGTATTGTTTTCACTCTGTCTATGGAACGCATTCGGAAGTCCTTCCGTTAACAAAGGAGGGGTGGGAACAACCGAAAAAGCGCCGATATTAGATCTAGACCTAGCGACATCAGATTTTTCAAATTATTAATTTAACCCATACCCCGCGCACTACCCGTAAAGCCCGCTGCACGGTCAGTGACCTTACTCACGGAGAATCTTATCTGGGGTCACTGACCCGTGCCGCTATGCAATGACCACAAACGCTGTCCACGTGGTTCGGTTTTTACTGATCGGTATGAAAACATTCGCTGCTATGCCTTATCATGCTTGATAATGAATTAACCAGCAAAATCTTAGTCTGTCAGTCTCTAACCAATGATCTGACTTATGATTCCAAACTGACAGCTGTAGTTTTCGTGAGAACGAAGCATGATAACTAGCCACGCCCTCCCAAGCCTTACACAAATGGTTTCATCCTGATTGACACATACTAATAAACCAATGTGGGCATTTTGGGCAAAGATTATTTCAGAGCTTGTTTCTGATTGGTTCTTAGATACAGACAACTCGAGATAGTGGTCAGCTTGTGAGAAAATGAGATAATATTGCAAATTTGTTGAGCAACAGTTCGCATGTCGATGTTACATCTTTTGAAAGTGTGGGGAGAGCCTTTGAAAGCTTAGTCTTTGTGATTCCGACCAGTGGTTCACTAGTTAACATGTCCATGTCATAATACGTTTGATTTAGAAGAGATACAGTGAACAATAACACAGTGGTTACGTCTCAAAAAGGTCAGTGACCTGATGCGTGAAAATACGGCTTGCGGGTGGCGCGGTCAGCTTGACCTTCCCGACTTTTGCCGCCCGTGCGGCGTGAGCGCTTGCGAGTAAATACCGACAATTGCTGCCCCTCGCAGGGTGAGGGTTAACAATCAGATCTAGATCCAGATGTAGATAGATCTACAGACAGGGATACACGATCTATAAAATCTGTTACATCTGGAGCGACTGATGATCCATGTCTTTTAGTAGTTATGGATTAGGATTCCCACATATGCTCAAGTAAGATTTACAGGCAAGGGATGTGCATTTTTTTTTCTTCCAAAGTTAACAGTTCCTAAATTGTATTACAGTCGAGCATGTAACTCTAACATGTAACATGACTTTTGGGGGGCTTCATCTATTCTAGTTCGAGTTTGCCGAATTTCGAGCAATAGCCTACGTGAAGCATTAAATTGATTAATTATGAGGTATTATTATTGTATATCCAAGGAAAATAATACTGTAGTAAATACAGCTGACGTGTACCAAGAATTACCTCCCTAACCCCCCACCCCCCTTTCCTGTGGTCAGTTAAAAGAGAAGCAGGTATTGAACTGACGCTTGTGGCTACAGCGGCACGCGACATTGTACCCGAACATTTTTTTTCTCTTCTGGCAATGCTTCGGTAAGGACTGTTTCCAAGTCAAGCCCAACAGCGATAAAATAAAGGGTGAACACAACTCACCATTTTTCTCTGTTCGACTTTACTTCTGTTTGTACAGCAACATTTCCTTTCTTTTTCTTCTATTAGTTTATGAGTACGGAACAAACCAGAAAAAAAAAAAGGGGCTTATTTCCTGCCCGAATCGATTGTCTCAGGTATTTTAGTTGCCGTTATCGGGGGAAGGGGGTGGTGAGCAACTCTATGCACTATCTTGCCACCACTAGACTATGCTATGGCTATAATCCGAATGAAGTTTCTAGTGTTTTTGGTTTTTTTCCTACTTCTATAGGCTACTTGGATCACACTCGCAGCAGGAAAACTAGTTCGACGAATCCGTGTCACAGTTCGAGGTTCACTACGAAATAACTATGAAGAATATTGAGAAATAAATTCGGGACCGAGATCTTTGTTTGTGGGATTCATGATGTCGACTTAGGTGTGTTGGAGTTTCTCGTGCTCGACTGTATTTAGATCTAAGTTTACCAAATGAGACTGCCTCAAGCACAAATAGGCCCTATACACTTTTCGTTATTCAGAGTAGTGTTTTTTGTCATATCATTTCATGCACATACAGATTTCTAGTCTATGCCAAAAATTTATTTTCATGTTTTTCAGGTTCACAAATGAAAGAGAAATAAATTATGGATAAAGTTTTTCGGTTTATGCGGAGCAATGTTGTTGTTTTAACTTGTGGAGCAATCTTCGTTTCTATGCACTACATGTGGTATCAGATGCAGTTTGATCCAGACTTTGTACCAAAGGATCGCCAGATTGAAAGACTGAATATTGGTGCTTTACAAGTTCCACTGAAGAAACACAGTCAAGCAGAGAAAGACAGCATTGAGAAGTAAACATATAGATATATGGACAAAAAAGTTAATTCGTAAGTATATTGAGCCAAAATTAAGGGTACACAAAAAATTTGGAAAAGCAAACAAGAAGCATTTTCTAGAAAATAAAAGGGGGGAGGGGCTTGGGAAATCAAACCAGCTTTCTTGTGATTTTTCATTTTTATGACTCACCTTAAATGAAATGGCTTGATTTGTTTTTAAAGTCCAGTGTAAGTGTATAACAGATTTAGCCATCAGTGTAAAGACTAAGTGTCTCATTACATAATGGCAGTGAGGTAATGTTCAGGTGTGATCAGTACAATGGTTAGAAAAAATAGAAGGCATTCAGGGATGTCATGGGACTCACTGTACAGTAAACTAAAAATTATTTTACCAAACTGTAAAAGCTGTGCTATCACTTTTGAATACGTCAACCATTCACATTCTATGCAGTTAGTGAAGTAAATGTAAGTTCTTCATATTAATATTTTCTTATATTTATATGTTTTATAGTTAAAACGATGGGGAAGGAATGCTTTTTGTATCTGCTGAGAGGCAACATCATAATTCCCTAAAACCTGTCATATGAGCAATAAAGTGGGGGTCTCAGTAGTCTTACAAAATGAAAGGAATGAGAGAACATTGTGCACATTGTTAATAGGCCCATTGCACTAATTATCAGTGTCAAGAAGCAGTTTCAAATCTTTGTGTAATTTTGCACTGTATTTTTTTATGACCTAGTGACATGTTTAGTCGTAACCAGTCTGTTCTAAAATAACACCCATGTACTTCACTTTGCTTACCTTAGTATAATACTGTCTAGCATGAAAAATTTTTAAGTTGCTTAATGCAAGTTTTGTGGAAAACTATTGAGAAACTCCTTTATTGAATCAAAACCATTTAATGAAATTTGTTATATTATCTTTGACAGAAAAATGACATCAGTAGGATTATACCGACAACTGACAACATTGATATACAAGCACAAGTTTGTGTCATTTGTTGTGTTCATGAGTGGAGCTGCTGTATTAAGTTCATTTTTGCCTCTTGATGAGACACCTACTGCTAGTCAGAGGGTTGAGTGGCGCAGGCAGAGGCAGGAGTCCAATTTGCAAGGGAAATGATAATTATATCACTGCTGTCAGGATTTAAAAGGGTGAGTTCTGTAGAGAGTTATGTTGCTTAACCTTCCAGAATTTGTCAGATGATAACTTTATAACAGTAATCTGTACACATCACAATCAGATCAAAGCACAAATCTGTATCACTTATTTCTGCTTTTTTTGCCTTGTTTCTTTGAATTGCAGATATCTGGTGTTAGGCATGTGTAATAGAACAAATGAAATTGAAACCGGCACTTATACTATTTGCTGCTTGCTCTGACGGCTAGCTGCGACAAAAAGTATTAAAATCTCGATTCAGCTAAAATGCCTCATGCATAAATGTGAGTGTGCATGGGAAAACCCAGCATAAGACGGCAGAGCTGATTTTGAGAAAAACGGCTGTGAAGTGAAAATTATGGGTCCGACACAAACTTCCAACTTGGCTGTTGTTTAGGGGACCGTGGCATGTTACAGGGTAAACTGTAGACGAGCAGTGAACACTACTTACTATGATCTCTATAACGGCTTTGTAATTAGACTACGGTCTCCTAACAAGATCCAAAAACTTCCGACTTGGCTGTTGCTAGGGGACCGTGGCATGTTACAGGGTAAACTGTAGATGAGCAGTGAACACTACTCACTATGATCTCTATAACTGCTTAGTTATTAGACTACGGTCTCCTAACAGCAATCACTCCAATATTACTTGGTCAATTAGCTATTGCCACTTATAGGATTAAATGCCGTTTTCTCAAAATCTTGTTTTAGGGAGGTCACTGACTTCAATTTATCAGAAATGTCTTGTCTTTTATTATATGTACAGAACTCAAAATGTCATGTTGCCGACTTATGCCGGGTTTTCCCATGCACACTCACAAATACTAGTTAACTTAATTATTCCATCATAGTTATTTCTTCCCTTTTCAGAAAGTTGTTTTTTTTTCTTCTTCTTTCCATTCAGTTTTGTCCAAATGCAACCATACATGATGTCCCATGTAGATAAACTTCAGGCCTCACATTTGGATATTCATGACGTAAATTCTCCAGAGTCTCAGAAAGCTTTAGGTGTGTTTCTTAATTTGCTTAGTTCGTGTGCAGGACCTTCAGGCAAAATTCATGTGGTGCGGAACAGATGCGGAGGTCATGTGACATTCACTTCAGATTGTGCCCGCCTTCTTGCTGTATTGTCAGTCTCTCGTCCAGAACTGAAGCTCATTGTGGGTTCAGTACAAGCGCACTTACAAGAACATGGTGACTGTGGATTGTTCATGGCTTGTACTTGCCTGCAGCTTGTAAGATCTAGTAAGGTGCAGGGAGTTAATTTTCATGTACATACTTCTTTACTGAATATATTCATAAGAATGATGCAAGACTATTTGAATTCACCTGATTGCCCCATTTGTGTGAAAGCTGATTTTTCAGACCTGGTAGTTTTACTGGCTTATGTAAGAAGCATTGTGAAGTCTAAATGTCTTTTAAATTTGACCAGTGTTGAATGTAATAAAATGAGTGAATTAGCAGTGAGGACATTTGCAGAATCCATTCCCACACAGCAATCTAGTTCAGATATCCATCGTTCAGATGGAGTGTATGTTATTGGTGTTGAGAAAAGATGTGTAAAAGAAAGTAAACTTGAGCATGGTTTGTTGCTGGAGTATCTTGAACTGCCTGTTTTCAGTGGAAGAATCAAACTGAATGTTAAAACAGTACCAAATCAAGCTGACAAAAGTTGCGGTGAGTTTGCTACCAATAATTGTGTGAAAGTGGCATTGTTCACATGCTCATTGTCTGGAGACATGGAAGAAGTAATTGATGCTACATTTGAAGTGACCAAAGAGCAGTCTGAAGATGCAGAGGAGGAGGTCATTAGAAGGATGTTGGCCTTGTGTGACAGTCTAGATTTTCATTCAGTTGGATTGGTTTTGTGCCAAAGGGTCATTCATCCTAGGGTCAAGTCCACCTTGAAGGCAAAAGGTGTTGTGTTTGCTGATAGACTGGGCTCCCAGATCATTCCATATGTGCAGGATCTGACATGTGAGTTGTTTCTGCTGAATTGTTTAGTTTTATGTTATATTTACATGATCACACTTCAGTAGGCTGTTTCTCTTTTCACTTCCCTTTCATGTGTCATTACATCATTTTTTACACTTATTCCCTTTAACATAACAGAGAATCTACATAATACCTGAAATTTTATTTATTGAAGACCTTACACTTGTAGCAGGATACACTCAGTTTACAGGTTTTGCACTTCATTGTTAATAATAATATACTCTTAAAAATTTTGAGTAGGACTTGCTATACTGAAACATAGGCATTTAGCTTCTCATTGTTACAGTAATGAAAATTATTTTGTAAAAAGCTGTTTAAGTAAAAGGGGCAAACTCCCATTTTGGCATGATTTTAGGTCAACATTATAAGGCCACCACAGCTGTATGTATGTAGTATGGCAAATTAGAATAAAGCCCACACCTTCCTCTGTCAAAATATGCTAATTTTGTTATTGTTTCATGTGTGTACCTATGTCTCTTTATTGCTTGAACAAGATACAGTCTTGCCATTTTCGCTGGGAGCTGCGCGTACCGATTTGACCCTCTCATAACAAGGATCACAGAGCATCCTATTCCTATCGATGTAGCAACTATTTGAAAATAACTCATAGAAAAAGCCAAATAAATAAGGTTTCATTCATTGTATTTTTCACCATGGTTTGAGTTGAAATTCCTTTGAACATCATTAGTTGAAAAGTTTTTGACCGATAAACAGGCAGAAACATTAACAGACCAGGATCAATATTATATGCAAATAAACCTCACCTTTGTATTATAAAGGTTTGCCAAAATCAAACATGGGGTATATTTCAGTGCAAAACACTGACTAATTTTACGGACTCAGCAGATGCTTGATTTTGCCATCTTTGTCAGACATTTAGTGATGAGTCTCTGGCAGAACAGGAAGTTGAGACCCTTTTCAGTTTGCAAAAAAAAAATCATTATTTTTGACTCCATTGTAAGAATTTGCCAAAAATTGACTTTGGGTGATGTGTGATGACTAAAGTGAGATGCTCAAAATATACTTACATGTATATTTGTGTGATGTTTCCACTTTCTCTCACTAACTTTCTTCTGACACCAGCCGTGATGGGCACGGCACAAACACACTAAATAATCGACTATCTCTCTTCTATAAGTTATAACAAACGATATCTGTATTGCTTACATATATACAATAATTATTAATTCATTCAATAATAATAGGAACCTAGGTCATACAATTTCATGTGAATTTCGATGGAATGAAGTTGATGCAAATCAGTACATGCTAATTAAATGGCTTCGTAATATTCAATTTCTAGCACATTTTATAAAACACATGGGAACATTCAGCATAAGGAAACCTCTCCTTTAGGGGTGTATGGCGCTATCTGGGCACTGGTTCTTCCTCTCTACCCTGGCTTGACTGCGCAGTTAGATCAACAGGTATCGGCAGGTACCAATAGGTCGGGAAGCCAAGACGCTACGATGTCGTTAATCAAAGGACAAGAAGTTGAGAAGCCAAGAAGGTGTTGTTCTTCCTCCTCACTCAGCAACAGCCCAAATGCCGACAAGATACCAAAGATACCACGGTTGAGAAGCCAAGAAGGTGTTGTTCTTCCTCCTCACTCAGCAACAGCCCAAATGCCGACAAGATACCAAAGATACCACGCTCTGACAAAGGATGTTTGCGGGTTCCCTGACCTTCCCCACTCACAAGACTAGTACAAAGTTACAGTTGCGGTTGTGGTCTCCTCTTCGGCACGAAGCTGGTGAGTGCTCTCAGCGGTCTGAAGTTGGAAGGAGCGTTCGGGGATTTATACCCAGTCAGGTAGCGTCCCAAGACGCTCACCGAGTGTACATTAGTTATCCTAATAGCCACCCCCGTCGACTCCACGTCAAATACTATTGAAACAGCTCTACCCCCCAAGCAATTCCCAGGTGATCTGATCGACAAGTACGGCGGTCAAGTAAACACTACCCTTTTCGGGTGTCAAAGCGCTTCAGTTGCATCGGCTACTTTCCCCCTCTGGCCTACAATAACTCTGTCTCCCCGCCGTTAGCTATCTTCCCACGCTAGCTATACCTTGCCTGTCTGTCGCCCTGTTACAATCGCCCCCACTTAAGTCGATTTTCCCTGGCAAAATCGGCTAATAAAATTATTAATCTACTGGTAATCTAGATAGAGTGTCGGCCCATAGAGCGTCTCGCCCCCTGATGTTGCTGACTCGAAAGTTATATGGTTGCAGCGCCAGGTTCCATCTAGTTACCCTCGCGTTCTTCTGGTCTTTAGTTCGCATCCAAGTTAGAGGTCGGTGGTCCGTCTCTAACACGAAGTTTCTCCCATACAGATACGCCTGCAACTTACTAACGGCGAAAACTATGGCCAGGCATTCCTTTTCAATTGTTGAGTAGTTCTTCTCCGCAGGTTTCAACTTTCTGCTAACATATACAACTGGATACTTCGTACCCTCGTCTTCTTGAAGTAGGCAGCCACTCACTCCAAGGTTAGATGCGTCTGTCTGGAGAATCAGTTCCTTGTTCCAGTCTGGCATCCGTAGTATCGGCTCGGAACTCAAACAAATTTTTAGGGCATTGAACACGTTCTCCTGCGCGTCCCCACGCGAACTTTGTGCCCTGGGACTTCTTTGTGAGGTCTGACAACGGCGCCGAGATTGCACTGTAATTTGGTACAAACTTCCGATAGTACCCCGTTAGCCCCAGGAAACTCCTCACTTGTGTCTTGGTCGTCGGTCGGTCACAGTCGACAATGGCTCGCACCTTACTCTCCTGCGGTCTTACAGTCCCCTGTCCCAGCTTATGGCCTAAGTACTCGACTTCTGTCATCCCTATTAGCGTCTTGGTAGGTCTAGCTTTTAAATTTGCCCGTCTCAGTCGCTCGAAGACATTCCGACAACGTTCCAAGTGGTCAGGCCAATTTGCACTGTGTATAAGACAGTCGTCTACAAATGCATCTACCCCTTCGCCAGCATCTTTTAATACTTTCCTCATGAGCCTGTTAAATGTGGCGGGGGATCCCTTCAACCCGAACGGCATGACCCTGTACTGGTATAGCCCAAACGGTGTGGCGAACGCCGTCAGGTGTTTATCTTCCTCGGCCATCGGAACTTGATAAAAGCCCTTTGTCAAGTCCAGCTTGGTGAAATATTTTGCCTCCGCTAGATTGGAAATAATGGCTTCTACCTCAGGCATCGGTTCGGCGTCATCGGCAGTCACAACATTTAGCCGCCTGTAGTCGTTGCAGAAATGATGTTGACCATCGGGCTTCTTAACTAATACAATTGGACTATTGTACGGGGACTCGGACGGTTCGATGATTCTGGCCGCAAGCATCTTGCCTACCTCAGCATTGACAGCTTCTCTAGTTGAGTACGGTAGTTGGTAGGGTCTTACCTTCACAGGTTTTTGATCTAGCAATGGGATTTTGTGCTTGATCAGGTCAGTGAGCCCCGGTACATCGGTAAATATATCTTTGTATTCTTCCATGAGCTCTTGCATCTGTTCTCTCTGATCCTGATCTAGCGTGTCCCCTAACTGTACATCCCTGTAGGTTTCGGTCTGTTCTAGCTTAGGCATGACTGTCTCCAGAGGCATCGAAGTCGCTTCCTCTCCTTCATCGGTCTCGTCAATTATAGCTGCAGCTATTGCCTCTGTGTTTTCCTGTTCGTCTTCCCTCTCAATATACTTCTTCAGCATATTCGCGTGATACAGTCGTCTCTTCCCCTTGACGTTCACCATGTAGTTCACTGACCCTCTCTGCTCTTCTACTTTGTAAGGCCCTTTCCAAGTCATCTGTAGTTTCGATCCGTCACTTGGGAGAAGTATGAGGACGGAATCGCCCACTTGGAATTTCCTCTGTTTGGCCCCCCTATCGTAGTATTTCTTCTGCCTGTGTTTTTCGACGCTGCTGTTCTCGGCTACGACTTTCATGGCATCCTCCAATCGTTCCCTCATATCTACCACGTATTCGTACGATGACCTCGTTTCTGACTCCGCTTCCCCAGTCCACAGATTCTTCAGTATTGCAAGTGGTCCTCTCACAGGGTGACCGAACACTAGTTCAAACGGCGAAAAACCTGTACTGGCCTGTGGGGTTTCGCGATACGCGAACAGCAGTGGACACAACATTCTGTCCCAGTCCTTGGGTCTGTCATGAGCTACTCGGCGAAGCATATTCTTCAGCACTCCGTTAAATCTTTCACACAGACCATTGGCCATCGCGTGGTAGGGCGAGCAGAATATCTGTTTCGTTTTGAGAAGTGCACTGACCTCTCTCATCAGCTCACCGGTAAACTGTGATCCCCTATCTGAAACTATTTCCTTTGGTATGCCTAACCGAGAAAATATTTCCATTAACGCTTCACTGACCTGCTCAGCTGATATCCCCCTTAAGGCTACGGCATCCGGGAAACGCGTGGCATAATCTACTAGCGTCAAAATATAACGCGATCTCCCATGTTCCGTACGCGGAAGTGGACCAACCAAATCTATGGCGACGCGCGAAAAGGGCGTGTCGATCAGGGGTGTCGGCACTAGGGGTACCTTTGTCACCCTACCTTTATTGGATGTCCTTTGACACGCGTCACACGATCGACAGAAACGACCTACGTCCGCACCTATCCCAGGCCAAAAGAACGACTGCATTATTCTGTCCTGTGTGCGCGAAATTCCTAAGTGTCCCCCGAACACTCCTTCGTGAGCTATCTTCATCAGCTCACTTCGGTACTGCTTAGGTACCAACAACTGCTCCACATCAGCACGTCCAGCCCCGGCCTTCTTTACCTGATAGTAAATTCCCTTACTCTCCTTTATGTGAGTACCTACCTCAGCCGATTGCTCCAACGTGGCTCTCTCCCTTAAAACTCTCAAAGTTTCGTCCTCTCTCTGGGCCCGGGCTATCTCACCTGGTGTGAGTTCCCCTATCTTGGCCCCTACCCTTACCTCCTCCGTTGAGTTGCCCTTGGCCTCCTCATTATCTGTGGTCTGACTCACTTTCGCACTCGCATTCTCACACTCATGCTCTTCCTTGTCAATCTCCACCTTGCGAGATCGCGTGAGTACCACACTTATCTTCTCAAGAGACGCCCCCTTTATGTTTCCTATAATCAAATCGGCCACTGGGTCTTCCACTACTAGCGCTTTGAGAAGCCCAGTATAAAATGGGGTTTCTACCCACATTTCCGCGACAGGAGCAGACCTTCTCGTCCCGTCCATCAGGACATAACTCCTGTTCTTCCCAGTTAAGCTGTTAGGAGGCAGTTTGTCCCTTTTTATAATCGCACACGTGCATCCCGTGTCACGAAGGATAGTAATCTCTTTATCCCCTATCCTCCCCTTCTCCAAAAATGGAGCGGATAAATCATTCTCCGGAACATCGTCTTCGGGCTCATGTTCTGTCGAACCTTCTAACTCAATACTCTTACCTTCCGTCTCCCAAGAAATGAAGGTCTGTGGCCCAATACTCTGCTCAGCCCCTGGTTGAGTATTCGCCCTGCCCGATGACTCCCACTGACTGTCATCGGCTTCCTCATCGCTGGTTAGTACGACTGCGGTCGTCTCTTTCTGTCTCTTCCTACAGAATCTCGCAATATGGAGAAGTGACCCACACACAAAACAACCACGCCCACTCTCACGCTGGGACTTACCTCGGTTGTCCTCGACAGTGGCAGCAGCACCCTTCTTCGTCCTGCCCTGGTCACACTGCCTACTCAGGTGATTGGGAGAGCCACAGTTGAAGCATACCGGTTTACTCACTCCTAAACCCTTACTTCTGCTCTCCTCAACCCTCTTACCTGACTTCTGCTGTTGCTCCAGCCCTCGCTTCGACTGATGAGCCTCACTATACAAGTCCGCCATCTCAACTAACTCATGCACGGACTTGGGGTCCCTCTCTTTCAAATATATGGAAAGATTACAGTCGACAATCTTCAACATCTGCTCCCTGACTAACAGATCCGTAATCCCTTCCATAGTTCTCTCTGCCTCTGAGAGGTCTACCCACCTCTCAAAATATCTCTGCAATCTCACGGACAGCTGCGTATAAGTTTCGTCCTTATCTAGACGACTCTCCCTAAACTTACGCCTATAACCCTCTGCCGTGAGGTGATACTTCTTGAACAACACCTTCTTTACCTTCTCGTAATCCCTACTGTCTTCATCGCTGAGACCGGAATAAACATCTAACGCCCTGCCAGTTAACAATGCCCCTAACATGTCTGCCCAGGTGTCTTCTTCCCAATCATTTGCCTGCGCGAGTCTTTCAAATCTTTTCAAATACGAGTCGAGATCCTCGCGCGAGTCATCAAAATTGGCAATTTTGGGTACCTTCGGGGCAGCAGATTTTCCATTCCCTTTATCATTGTGACACCCGTTTTTGGCTAGTTCCCGTTCGCATTCCATTCTCTCCCTTTCAAATTGTCTTTCCTTCTCCTTTTCTTCTCGTTCGCGCTCCTTTTCTTCTCGTTCGCGCTCCTTTTCTTCTCGTTCGATAGCCCTTTGTTCTCGGTTTTGGGCTTTCTCTTCGTCCCACCTAATTTTGAATTCCTCATCACTGATGCCTTCTTGTCTGGCAAGCTTCAGTGCGCCCAGATAGTCCATCAGCAATTGACCTGTAAACAAAGCTAACAATAAAGCGTGGATCGTAACTGTGAAGTTAACAACAATATTCCTGCAATAGCAAACAACAATTTTCTCTGTGACAAAAGATAAAATTGAACAGTCAATGCACAGGTAAAATCAGAGCATGTCACAGGCACTAAATGTCAATCTCTCTCACTCGCCTCAGGGCAGATGACCTGTCCACACAATCACACAATAGCCCCTTGACACGACCCAGATCAAAATTAAATGTTATTTACTAGCAGGATCCCACTTCTGACACCATTGTGATGTTTCCACTTTCTCTCACTAACTTTCTTCTGACACCAGCCGTGATGGGCACGGCACAAACACACTAAATAATCGACTATCTCTCTTCTATAAGTTATAACAAACGATATCTGTATTGCTTACATATATACAATAATTATTAATTCATTCAATAATAATAGGAACCTAGGTCATACAATTTCATGTGAATTTCGATGGAATGAAGTTGATGCAAATCAGTACATGCTAATTAAATGGCTTCGTAATATTCAATTTCTAGCACATTTTATAAAACACATGGGAACATTCAGCATAAGGAAACCTCTCCTTTAGGGGTGTATGGCGCTATCTGGGCACTGGTTCTTCCTCTCTACCCTGGCTTGACTGCGCAGTTAGATCAACAGGTATCGGCAGGTACCAATAGGTCGGGAAGCCAAGACGCTACGATGTCGTTAATCAAAGGACAAGAAGTTGAGAAGCCAAGAAGGTGTTGTTCTTCCTCCTCACTCAGCAACAGCCCAAATGCCGACAAGATACCAAAGATACCACGGTTGAGAAGCCAAGAAGGTGTTGTTCTTCCTCCTCACTCAGCAACAGCCCAAATGCCGACAAGATACCAAAGATACCACGCTCTGACAAAGGATGTTTGCGGGTTCCCTGACCTTCCCCACTCACAAGACTAGTACAAAGTTACAGTTGCGGTTGTGGTCTCCTCTTCGGCACGAAGCTGGTGAGTGCTCTCAGCGGTCTGAAGTTGGAAGGAGCGTTCGGGGATTTATACCCAGTCAGGTAGCGTCCCAAGACGCTCACCGAGTGTACATTAGTTATCCTAATAGCCACCCCCGTCGACTCCACGTCAAATACTATTGAAACAGCTCTACCCCCAAGCAATTCCCAGGTGATCTGATCGACAAGTACGGTGGTCAAGTAAACACTACCCTTTTCGGGTGTCAAAGCGCTTCAGTTGCATCGGCTACTTTCCCCCTCTGGCCTACAATAACTCTGTCTCCCCGCCGTTAGCTATCTTCCCACGCTAGCTATACCTTGCCTGTCTGTCGCCCTGTTACAATTTGTAACCCTTGAAAAATTGAGTGATATACACCCACTTGACATGGATACTGAGAATTTTCAATGCTGTGACTCAGTAAGCTAAAAGATTTTTATGGGTGGTCAGAGCTTGGACTATCATGCAGTTTGCAAAATTCGAGGTGTTTTTTCCTATTTGGAGATGAAACTCTAGAACAGAGGCTTTACAGAGGTTTAGAACTCATATCTTATAAACATGTGATTTCTTTACACTATGGGGGCCAGACTACTATGATATTGTCTCTGTGATGTAACTCTAGACTACTCCTGCTGAAGTTGGGTTTTTTTTTTATTTCTCTAACTGTAGCATCTATAATATAAGTATAAGAATTTGCTACACACTTACAGTCCTCAGGCATCAATCATTAAAACACCTTCCCACCCACAGGTGCCAAGCCAATTGCTTCAATTATAGCTACAGATTTTCTGAGCAGCATGTTGGGACTGGTTGACACTGTCAGTCATGTTGTAGAAGGGGACAAAGGCTTCTTACACTTGACCAATTCCCAATCCAGTGTTGTGACTCTTGTACTGTGTGCCCAGTGGGAAGAACGTCTTGCTGAGTTAAAGGTAAAAATTGCTGTCTTTGCCAGGACATTGCTAGAATTGCTGCAGCCAGATTGTTAGGTGACATGCAGTAGATTTTAGTGACAAAACATCAGTGAAAATGATTATTTATAAACTAGATGTCCTACCGGGAATTGCCGGAATAAACAATCATGTGCTCCCCCCGCCGCCCCTCTCTCTCTCATATAATAAAAGTAATAAAACACAGTCTTGCTTCAGAACTCATGCACACCAGAACACTGCGCACCAAACTGAACGCTTGATATGGTTACTTTTTATGATATGCACGGTACTCTATATTATGAAACGAACATGCAAAAATACAGAGGTTACATAGCAATAAACATTGTAATTTTTTAAAAATAAATGCTAGAAGTAAACAACTTTTAATTATAGCCATCATCTTCCTTATCTCAATTGCCTCCTTCCTGCCAAATTTAAGGCCTGAAGAGTGTATAGTTTGGTCAGTTAGTCATGCCAAGGGTTGCAAGTTACTGAAATATATAATAGATAATAACTTACCCCCTACGTATTCTCAAAAGATGTTAAAAAAATGATAATAAATTTGGAGTAGTCATTGCTCCACTGAAATTTCTGTATTTGTATACATCAGGGAAATTCAGGGAAACCTATTAATTTTAAAGATTTGTATTTATTTATCAACTGTTGGTGTAAGAATATTGAAGAAAAAAATTGTTCAGACTTAATGTCAAGACTATTTTTGAATAACCAGACCATAAATTTCTGACTTAAAGAGTCAGAATAGCTGTGTTAAGTTTCCTTTATCAAATCTGAATTTATTGTCAAATTAACCCTAGCTGTTTGCAAGAAATTCAGGCTTATACATAGTCTTGTGTAGGTATGGTTGATATTAGTCACTAACAAATTAGATTTTTTTTAAAAATTAGCACAGGCACAGCAGTGTCTGTCTGTCTTGGATTTGCATATCATGTCAGTATACAGTATTATAGATATGTCATTTGACCCCCTGGGCTATGCAGTGATTGTTAGAAAATGGTTTTTTGTTTTTTTTTACAACTTTTTTTTGCAGTTTTCAGAGTTAAGAGAAAAGTGAAAATTGAGTGATTCAATTTATTCAGAGATTTCTGTCTCTAGTTGTGTAGAAGAAAGAGTGAAAGGTGTTGGTTGCATATCATAGGATTTGCGTGAATTAATAGGAAGAAACTGTGAGAACTGGCTTTATATTCTGTACATCATAAAACATAATGTGCATGGAAAATTGTGATGTAAGACATGAAAGTCACATGTGTGCAATCACATATGCACGGAGCTGGTTTTGTCCTAAAAGATAACTTGTGAAAAGGACGAAACATTTGTTAATTTTGATGTCATTTCTGTAACTCAAAGCAAGGATACAGTTTATTTGTGCAGATTCATTCATTCTTTCATTATATGTGAGGGACAGATGGTAGATCTTTCAAAAACATTCATCTTGAACATAGGGAAAAATTCAGTGAGTAATTATTTTTTTTTGTTCAGCCATCTACAACATATAATCACATTTGTTGACATTCTTAAGCAGTTAAGTAAACCACTGGCAAAGAGTAGGTGAAACTCCTTGTTGGCTCAGTAGATCTAGCAGCACTTATTGTAACCTGACTCACTAGAGGTTGTGTCAACAGAAAATATTAATCCCAGTATTGTTAGTTTGCTGGGCAAAGTTGAAATTGTTTCTCACATGTCATCCATTCATTTCACATTTTAGAGATGTGTGAAAAAGGCTCTTTGTGGGCTGCAGTCTCTGGCCAGGGAACCCAGAATGTTGGCCGGGAATGGATGTTGGCAAACACATTGTTCCTTTGTTCTCCAAAATATGGTCAGTTAGTGTTTTTACTTACACTGTAATGGTACAACATCACTGGCTCTATCATGAACTGCATAAATGTGAAAGACCAAATTTTTGAGGAGGGAGAAAAAAAAAACAAATTGTACTTGATATGTAATCCTCATCTGAACATTTTATTTTTGAATCAGGCCTACTGCACTCCCCAATAAAGAACTGTGGGTAGAGGTAATGTAATTTACTTAACAAGTTTTTAGAATATTTGACAATAGTTTCTATTTGCAGTAGATTGAATGGACTTGTGTGGTTTCATGACAGGGCGAGCAATAAAGCCTTTGTTACTTATGGGAATGTATAGAGAGGACTGTTTTTCCATTGATGTATTAGAAATGTTTTTGGCCTGCCTTAGAAAGATCCTAAGGATCAAATGGCAGGATAAAATTCCAGACACTGAGGTCCTCAATCGTGCCAAGGAATTGAGCATCTTCTGCCACCTGAAAAAAATTCAGCTACGTTGGGCAGGACATGTTGTCAGAATGCCCGACTCCAGTCTCCCTAAGCAAATCTTCTTCTCTGAGCTCTCCAATGGAACGAGGAATGTTGGGGCCCCAAAGAGACGTTACAAAGACACTCTCAAGCAATCACTGAAGGCCTTTGCCATTGATGTGAGTGAGTGGGAAAAGCTCTCGCTTGATCGTGCAAATTGGAGGGCGGCCCTTACCAGAGGCAGCAAAGCATGGGAAGCTGACAGAGTCCAGCAGGCTATCAAAAAAAGAGAACGGCGCAAGAAAAGGCCCAGTGGTACTGAACCAACGGAGCACTCTTGTCATTTATGCGGAAGGGTCTGCAGGGCAAAAATAGGACTTACCAGTCACATGAGAAGCCATAAGTCATGAAAGAACAGTCTTTCCATTCTGTCCTCTGTGTCCTTTAGTTCTCTTTATTGTCCATGTGTTGAAATTCTCAACAATTTCTGTTCTTTATTCCTCTGGTGTTGTTAAGGTCATCATCATACCTGATGGACGAACTATTATTATTAGAAATGTTTTATTCTGGCTGTGTTGATAACCATGCAATTAAGTAGTGTCTTGCATAGCCTTGAACTTGACTTCTCCAGTATTAAATTATTTACCAGAACGGGATGTGATAGCAGGAAACGGTATATTATTAGTTCAATACTTAAATTGGGGCAATACTTAAATGAATTTATCTGTTTAAATTTTGACTCAGCGTGCTGGCCTACAAATTGGATATGTATTTCTCAAGAGCCTGTTGGAACCCAGCGTTCAAATGATAAATGGACTCATCAGTTATATTGAAAAATTTGGCAACAATTTTATGACCATATGTTGTGTACACATAAACATTTAATTTAATTTAATTTTATTCTTATTCAGGTTCAAAAGGAGTTGTCTGCAATAGCAGAAGAAGCTAACTGTACAGGTGCCCAAGTGCTTTCATCTCTAGCCATTTTTCGGGCAGTTCTTCATCAGTGGGTGAAAACTTTACAAGACAATACTTCAGATATCGTAGTGGATCCATCCTCCTTTCACTGTTGGAGAGTTCCCAAAGACAGTGGAAAACTTATATTAGAAACTAATGCTTCACCAGTCCCTTGCTGTTGTGGCCTTAAATCTGTTCCCGTAATTTACCTTGAAGATTTTACTTTTGTTTCAAGTCAAGAAACTTTGTTTGTGAACATCCCTCAAACAAACTGTGATATCAAAGCTGTAGCTGCAGATGTTCAGATAAATACAACAACGATTTTGGACAATTATCAAGCAGCGACCCAAGCTCTGTACAGAGGGGTCTTCACAGCAAACCTCCTTCTATCTGTTGGTCAATTCATAACTGACAGAAACTAAAGTTTGTGGGTGTCTTTGGACTGGGCAAGACTTTTAATTTGCTGTGTTTATGCTGACTTACCTTTAAGTCATTTCAGCAGCTTTGTTACATGTATTTAGTATTCACAGTTATACGAAACAGTCATTTGGTCTGAAGAACAGTTTGGCAGTAAATTTGTATCAGCCTGAACACAGCAACAGCAAATGACCTCATAATTCTGTGTTCAGAAGTTCAGAACAAGTTATGAATTGGTTGGCTGTGTCAGTATCGAAGTCTTAAGCAGCTCATCTCATAATTCACAGTGGATATAATGTTTGTAAATCAAGTCACTGTTGTGTGTTTTACTATTAAAATGAATTTGCATGTTTTGAATAGTTTCGTGGAAATTCATTGCACATTTGTTATTTTCTGAGTGAATAAAAATAACATTACAGAACCTAACATTTCTTCTGGATTTCATTCATCATCATCATTGCCTTTCTCACCCTGGATCCGGGTATAGGCCACCAACAAATACTTTCCATCCCTCTCTATCATGGGCCAGCCTCTTTACATTATTCCAAGTCTTTCCGCTTGGTTGCACATCATTTTCTCTGGCTCTTCTCCACGTTCCGCGAGGCCTTCCTCTTGATCTCTTGCCCTGGGGATTCCAATCCAATACCTTCTTCGTGATGCTGTTTCCTGGCCTCCTGAGAGTGTGGCCGATCCATCTCCATCGCCTCCTACCAATTTCCTCTCTGACTGGGCTCTGTCTTGTTCTTTTCCATACTGGATTTCATTGCATGCTATGTTTTACACCTAGTTTTGAGCTGGCTTATTTTCTGCATAACATATTTTACTTAAATCTGTAAACATGTTCTCAGTGACAAAAGTTGAACCTCTCCAGCAGGACACTTTATCATACATATTACATCACTGTACATAATGATACACCGTTCTTGTGATAAGGCTTCTCACAAGTAACGTTATTTCTGACAGGATTGTGATCTCTATGTATGTCAAATGCTTACTTGGTTGAGCCCACGAAGGATATAATACGTGTACATATACTGCATGAGAGCCTTGAAAAAGTGTTTTAAATCATTGATGACCTTCTTGGTTCATCTTTATTGCCAGTATACTGCACCATATAGAATTGCCATGGTACATTTACTTTTGAGATGAAAGAAAGAGGACCTTAGAAGGTTAAGGTTGTTGTATTGAGAGTGGTAACTGTCACGCTGTCATTTTCAGGCTTACCAGTGCCGGTAAAAGAAAAATACTGTTGTAAAACCCCCCCCCAAAAAAAGAAAATACAGTGCAACCATGAAAAGGAAAAGACTTTTTATTAAAAATGTTTCAATGAATTATGAACACCTTGTGAGACATAACTACCATGTATAATCATGATAAACCCAGGCATGTTGACATTTAAACTACGGTAACACAGGAATATGACAGCATACTGCTATCACTACTTGATTGTAAGTATAGCTTGCCTCTTGAAGCCCAGATATGTTCATTTACTAAACAATAATATATACATTGCAGCTACAAAATATAATGGTTACAGTTATGCTATAGCCATAAACTGGAACATATTTTCTGGATCAGCTAAAGGCATGTTGCTAGAGACAATGATGCAAAATAAAACTTTCATCAGTAACATTCATCAGCATTAACACTTTAAAATACAAGGTATTATGGTGCATACTACAAGCAGTCATAGGAAAGTATATGTACATGTATTATGTACAAAATCTGCAGCAACATTACCCAAACCCAAACCTTCAAATACTTTCAGAATGAACACGATGAATATATAAGGATGTGTCAAGTCATTACATTATATGTACATCATTCACAAGTGAATGGCCATAGCTGAGCTGCTGGACTGCATCTGTCTTATTTACCAAACTGTACAAAATAGAAGCAAACAGATTATACATAACGTACTGCTATCAGAGGCAGAACATGGCAGCAGTTATGGCCATTATGCAGAGATGGAATTAATCTGAAAGTGGGCATTATCACTAAATGCAATAATTTCACCACACGGAAAAGAGTTTTAAGAAAATTCTTCCCCTGAAGTGAAATATACAGGTTTTTTAATTTAGCATAGAGGCTGCTGAGATTTAATTTATCATCAACACACAGATGAACTTACTGAAAATAAATAGATCTATAATACTGCTAATACTTCATAGAACTACATGTATAAAGCTTCATTTGCAGAGCGCACATTCTGTGCCATACTTCATAAATTATTGTATAACTAAACAATATTGTTATATTACATAATTTAATATTTTGAAACAACAGGGTATGAAGCAAGGATTAATTAAGGAAGCAAAATTTATTATTGTGTTGTGTCAGACATTGTAAAGTTCTGTCGCCATGCAATCTACTGACAGTGACAGTGGCAGTCTTTTCCGGGAAAGCACAAAGCCAAGGCGGAAAATTTAAATGCACTTTGCCAGTAATGAAAAAGAAATAATTAGGCAGCCACTGGCATATATAATATAATCAGCTTCAGAAAAAGTTTAACAGAAAAACAATGTTTTGTTTTTTTTCAAAATACATATCCTGATATAGGCTACATGTACGGTACCATCCCTTTCTGCAAAAGCACTACATGTATGTATGCACATCAGCAGACAGCCAGACATATTATGCAATATTTTTAATACCAAGAATAATAAGTACATCTATATTAATTATAATGGCTGTAAGTTGAAATTTGCTATAGGCAATAGATACATTGCCTCATCAAACCAAAAACAAAAGCAATGGATAACACGTTCAACATTTCATCTCAAAACATCTACCACTGTTGATTATATACCGTGCTTTTTTTTTTTTTTCTCATTGGGAATTAAAATGTTTGGAATAATTACGCCGTTATTCTCAGTGACCAGTATAATTTAACACTAACAGGGCGCGCTACAAAAAAAAAAAAAAAAAATTATAAATCAGTGATGGCAGCCTCCCCCTGAAACAGTAAACCAGACTTCTGATTCATTCTCAGGCCTCAAAAAAAAAAAAAAAAAGGTTCTATGGTCTCATTTTCTATGTGTATCATATGTAAATTTTGTTGTTGGTTTCAATAAAAATTCAATTTGCACTCAATGAACAGTACAATAAAGTAGTTAGGCTTATATTTTGTGAATGAAAACAAAGACGCTAACTGGAGCACATAGAAGTGTACGATCTTTTCTAACAAAAAAAAAAAAGTAACATCGAACTGACACTTTCATAACCAAGGGCTCCGCTTGCCCAGAATGTAAGACTTCTAGTTGTACAATCATGTAGTTTCGAGACTGTCATTCTTCAACCTACTTAACCCCCTGAAAAAAGTTTTCCATATACCCTACGCCCCCCCCCCTCCCCCCTCCCCCAAATACACTGCACGTGTAAACCTGTTAAATAAATGACTCGCGTTGATTCTCAAAATGATAGGGTCTAACAGTAACAAATCAACAACTGCTCCTCGGGTTTGGTATTCCTTTACCGCATGTACATAAATTAACAAAATTGTTTTTCCTAGGTTCTTGTGATATTACTGAGTTGTCAGGAAATCTTCAACATAACCGTAGGTCAACAACAAATTCGGACTTTTTTATTCACTTTGCAAACCAGAATTGTGACTAATCACAGAGAAGCTGCGCTGCTAAGCAAACATTAATTTGCATGAAACCGCAGCAAAGCACAATATATTCACATGCATTTAATTACAGAGAAAAGGGTGATTGAAAAATATATGTCCGAGACAGCCATACTTTACTTTCAACTTTTGCAGGACGTTTGTCTGTCAGAATCTGAAAGAGCCCCGAAAAAATATCAATTATTGTATGTGAGGTTAATACTGTATAATAAATAATGATACAAAAGGGGGCTGTGCACATAATTATGTTTTTTTTTTTTGTTGTTTTTTAAATAATCTACATGTATACCCAGTGGCGGACCTACATCTTTGAAACTCGGCTGAAGCTTGAACTGTTACTGTGGATCTTCGCATCCAAAATCCACTCAAGTATTTTTTTCGAGTCCCTCCTGGATTTAGGGCCCTGTGGCCGTGTGCATGAACGAACTGTGCGCAACTGTTTACACGGTGGTGTGGGCCTTACGCGTTGGTGCAAATGCTACCAGGTATGCATTAACTTTGCGCAGGCCTACACCTACGTGTAAAGGGTCCGTAATTTTACACTTTCTCCGAGAACGTCTAATAAATCAACTACGCAGTGCGTAACCAGCTTGGGAAAGCGGCGTCTGCTCGAAAGAAGGTAAATAATATCTTATTTCAACCCGGGACTTCACCGGCCAAGGAAAAAAAAATATGGATTTCTATTCATCCTCGATCTCTTAGTTCTGTTTTGACTGGCGTTGTTTTCTCGTAGCAGGGACTGGCCGATACAAAGTCTGTGCATGCGCAATGTCAATTTTTATTACAGTGGTAAGCGGAAATAGATGCATAGGGAGAGGTATTATACTGTGTCTTGGGTGTAACTTTAGTTCATGTATACCGACTTAATTTGAGTTTACACATATGGCCATATGCACAACTAAGCCTGCACCATGGTGCAAAACGGACGGATTTACACCAAGTTCATGCATACGGCCACTGGAGCTTAAGCTTCACACGTTTTATAGTAGATCCGCCACTGTGTATACATGTATGCACCATTCCTGCAAAGTTAAAATTGATTTACGAATCAACACAAATGTTAGGCCTACATTAATGACCGCCATTAATGTCGTATGCTGTGGGTGTCACAAGGAAATCAAGCGGTTTCAACAGAAATAAACTGAATTGCAAAATGATGCGAACCCTAATGCCATCACATGGCTGGCTTTAAAATCTGACAAAACTTGATATCATTGCAACTAGATCCTGAATTCAGCTATTCAAAAGAATGTGAAAACTAACACTAACCTAAGGTACAGCTTCAACTTAAAAGAGATCTACACTCTTGCATTCACATTGCTGACATTTAAATGCTACACATCGTCATCACAACTATTCAATGTGTGCGAAAACGAGGTCTATCATGCCTGTCTGCACGCCTCGCATGCACATAGGGTTAAAACAAAGGGTCCCAAGGTTCTTCGATATGTTCAAGGTGAATTCCCATCAAATTAGATCCCCGTGAAAATTTATCGGTCGTCAATAACATTTCATAATTCCATTATTGCTTGAAAAGAAAATGAGACATGGATCTACATGAAATTATAAAATAAAACTGCCTGAGTAAGCACAGAAATATGAACTTATTCCCACCCCCACCTCCTTTTTCCTTCCTCCTCACACCCCTCCCCTTCTCCCCCCTTTTCTGTTCATTTTACGGTCGCTTCGTTTTACACATAGACAAAATGCGTCAGAAATCACAGACTAATAAAATAATTTATTAGTCTGTGTCAGAAATGTTGTTCCTAAAAATGTCTTGAGATAAAGTACATGTAGTAGGCATGAATATAAACGATGTTTTTACCCAATTCACGAAGACATTCCTTGCGAGAAAGGCTAAATTAAATGTGGTAGGGAGATACACATGTATGTTTCTTTCCTTTATAAGCCATCTTTCCTCCCCCCCTCCCTCCCCCCCCCGTGTTTGTGTGTGTATGTGTTTGGGAGGGGGGTATTGTGAGGGAAAGGAGAACTGATGGGGAAGATGTATTTAAAAAAACAACAACAACCGACCATTTCAAATTACACTTCCACGGGTTCTCGGGTAAAACCAACAAAACAATTGCCTTATCCTGCTCAATGCATACGGCACTTGGATACAGCAATGATAAAGAAAATGGTCGTTCTCTCTTCCGAGATGGAAAAGAAAAACAAATGAATCAGAACTGAGAAATGTATAGAACTACTTACAGAATAATGAACAGTACAATCATGTACATGCAGTGTGAAATTGAAATGGTGCCTTTTTCAAATGAACGATTCATTACACAAAGTACAAGCGTATCCATGTTATAATACTGAATGGAAGATTGCTACAAGCCTATATATGTACATCACAGACTGGAACTATTCTTACTCTACTGAACTATTCATAGTGCATAAGGATATGTTTTTATTATTACAGTCGGTGATGAAAATATCAGCTAGGGTAAACTTATTCTACGAATTCACTGAAATAAAAAAATAAAAGACATAATTATGTATAATCATGAAACAAAACGGACAAGTTTGGGTCTTGTAGGTTCCAGCTAAGGCCCATTGCGAATGACGCCACTGAGTGTTTTTGTTTTGTTCTTCCGACATCCAAAATGGCGGGTGGATCAGCTGATGAGTGTACCTCGAGATACATGTAGGCCTATGTCTAAGCGGTTAAAATGCCTGCTGGTTGCACTGCAGTTGGCTATTATGACAGGGGTGGAAAGGATGGATCCAAGCTGGTCAGATTCCCTACCATCCGTGTAAACAAGGGAAAGGAAGTGAAAGAATTGACCGGACGTCTCCCATGTGCGCGTACACACGTGTCATTGTTTACTGTAGTGAACTAGTTTTGGCTTGCTGCCGATTGGTTCGCGACGCCTGAAGTGCTCGCAGTGCAAATCAGCTAACGAATCAAAATCAGTGCTACCATCGTCATGGTTATGCGTCGGTCCTTACAACAAAGATGGCCGATATGCGCAATGGGCCTTATGCCAAAACGTATGGCTGACTATCTAACTGCCACTGTGCTTTTTACCAATCTCCCTGGCTCTACCATATGGCTCATACTGATGACATATTTCTCTCTTTGTGGTAACCATAGTTGCTCTTTTGTATACATGTATTTGCCCTTTCCCCGCAGTACAGGGGGCAGTTATCTGCTGTTTTTCATGTATTTTCATAATTTCGCACCAGTTCATGACTTGAATATGTAAGTTTGTACAGCAGCTCTACGTTTTGTGTGTGTCGTATGTTTTCTTCCCTCATTTATACGGACACACATGCAATATTTTCAACCCTGTGCTAGACAAATTAGCTACAAATGGACACGGACATCAGTTAAGACTTTAAGTCTAAAGATCACAACTGATTATTAATTTACGTGCAGAATATAAAGTGCAAACGAAAATACGAAAACATACAGGCTATCATTATCACAGCGCACCATACAGTTGTATGCAACATAAAAAAAAATACGTACTGATACAGCATGTTATTCTTTAAAATTATTATTTTACATATATTTAAAATTGCACCATAAAAGTGTTTTCAAACATGCCACTAACACGCTCCAGTCTGTAACTGTAAGGGGATTCTAGAACAGACAAGCATTCGTATGAACACATCGAAAATATATTGTTTAGGCTATGTCAAATGATCAGCCTGCATAATATACAATGGGTGGAGTAGAGCGCCAGAGAGACCACAAAAGACTCCCACAAATGAAGTGTTTTGGGCTTTACATGCGAGTCAGAAAAATATTTAAAAAATTAATGTCATGGCGTTGTCAAGGTGTATGAAGGGCTGATGAATTTTAAGCTCTGTCTGTTTAGCGCTATTATTCAATACGCAACCTGGGTTTTATTAATTAATTAATTTATTTATTTTTGTTTCTTCAGCTCTCCAATTCAGTTTTCTTTATCCACGTAAAGAAATAGCAGACACTTTGAAGTTTGCAGTATGCCATAAAGCATTATCATTTCAAGACCAATCAAGTTCATTTTGAATTTAAAAACACCCCACAAAGCATAGGGGCCACAGGTCTGCTTGAGGGTGTCTTTACTGGAAAGGAGATCAGGACACCAATGAAGAAGGAAAGAGGAACAACAAAATAAATTATAAACTCATACATTGGGTTGAGGGTGTGCTCTATTCATGGCAACATTAAAAAAGAAAATGAACTCACAAAATAGCAAGCACAACATTTGCTTTCATCATATTTCATGCTGTTTAACTGACTAGCAACGAAGTCACAACCAATAGTCGTGTACTTTACAAGCAGTGCTAGATCTATTAGCTGGCTAAGGTGGTCATCATTGACACCAAAAAAATAAATAGTGTGCTATATATATTATAAGTCTTCGTGCTTCGTGCTTATAGACACCAGTCAATGGTCGATACCAAGTACATGAAGAATAATTTATTAATATTATTATTCTTGTGCAACCTTCGAAATTTTCATATTCAACGAATTTTGCTGGTCCACTTTTTTCCTCCTTTTTTTTTTTTTAGCCATCGCAACCCAGCACGGCTTTCTCCTCAAACGCCCACATATTACGAGAATTGCGTTTGTGGCATTAATTTGCAAGAATTATTTTTCATGGAATGAGGGGGTGATTTGCCATCTGGTTAATTTAGAGCTGTTCACGAAAGATTTTCAAGTCATTGCCAAATTTTTACCTTTTTTTTTTTTCAAAGTGCATATATTGCCAAGTGGCCTATTTTTTTGTCAAACTGAAGTTCTGATTCGTTTTAAACAGTAAAAGGGCACACCCCATTCCCATTCAAACGACGTTAGGCATATCGACGTGGCTAACCACTCTGCACACTGATTCAGTGTTTTATAAAAATACTTGGTATCAAACTGGACCCACGTCGTGGTATCGAGCCAGCACCTGGCACTATGTAATAAAATGATGTCATGTGTATTTACTGCAGATTCTTTCAAGAACGTTGGACATAGTGAGATCCGTATCATCGGTGCACTGAATCTCTGCGTGGATCCCTCGCATTTTATTTCGCAGAGCCTGTTTGCTGCTTGTGTAAATCATTTTCTGTTTAATGGTGGCCGTTTCTGGGCTCCTGTCAAAGATGATGTAGACAAAATTTAAAAATAATATTTAAAAATACATAATAAATAATGGACCTGCGTTTGAGTATGAATTGTCTGTGCATCAAACTGATAATGAATGTATTGCAACCTGCATGATTTACCTACCAATGATCGTCGGATATGTTGTGGTTTCAAACAATGGTAAAGCCACCTAAGTTACACCTGCATGCACATAGAGTTATTATTTAAACAACAACAACAACAACACAAAACACGAACTTCAAAGAAATTCACAGAAAGTCAAAACGGTGCCCAGCAGAGTTAAGATCAAGGAGCGAAGATCTTTGTCCTGGAGGGCATCAGCCTAAAGCTGTTGGCCCTATTAAAGATAAGCTTGCGGTCACGTCTTTCTGCCGAACGAATAGCCCAGATGCAAGGCCATTACTTTCATCCCTATTCCTCAGTTTGTATGCTAATGTGTACAGGTTTCTTGTGTTCTTCAGGTTAGTGGGAATGTGAAAAGTTGTGAATTGTTAACAGCGATGAATTCTAAGGGACATGAAGCAGAGGAGGACAGTTTTGGTTTTGATCCATGGCCGAGGCCGGTGGAAAGTACAGTAAAGCAATAGTGAGCCATAATGTTTCAATACTTTTTTTAAGTGGCCATGAACTTTCAATATAGGGGAGGAGCGCCTCTGAATAGGTAGATGAAGACAGACCTGGTGTTATTTCAACTTCAGGATAAAAGCGATCATTTGCCATATTGTCGAACGTGTCATTTATGTAGTACTACAAGTACAATGATGCTCAGTAACGATGTAGATAAGAATCATTAACATTTTGAATTCTTGCAACAAACAGAAAAGGCGATAACGAAATCGCTTACCATAGAAAGAAAGCCAATCTTTCTTGTGGAACATCATTGTGCATAAATCGTACATCAAAGACTCCATAGCGACACTGTCTGTTTGTTTCAGCTTGTTTCAGTTTCTCCACGAAGTCTGAATAAGTTTTATCTGAAAATATACACACAAGTGAAGGTACAAAATGTAGATAAGGGCTGTCATGTAGCCAAAATACTTGCAATATAATTTTTGAAACCAACTTGTGGCCAGTTTCCGAATAAAGTTATTGTAACCATGTAGCCAAAAGTAAGGTTGTTATGCCCAATTAGCCAAACCTAATTCTAGCGCTAACTTTAAACCTGCTCCTAAAACTTCCCAAAACATTCTATTGTGTAAACAAATATCGGCCTGGACACACACTGTATTGCAAACAGTCACTTTGTAGGATTTAAACTTTGGCAAAAACTGCGTACTGGTTTTGTGACATTAACAAAGTTATTTCCAATGTCGAATTCAGTGATGGCAATAGGTAGGCTAAACATGCAGATCATTATCTTCCTTCATCCACCACGCACTCATGCCCTTGTGCCTGACGCTCTCAGACCTTAGTCTGAAGACATTCCGGCGTGATGGATGGAGGTTGGGGGGGGGGGGGCTATAAACTGCAGCAGTATCATATGCTTGGCGCTCTAAGACCTTAGTCTGAAGGCATTAAGGCATGAGGGGTGGGGAGTGTAAAATGCAGCAATGTCATATACTAGGCGCTCTAAGACCTTAGTCTGACGCATTCATTAAGGCATGAGGGGCGTGGGGTGTAAAATGCAGCAGTGTCATATACTAGGCGCTCTAAGACCTTAGTCTGAAGGCATTAAGGCATGAGGGTGGGGGGTGTAAAATGCAGCAATGTCATATACTAGGCGCTCTAAGACCTTAGTCTGACGCATTCATTAAGGCATGAGGGGCGTGGGGTGTAAAATGCAGCAGTGTCATATATACTAGGCGCTCTAAGACCTTAGTCTGAAGGCATTAAGGCATGAGGGTGGGGGGTGTAAAATGCAGCAATGTCATATACTAGGCGCTCTAAGACCTTAGTCTGACGCATTCATTAAGGCATGAGGGGCGTGGGGTGTAAAATGCAGCAGTGTCATATACTAGGCGCTCTAAGACCTTAGTCTGAAGGCATTAAGGCATGAGGGTGGGGGGTGTAAAATGCAGCAATGTCATATACTAGGCGCTCTAAGACCTTAGTCTGGCGCATTCATTAAGGCATGAGGGGCGTGGTGTGTAAAATGCAGCAATGTCATATACTAGGCGCTCTAAGACCTTAGTCTGAAGGCATTAAGGCATGAGGGTGGGGGGTGTAAAATGCAGCAATGTCATATACTAGGCGCTCTAAGACCTTAGTCTGGCGCATTCATTAAGGCATGAGGGGCGTGGTGTGTAAAATGCAGCAATGTCATATATTAGGCGCTCTAAGACCTTAGTTTGAAGGCATTAAGGCATGAGGGGTGGGGAGTGTAAAATGCAGCAATGTCATATACTAGGCGCTCTAAGACCTTAGTCTGACGCATTCATTAAGGCATTAGGGGCGTGGGGTGTAAAATGCAGCAGTGTCATATACTAGGCGCTCTAAGACCTTAGTTTGAACGCATTAAGGCGTGAGCAATATCTTAGATATCTGTGGTCGTGAGTGGGAAAGCTGGAGGCTGTAAGATTCAGCAGTGCCCCGCGTCTGACGCTCTTTGACCTAGGTAGGCTACCAGAAACAACAGTATCTTTGGTCTGAAGGGTGGGTTGGGAGGGGGGGGGGTGGAGGCTATAAGATGCAGCAGTGCCTTGTGTCTGTCACATTAAGTCCGTAGGCTGAATGCTTGGAGGCATGAGTGTGGGAGCTGGGGGCCAAAAAAGTCAGAATGGTACAATTTTATTTATCAGAGCATAAGATTAGCTTCTTCGTGATTATTAATTTCAACAAAAAGTGTGCTGTCACAGTGTCAGACTCGGACGACATGTACCATGCTACATTGATCTTCTGAGGGCTAATTCCACCACCTGGCTAGAATAACAATTTCTTTCCAATCATCCATCCATTTGTCCGTCCATCCGTCCGTCTATCTGCCTGTCTGTCTGCCTGTCTGTCTGTCCGCCTGCCTGTCTGTCTGTCTATTTGACTGTTTGTCTGTCTGTCTGTAAATTAATACCTACCATGTCCTGCTTTCTCCTCCACGATGATAGTTCTCAGATCTTCACTGACCCTGTAAATAATGTACAGCCATCGATGCCCCATCTTGATCTCATCGTAAACCCGCATGCATTCGTCCGCCACTGCAACACCTGACGCCTGTCACAAGGGAAGAGAGAAACAGGTACCGATGTGCAATCTTCTAAACTGATTTCGGACCAAACACACCATCTTTATCCAAGTACTAAGAATGAGTTTAACACATTGACTCCTACTGCCGTTAAACATAAACAAAACAAAAAAAATGTGTATGTTTTTGTTGTGACGACGGTTAGAACTGGTTATGCAGCTACAGGGTGACCCCAAAAAAACTGAACCCACAAATCTGAGGAAGTTTTGGGCATCACTGGGACGACGCAGAGGGATAGATCGAGATGAGCAGTGGTTCCAGCAAGGCGGAGCCACCTCCCACACATCAAATGACTCCCTAGCCTGGCTGAGAGAGCAATTTCAGGAAAGACTGATCAGCCAGAAGAGTGACGTTGAATGGGCACCGCATTCACCGGTCTTGAACCCTCCAGATTTTTATCAGTGCGGGTATCTCAAAGATAATGTGTACGAGAACAACCCTCAAACGATTGGTGAACTGAAGGCAGCGACCACAGCAAAAATCAGAGAAATCCCCAAAGAGGAATGTGTCGAGTAATTGACAGTTTTGCGCGATGTATGCAAGTTTGCCTCCAACCCCGAGGACGCCATTTGGAACATATTTTGGAAAGACTGACTTTCATGCAAAGCAACCAAGATAGCTGAAACTTTAGAGAATGAATGTACACAGAGTGAAGTAGGATTTTATAAATTTTTTATGGGTTCTGTGTTGTTTTTTTTTTTTTGGGTCACCACGTATTTTCAGAAAGCAAGTTTTTAGTTGTTGTTTTTTTTTTGTTGTAATAATACACGTATTGATAACGAGTCTGACCAGCAGCGAGTGGCCAATTCAAGCCTACTTAGGATCTAGGAACAGACTGATGTCGCTCATAATGTGCCAGTAGTCAAAGGACTTTTAACTTATTTACAAAGTGTTTTTAAAAATATTTAGTGCCGAACAGCAACGCACGACTGTGTTAACATAGCGTGAGTGTGAGAAAAGGAAATAGGGGGAGAAGGAAGAGTTCTGGGAAAAGCAAAGTAACCACTTCTGTATTCAGATTAATTAGACCTTTGCGCATACATCAAGTAAGTCCTCATTGCTGGTTCTTCTGACGACTATTCTCCATGCCTGATAATGCATCCATACATAAGGCTTACATTTAGATCACATACTTTACAAGTCACAAGTCCTACGCAGCCAAATTGTGTGCTTCTATTCCCCTTCCCCAAATTGATATTTGACCTATACCAACCTTTTTCAGACTATCGCCCCCCCCCCTCCTAAGCTCCAAATTGTTTTTTCATGCCCCCCTTCTCGCCCCCTCCCCTCCCCCAATCCCTTCTCAGTGATGTTAAGTTTTTCAAACCCTTATCAATGATAACCGGTGTGTTGATTATTCATAACAAAACAGAAAGCATTCTTTATCAAACGCACTAAAAAAAAGCATAGGCCTTTTAAGTTCATAAACCCCATCTACGCGTGCTGTTGAAATAGTCAGTGGCTGCCCTGTATTTGCCCCCAAATAGTTCTCCATTCATGTCGTCGCCCCCTTCCCCTGTCCCCATCATTATTGTTTTCGCTCCCTTGTTGCCCTTTTCTTCGTTTTCGCCTTTCAGGAAATCAAAATCGGGAGCCATATCGCTCACGTTGAGAACCACTGATCTATATTTATTACTGGTCGAGGGATTGGATACCCTTAAGATGCCATTTCGCCAAATTCACATCTTAGGAGACAGCGGGAAAGATGGCGGGTGGGGGTGGGGAGCGGAGGAGAGTGTCGATTCCAAATTTAAAAAAAAAAAAAAATCTTCCAATTAATATGAACTTTTCCTTTTGATTTTCGATCTCTTTATTATTTCCCCCGAATCATTCACTTGTCCGTGATTTGATACTGTCAAAATTTAACATTTCCGTGTGTTAAGCTGATCTTTTTTTACGCAGACAGCAACAGAAAGTACATGTATTCACGTGGAGTCAAACCCAGTGTTTCATCTTTGGTATTCTTACATGATCTAAGGGGTTCAAGCATCAAGCCCCGGACTGAGGAACTACATTAAAATACAACAACAAAAAAACTATTTACTGTGTGGCTTTCTGCCAGAAGATCCCCTTTCCCATCCTGTTTGTTTAATCTACTGAGCAGGGTTTTGAACCTGGGGATAGCCAAGACAGACTTGAATCTCCCCCCTCTCTCTGTTTCTCTTTATTCTGTTGTCTCTCTCATCGCCAAGGCGCAAAGAATAGCCTGAGTATATGTGTGTTCGTTTCTTTTTCTGTCTCTGTCTGTGAGTCTGGCTGTATCTGTCCATGCATGTGTGTTTCTCTGTCTCATTGTTTTTGTATGTGTGTGTGAGAAAGAGGGAAAAGAGAGCGAATTATAATGGGGGGGGGGGGTGTATTTCTTTATATTTAAAGGGGTACCAGGTCAGCCTCCAGTTGAAGCCTCCATATTTTCAAGTCCCTGGACCTATTGGGGGGTAGGATCGAGTACCTAGTCTTCTCGGATAAGGACGAAAAAATTCGGAGGGCCCGTGTGCACGTTGCGCACGTTAAAGATATCTTGGCAGTTGGAAATCGTAAAGAGCAGGCCGAAAGGCCGCTGCCCGGGCAAAATTGAAATTAATAGATTAAAATTTATCCATATCATCCTCCCCCCCCCCCCCCCCCCCCCCCGCCAGAACAAGAAATAATAAAACAAGTAAAGTGAGGTGTAAATGCCAAGGGCAGCGAACCTCCTAAAATAAAGACCTCAAATCGCCTCCAGTTGAAGGCCTCGAGAAAAAAAGAATGGTGATCAGAGCGGTGGAAGGAGTAAAAAAAAAAAAAAAAAGTTGCAAACCCCTGCTATATAGAGCAAGAAGTGAGTTGACTTCGGTTGCTCACTTACTGTCAGCTACCATAGACAACATAAACTTCCCGCATTACCTGGCAGATCTATCAGATGGCCATCTTGCAGCTTGTAGTTCCCATATCGTAAAAAAAGATAGTGAGGAATTTACAGGTTTCAACACAAACCCGCCTCTGTGATAACCCCCGCGCTGATGCCGATTGTAGCGTTGTCGGCCGGGCATTCGCGTATCCTCATGGGAATTAAATTTGTCAGAACGAAAGCTCCCCGCTTGAAATTATCATACCTCGTGAAATTATCATACACCATTCCCCGGGACAATTCAGCGGGATTTTCATCTCTCAGTCTCTGTTTTTTTGTTGCTTTTTTTTTCTCGAAGGGGCAGAGAGAGACGGTGGGCGTGAAGACTGGTGTATCTGGCATATTTCTTCTCTGGTTTAAGGAAGTAGGAAGTGGTGTTTTTGGGGGGGGGGGGGGGGCAGAAGTGAAATTCTCTTGACAGCTGGGTGGGTAACAAATAAATGCAGGGGGATAGTGCAGTTTCAGATAGCAATGTGAACTCATCCGCCAGAAGAAGATCAGGAAAACATGAGAACAGAATTTTGTGTTATCAATATCACGTGAGTTCTCTGTCACCATGCAGTCAGCCCCTTACTGTTTCTCGTCATTTAATACATGTTTATGCAATTTTCTTTTGTAAGAAATTCTGTCCGCTATCTATTCACCCGAGGCCACCAAAGAATCTTTACATCCATACTATTACTATTCCATAGTTCCCCAAGCCTGCGTTATTCTCTCTCTCTCTCTCTCTCTCTCTCAAACCCTTCCCCTCCTCCCCCACTCCTAATCCCTTAATTTATTATATCGATTCACACTACTTGACTCATTGCTCGTTTGCTTATTCACCTGGTCGCTCCTTATAACATAGTTTGATTCAAGCATGCTCTTGCATTGTCATGATGACGTAAAAGTTTACCTGCGCCACTACCCACATTGGCACACATACAGGTTTATCTATTCACTCACTAATATTCCTTTCTGTGCTGTAAAAATCATTATTTCAACACTGATGTTTTGAAGTTAACCACTGATTTACTTGGCGAACATTGGGAAACGTTGACAAACTATTCACATTGTAAGTAATCGCTTTGGTGACGTCATGAAAATATATTATGTAAAAAGAGCATGACGTGACGTAAACTCACGCAGCGCAAATACCTGTATCAACAGTTAGTTATCGAGATCAGAATAAGCTTGAAAATTTCAATAAGGTGCTTTGTATAGTGGTATCCGTGACACGGGGTGGTATCCGTTGAAGAATGGATCTAAAGGGATTTAACTGCCGTCGACAACTTCAGTTCAAAACAAAACATAATGCAGGGGAAACAAAATAATATTTCACTGTATGCACAGTTTTCAAGCATACGTGCATGATGAAATTATATTTTGATCTGCTCGTTGTGTCCTTTTATCTTTCGTTCCCTTTAACTTTAAATAAATACCTGAAATGTATTCTAAAAGTGCTAGAAAGAAGCAGTTAGGGTGCTTAAAGCTGTTTAATGTGCACAGTAGAATGTGCCAGAATGCATACATCCGGGCAAACTATTTATTGCGTACAGCAACAGGAGACAAATGGAAGAATAATAACCTGCAGAGGTTGAGGAGGTCTGATTTTTATTTTTTGAGGGGGGAGGGGATAGGGGGATACGAATTGGTGCAGGGGAAGAGGGTATAATTATTATACTAAAGTTCCCATGTTGAGATGAGGAAAGAGAGAAGGGTTTTAAGGGTCTGAGTTTGGAGTACGCACGTCCACACGATAATGGTCGCATTGCACTTGGAAAAGGCAAGACGATTGACAGAATATACCAGATCCATAGGACAGAAGGAGACCCACCAGAAGCGCCCACCAACCACCCACAGGGGAAAGACAGAGAGAGTGAGACAGCGAGAGAGAGAGAGAGAGAGACAGAGAGACAGAGAGAGAAAGAAAGAGAGAGAGAGCCAGAGAGAGAGAGAGAGTAATAGAAAAAAATGACAGAAAGAGTGAGAGAGACAGAGTGAGAGAAGAGAGAGCACACACACACACACACACACACACACACACATAGACGGAGAGAGAAACAGAGTGACAGAGGTAAAGACACGACGTCAGAAACAAGTAAACAAAAGCATTTTGGCTCTTGTGTGTGTTGCGAAATGAAACATTTCCATCCCACTGAATTGTCAGTGTAAACATGTGAACCAGGACTGCACTAGGTTTACATTGTAAGTTAATGGGTCGATTTAGTCAGTGTAAATACTGTTTGGGATCTGCACTGCGCAAATAACGGGAGTGCATAGCACATACATGTAATCAGGTACATGTATTTGTATTATGCACCTTACAGAAGACACGAACCTTACATTCAGTATATATGTATTAACTTTGTACCGTAATGGCCAAAGTATAAGTCAACGCATGGCACAGGCTATTCTCTAACATATAGGCCTATAACAATGTACATGTATCTTGCAATAAACTGAGAATTTGGGGAGTGGGGTAGGTATATTTGTACATTAAATATTTATTACATTTTTAGCTTCTTTTTTTTTTTTTTTGCTTGATGGCATCGACAGAATGTAATTTACATTTGTCAAATTGTCATTTTATTTGATCTTACATGTATAGTTTTTGTAATACTAGTATTTACAGTTTATGCAGACAAATTATTTCTTCGCCATCATTTGATCGTTTGTTGTTTCATTGATTTAAATCTAATTCTCTTTTGGTTGGAATTCTTAATGGTTTATAACCTGTTGTAATACAATTGGTGCATGAAACTTATGTGTTACCAGAACCCGAGGATATGACTGCCAAACAAAATACAGGGGCAGATGAAAAGATCAGCTAAATAT